>SJYV01004258.1:855896-991010 GCA_006410875.1 Neotragus pygmaeus | reverse complement strand
GGGAGGGGAGGCGGGCAGCTTGTAGCTGCGTTGGCAGTTCTGCCTGTCTGGCTGGTGGCGCTGGGGACCCGAGTCTGGGTGCCCCGTCCTTCTCCTGGCCTAGCTGATTTTTTCTTTGTGTTCAACCCTTTCTCAAAGCAACTGACCCCTCCCGCGGTCATCCTTTTTCGCCCTCTTTTGCCAATGGGTCCGAAAGTGCTGGAGAGTTAACAAGTTCAGAACATGTGAGCCCTGACTGCGCATCTACTATGTTCTGGCCTCTTACTAGGAGTTTTCCATTTCAGCAAAATTTCCTGCTGCCTCTGGTTGATACACAGTCACCTGGCAGAGCTAGAAGGCTGGGCCAGTCAGTCTTCCCAGAGTTCCAGCTTTCCGATTTACCCCCATGTGGAGAGAATCCAGACCCCAGGTCCTGTGTCTAGAAGGTGTGCTAGAAAGACTGCGCTGGTCCATGGATCAAAGGGAGGCCTGGGGTGGGGATGAACGAGCCTCATCTTTTGTTCTTCCTGAGGAGTTCACATCCCTTCTAGCAGTTCCTTTTGTTGTCGTTCAGCAGCTCAGTCATGTCCAACTCTTTGCAACCCCGTGGACTGCAGCACGCCAGGCCTCCCTGTCCATCACCAGCTCCCGGAGTTTACTCAAACTCATGTCCATTGAGTCAGTGATGCCATCCAACCATCTCATCCTGACATCCCCTTCTCCTGCTGCCCTCAATCTTTCCCAGCATCAAGATCAGGTTTTATGTATTCCAAACTATTCTTGGCTCTCAAACCCAGCCTCGTCGAACAGACATTTGGGTCTGGCACCCTCCAGAGTGAGTAGAGGATGGAAGAAAACGTTGAAGGGCCAGCCCTCCTGCTGCTTATCCAAGCCAAGGGCTCGCCAAACCTCCTGGCCTTTGCTTCAGGGAGTGGAATCTGTTGTATAATCTTTAACACACAGACTCTGTGCCTGCCTCCGACAAGGGAACCCTAAGCCATGGGTAGATGAGGTAAACAGGATCAGATTCTGAAGGCTGATATCTAAATAGTGGTTACTAACACAGCAGAGCCCAAGAACTCATCTCTATTCATGGCAGAGCATTGCTCATGAAGCAAAAGGTACTGGGGGCTGGCAAGGGGACAGGGACCAGCCCATGAATGGGGAAGGCGAGGAGCTGGCGAGCTGCAGCATTCCAGATCTGGATGGAGCTAGAACCCAGGGCAGGGCTGCTGAGGGCATATCCTCTCCTTTGCTTGGGGTTGGGGCCAGGCTGGTGTTCAAGGTGGTCTCAGGAGACCTGAGCCCCAGTTCGTGACCGGTGTGTTTGCAATTGTTTGTTCAGCAGCAGTCGCAAATGGATGCTAAAAGGCTTTGTGGTTCATTGATGGTCATGCTCCTCTCCAGCCCATTCTTCATCCATTTCTTAGGTGAGCCACAAGCCCTCCACTGGCAGCCCCCACTACCGCTCTTGCTTGGTGCTGGGTCCTAAGCCCTGCCTGTTCTCGACCCTCCATGCCGGCAATCGTAAGAACTGGATTCCTCTGTACCTGTGTTTTGGAGACCCTTGGCAAGGCTGGCGTCTTGCTGGCTTCCCCCTGAGCTCTGAGCTTGTAGTAACTGGCAGAGCAGGTCCACATGGGAGCAGCTGTGGTCCAGTGGAGGAAGTAGTTCATTCAAGACACCCACAAGGCACTGAATCACACAGGGAGAGAGGCCAGAGAGAGGGGCTGTTGGGAGCACCATTCTCATTTCACTTTGGAGTGTGTTGTGCAGGCTCAGTTGTGTCCGACTCTTTGCAGCCCCATGGACCGCAGCCCACCGGGCTCCTCTGTCCTTGGAACTTTAAATGGTCCCCAAACGTGGACTCTTCATGCTGATCCCCCTGAGAAAGTCGTAGGTGGAATGACTGTGCGGATGAAGGCAGGACCTCCTTTCTACATGCCAAGAGCGTCTTCCTTACAATCTGGAACATATGGGGACTAAGCCAGATGACTAAGGGGTGGGGGTTTCTGTTTCTTTCCTGAGTTCTAGAAAGGCTGTAGTGACAGTGGCACAACTCTGTGACTATATTCACTGAAAGTCACTGAATCGTGTACTTTAAATGGGTGAATTGTATATGATGTGAATTATGTCTCAATAAAGCTGTTAAAAATAATCGATGCTCCCTTCCCCCCACCCCGTCCAGTGGTCGTTTCCTTTCCCTTCTCCCTTGGAAGTAGGTCCCTCCCTGGCTTTGTGCTTCTTCCCCTCAGGGAGAGAAGCTGAGAAATATGAAACGCCTATAGGTCTCACAGGCATTTGTGCTTCAAAAGCCTAAACCCCCATCAAAGTTAGATGAATTACGGAGACATGAAAGGAAGCAGAAAGAGATGCTTGGGTACAAACCAAGTGTCTTGGAGAAGCAAAAAGGAAAGCTAGACTTTTCATTCTGGACCGGAAAGAAATCCTAGGCAGGAGCAGGGAGGAGAGAGGTGTGCCGGTTCTAGAACAGTGGGGGCTCCTGCCCTGAGAACCCCCAGGGAGGAGGGTCCCATGCAGGTGTGTCTGCATAGTGATGTATTTGGTGAGTGTTCCACCTACTAATGATATGTAACAAACTGCTCTGAATTTTGCAAAATGTTATGTTATGTTCAAGTCTCTGTGGGTCAGGAATGAAGAAAGAGCACATTGGGAATGGCTTGACCAAGGAGCACAATGGGGAGAGGCAAAAGCTGGAGATGACTTGCCCGTGGGGGGGTGGGCACTGGAATCATCTGAAGGCTATTGCCTCCCACGTCTAGCACTTTCTCCTGTTTGTCAATGGGGAGTCAGCTGGGGCTGTCAGCTGGAATATCCACAGGTGTCTTCTTTATGTGTCTGCTTGGTTTCCCTCATGGGGGCTTCCTGGTAGCTCATATGGTAAAGAATCTGCCTGCACTGCAGGAGACCCGGGTTTGATCCCTGGGTTGGGAAGATTCTCTGGAGAAGGAAATGGCAAACTCACTCCGATGTTCTTGCCTGGAGAATCTCATGGACAGAGGAGCCTGGCAGGTTACAGTCCGTGGGGTCGCAAAGAGTTGGACATGACTGAGTGACTGACATTACCACTTTGGAAAATATGGCCTGCCGTATGGGATTATATGCAGCCTTGAGAAAGTGTCCTTGTCTCAAGCTCTGTGCAGAAAAAAGTACTGAGCCATCAGACCCAAACAGGCCACACAGAGAGGGATGGGGAATGATCTGACAGTGGTCCTCTGTGTGGAGAGATGGCCGACGGCATCCCTCACACTGGGTAGCCCCCGTCATGTCTTGGCACAACTGAAGTCATGACCTAACCCCAGGGAGTTCGATTGGCAGGAAAGCCTCAAGATGGACTAAGATGACATTTCTGCCAACTAGGAAGAAAGAGGCTCAGGACAGGAAACGATGTAGAGGGTTGGAATTGATGTTTGCAAAGAGCTTGCACACTTGGAGTTTGTAGCATGAACTTTGTTCTTGCTTTGCATTCATTCATCTCTACAAAGAGGTAACCACGGGGACGAGGGACAGATGCCAAACGTGAAGCTAGCATTAAGGGCTAGCTCAGCCTTTCAGCCGCCCGACGTGTCAGTCCATCCTGCCCCAGCATGCTGAGATTCCATGACGTATGATACAGAACACGGAGGATTGCTGTCTCTAGCTCTGTGCCCAGAATAGGATGAAGTGCAGTGTACAGGAGCGGTCATCACATCACTGCCCTACATCCCAAACCGGATGTGGTCCCTCTTAAGTCTGAGGGAGTCATATACCTTCCCCTAGAGCCTTGGAAGTTTGTCCAGAGCTACCAGTGCATCTGCTGTCACTCAAAAACAACCTGTTCATTGTCAATCAGTGACTCTCAATGAGGGCTATTTTGCCCCGCCCCCCCAGGGGATACTTGGCCAGGTCTGGGGACATTTTTATTGTCACAACTAAGAGGGTTGCTACTGGCATCGAGTGGGTGGAGCTCAGGGACACTGCTCAACATCCTGCAGTGCACGAGCAGCCCCTCAACAAAGAGGAACCCAGCCTGAAATGTCGTTAGTGCCAAGACTGCGAACCCTGGTCCAGGGTTCCCAACAAGAAATAGATGCTTAGAGGAAATTTTTGAAACACTTGTCCACTTTTACATTCCTATCAGAATGGCATCCCTCCTCTTGTCCCACGTGTGTGCTCAGTAATGTCTGACTCTTTGAAACCCCATGGCTTGTAGCCCGCCAGACTCCTGTGTCCATGGCATTCTCCAGGCAAGAATACTGGAATGGGTTGCCATTTCCTCCTCCAAGGGTTCTTCCCAACCTAGGGATGAAACTCTCATCTCCTGAGCCTCCTGCATTGCATGTGGATTCTTTACCACTGAGTCGCTGAGTCACATGGGGAAGCCCATGGCCTCAAGGTGGTGACAATTTTTTCACCATTTTCCAGAAAAAAATCCAGCCAGGCAGAGTTCCTTGGGAGTATGAAATTTGAGTCAGTGGGTGACTTCTTTTTGCCTTTTGCAATCGTTCTCACGCTAAATATAATTTTTTATTTTTAAGGCATCATGAAATCTGCCTTCCTTATAGACCAAAACATTCTCCAAGGTAACAGTGAATTTTGTAAATGGGAAAAGTAAGGTTACTTGACAAGAAAAAGGATGGCAGGACCAGGGGACCTCGGGGGATGGCGGGACCTCAAACAAATGACTTTAGTTTGAGGTCAGAGATCATGAGTTTGGAGAAGCTGAAAGGAAGAACCTGGAGTGATTCCTTGATTCTGGTTGCAGGGATTTCCAGGAAGGAGTGGTCAAAAAGGCTGATTGATGGAGAGGGTGGAGAGACAGAAGCTTCGAGAGATGAAGAGGGCCAGCCAGAAGGGCAGGCAGTGCTGCTCCTGGGCTATGTCCCCAGGGGGTGACTGGCCCTGGGAACTGTGAGACCAGAGGCAGAGAGGAAGGTGAGTGGTGGCTTTGTGATGCTCAGAGAAGACAGAACTAGAGGATGGATTTGGTTTCCTTGGGGAACAGAGAAGGATTGGAGATGAAGACAGGCAGAGAAAGATGGAGAAAAAAGGAGGAAGAAAAGAAAGAAAGGAGGAGAGGAAAGGACACGAGAGGAGAGAGACCACAGAGGCAGAAGTTAGAGAGCATTGTCTGGAGATGGAGACGAAGCAAAGGGGTAAAGTGGGTGAGCTCGTGAATGACCTAGCGTCCTGTGTGGTTCCAGGTCTCTGTAAACCTGGGACTTCCCAGGTGGCGCTAGTGGTAAAGAGCCTGCCTGCCAGTGCAGGAGACATAAGAGATGTGGGTTCAATCCCTGGGAGGGTAGGATCCCCAGGAAGAGGGCATGGCAACCCACTTTAGTATTCTTGCCTGGAGAGTCCCATGGACAGAGGAGCCTGGTGGGCTACGGTCCCTGGGGTCACAAAGAGGCAGACACAACTGAAGTGACTTAACATGCACACACACCTTGCCAAGGACCTTTGTGTCTTGGACTAACTGGCAGAGGGTGGTCTTCTTGGTAGGACCTCTACAGAAGGGGCGGAAAAGGAAGCAAAGACATTAGATCAAGATCAGGATGTTTGGAAAAGGGCTCCAAGCCCCTAGAAGTCTGCACGCACCCAGGGGTGCAGCCGGGGAACCTCCAGTCACCCAAGCCAAGTCCTTTGTGTTCAAGAATGGCGCTGATTTTCTGTGTAACAGAGACACATGGAGATGGGGCCGAACCTCTGGAGCACCCTCCCCTCCTCTGGGGAGCGTTTGTGGGGCTGGGCTGGCAGGCGTGCTGCTGTTCCACACAACTTGCTATTTCGGGCCCACCAAAAGTCTGTTTTTCCTGCGTCTTCGCTCAAATACGAGTGACAAGACGCCTCGCAGCGATCTCTCTCTTTAACCCCTTACACTGGGCCATCTGTTCAGAGCTCAGATGTGTGCTTCTCCTCGGGGTCGTCATCCCATTATCCAGGCTGCTCGTCCGCCGCAGACACCTTCCTTCCCAACTGCTCCTGCCGCACACAATAAAGCCCAGCCCCTTCCTGATATCCGGAGAGACGGAGATGTCTGCAGGCCGTGGGCCAGCGGATCTCAGTTGAATGGAAATCCCAGAGGCCTGGTTCCCTGTTCAGCCTTCT
Organism: Neotragus pygmaeus; assembly: GCA_006410875.1. Lineage (NCBI taxonomy): Eukaryota > Metazoa > Chordata > Mammalia > Artiodactyla > Bovidae > Neotragus > Neotragus pygmaeus. The sequence continues at coordinate 984,923 of SJYV01004258.1, read as the reverse complement.
TCAGACCTTAGCTTGTGCCTCACCTCCACCCAATCCCCAAGCTGGCTTCAAAAACTGTCCCTCCTCTGCGTGGTGGTAGTGCCTCCATCATGGTCAGTGGGAAGCTGGGGCATTTCACAGCACACCATGATCCTGCTGAAGGGTCTTTGGGGGCTCTGCCCTGTCCAATAGAACTTTCTCCTGTGATGGAAATGTTCTGTATCTTCCCAGTCCAATATGGTAGCCACTAGCCACGTGTGGCAGTGGAACCATGAAATGTGGCCAGGGGGACTGAGCAACTGTATTTTTAAACTGTAGTCAGTTAAGTTTTAATTGACTGAGATTTCAACTTAATGTAACCTCAGAGCAGCAGCTTCTCATGTAGCTCAGTGGTAAGGAGTCCACCTGCCAATGCTGGAGACAGAGGTTCGATACCTGGGTCAGGATGATTCCCCCGGAGGAGGAAATGGCAACCCGCTCCAGTATTCTTGCCTGGGAAATCCCATGGAGAGAGGAGTCTGGCAGGCTGTAGCCTGTGGGATCTCATAGAGTTGGACACAACTGAGCATGCATGCATGCACGCAGAGCAGCAGTCATCACTGCAAACTTAGGAACTGGCTAGAAATGCAGAATCTCGGGCCTCACCCCAGACCTCCCGGATCAGAATCTCTGGGAGTGGGCCCCTGCCATCTGGGGCCAATGTTAACTCACCCTCCGAGGGGTGTTTACACAGAGTTGTTTAAGAAGGCTAATTCCACCCAAGTCCTCGGGAAGCCCAGCTCATCTCTGAACGCTATTGCCCACGTCACCTGGGCCTTGGGAGAACCAGGGCTCCAGAAGCTGGCTCTGATCCACCTTTGGACCCCTGCCCTGGGTTTGCTGTCCACACCTCAGACAGAGAAGGCAAAAGTGGCCTCTGCTGGTGCTTCNCTCTGAACGCTATTGCCCACGTCACCTGGGCCTTGGGAGAACCAGGGCTCCAGAAGCTGGCTCTGATCCACCTTTGGACCCCTGCCCTGGGTTTGCTGTCCACACCTCAGACAGAGAAGGCAAAAGTGGCCTCTGCTGGTGCTTCTCACACGTCCGCATAGCAGGCACCGGGCTTTGGGAAAGTCTGAGTAATGAATGCAGTGGAGAGGTGTGCTGGCTTTTTCCATTCGCTTGCTGAGTGCCTTTCCCTGTGGGTGGGGTGTGTGCAGTCAGCACCCACCCAGGAGCAGTCTTCCCCATGAGAACAGGCCTGGCCCCCGCGTCCCCCCTCACCCACAGGAAGCTGGGAGCTGGCTGGGGGCGGTGTCGAGCCCTGCCTGAGAACTCGCAGCAAGGGGCTCCAAGGGGACTCGGTCCTCTCTGTTCTTTCTCCCTAGCCAGTATTTATTGAGCTCATCACACAGGTTCTGGGGGCTTCCCCCGGGGGCTCAGTGGGTAAAGAACCTTCCTGCAATGCAGGAGACACAGGAGACATGGGTTGGATTCCTGGATTGGAAAGATCCTCTGGAGAAGAAAATGGCAACCCACTGCAGCATTCTTGCCTGGGAAATCCCATGGACGGAGGAACCTGGTGGCTACAGTCCAAAGGGCCGCAATAGTTGGACTGGACTGAAGCAACTGAGCCTGCACACACACACGGAATTTTATATGTGATTCACTTAATATCAGATCATGTGGAAACCTCCATCCCGGTTCCTTCTCCCTTTGTCTCTTTTCTCTTCCTGATTTTCATTGCCATCTTCCAACTCACAAGAGTGGAGTTGGGGCCCAAGCAGGATGCTTCCTGACTCCAGAGGGCAGCACAGGCAAGGCAGCGCAGGCCCCCTTGACGTTAGAAGCTGGGAGGAGCCACCCAGAACGTCTGGGAGAAGAGAAGTGGCCTTGTCCAGCCTGAGGGCACCTTTTGGCACTTGGCCTGCAGTGGCTGCCACGTGACCCCTTCCCAGGACATCAGAATCCCCAGGAGAGCTCAGTCCTTCCTGCCCCAGGAAGGCTCCGTGTACTCTTCCAGCACTTTCCAGGTCTGGCTTTAACCCCGTTCACTCTCCGTCTCTCCCCTGCGTCCCGTTTCCGGCTCCTCTCCAGCTCTGCCCTCTGTCCTGGGGGGTGGCTGCTCCAGCTGCCCCATGGCGTCTTGTTTCCTTCGGAGCATCCGTATCACCTTGGACGCTTGCATTCTGCCCTTGGGGTGGAAGACAAGGGTGGGGAGTGCTGGGATGAGAGGGGGTGTGACAGCCAGGCCCGAAGTGACCTCAGGAGGTTTTCCCTGTGTGGCCAGTAGGTGGTGCTAGATGCCAGCCGAGGCCCTGCTGCTGCGTTGGCTCAAACCGCAGCCCCGGCTTACAGGAAGAGGGGCCTGCCTGCCCAGCAGCCCTTTCTGTGGGATGCCAGACACCCCAGGCTTCAGGGTGGATCTGGGACAGGCTGGGAGAATGCAATTGCTCTTCTTCACCCAACCCGGTGACCCTTACAGGCTGGTCTCCCCTCTAGGACTTGGAAATGAGTTGAAAAGCACCTGCCTCGCCTTTTCCTCCCCAGAGGGCTTATAACAACTGGGATACAGGACTTTGGCTGCACCCGTGCTCAATATCACCTCCTTTAAGTGGGAGTGGTCTCTCTTCTCTAGGAGCTCAGAGCAAGCTTGACTACACCCCACTGGGGCACCTTTACACAGGACAAAAATGAGTTGTTTCCGTGGTTCCCTTACTGTCAGCTTCTGCAGCTTCTGGAATCATTTCCTTTTTAAAAAATTAAAAAAAAAAAAATTGGCGTATAGGGTGGTTCAGATGGTAAAGAATCTACCTGCAGTGCAGGAGACCTGAGTTTGATCCCTGGGTCAAGCATATCCCCCAGAGAAGGGAATGGCTACCCACTCCAATATTCTTGCCTGGAGAATCCCCATGGACAGAGGAGCCTGGCAGGCTACAGTCNAAGAATCTACCTGCAGTGCAGGAGACCTGAGTTTGATCCCTGGGTCAAGCATATCCCCCAGAGAAGGGAATGGCTACCCACTCCAATATTCTTGCCTGGAGAATCCCCATGGACAGAGGAGCCTGGCAGGCTACAGTCCAGTGGATCACAAAGAGTTGGATATGACTGAGTGACTTAACGTTCTCACTTTCATAGTCGATAAACAATGTGGTGATATCTTCAGGTGGGCAGCAAAGGGACTCAGCCATACATACACCTGTATCCACTCTCTCCCAAACTCCCCTCCCATCCAGGCTGCCACATAACATTGAGTAGAGTTCCCTGTGCCAGACAGTAGGTCCTTATTGGTTATCCCTTTTAAGTATGACAATGTGTACACGTGTCTCCCAAGCTCCTGGGGGCCGTTTCTAATCATTCTGCATATCTACATAACCTTCCCAGGCCCCTGTGCTCAGCACATGCTCAGAACTGGGTGTGTGATGGAGGGGGTGAGTCGACGACTGCACGGAGGCTGTACTACCCTTCCTCCTTGGAGGTCTTTAGAACTGAGGTGGTCCCTCTGCCTGGGGGTTTTAGCCATAGCCCAGTGGAGAAACAGTGGGAAGGATGGCCTTTGAAGGCCCTTGGAAGCCAATGCCTAGCTCAGCACTTGAGATGTCTGTTGAACATGCTTTATCTCCCTTCGTCTGACATACATCTCTCCAAGCAAAAAAACCTCCTTGTGTCTACAAAGAAACCTCCCCACATCCTCAGGAAGAAGAACGACAAGAAGCCTGGGCAGTGGGGCTCTGGGACTTTGGTCTTAGCTCCCCAAGTGGTAAAGAATCCGCCTGCCAGTGCAGGAGACATAAGAGATATGGGTTTGAGCCCTGTGTTGGGAAGATCCCCTGGAGAAGGGCATGACAATTCTCTCCAGTATTCTTGCCTGGAGAATTCCATGGACTCGTGGCTCCCAGGCCTGCTTCTCTCCACCTAAACAGCCCGGGCTCCTTCGCTGCTTTCTCGAGTTTTGACTCTGTCCTGCTTATTCCCCTCAGTGTCTATTTCAGTGCGTCGCATCTTTCAAAAGGCAGCGCTGACTCTTTGTGGGGACATATAGCAACAGAGATTGGAAAGTAACAAAGGGAGAAGGAATGGAGGTGAGGATTTCAACATGAGCTGGCATTTTATCCAATCCCAGGACTTGGATTAAATAAGCCAGACGGACTTGTAGCCAACATGAACTGGGGGAGGGGTAGGTGATTTTTCTGGATCTGCAAAGATCTGGACAGACAAGAACAGAAGGATGGAGCAATGAGGTGTGAAATAACAAAGATGAAAGTCAAGTTCTGCCTCTAAAGCCAACTGGATGCAGGAGGCCAGGCTTTTGAGCTGCCAGCAAGAAAAGACTTTGGTGTTTCTAATTGATCATCGGAATGACTGATGCTGAAACTCCAATAACTTTGGCCACCTGATGTGAAGAGCCAACTCATTAGAAATGACCCTGATATTGGGGAAAATTGAGGGCAGGAGGAGAAGGGGGCAACAGAGGATGAGACGGTTGGATGGCATCACTGACTCAATGGACACGAGTTTGAGTAAACTCTGAGAGACGGGGAAGGACAGGGAAGCCAGGCCTGCTGTGGTTCATGGGGCTGCCAAGAGTCGGACACGACTGAGCGACTGAGCAGCAACAGTTGAGCTGAGACAGCCGTGGGACGGAAGCGCAGCAGGAACGAATGCTCAGGGTGAAGACCGGAGCTCTGACCTGCTCTGGCCAGCCACCCTCGGGATGTTCTGTTCAGCTCTAGGAAACTTCTTGTGTGATCCGTTTCATGCCAGCTTGTGTTGAAGCCCTCTCCTCCGTTCCTTCTCCCTTTGTTACTTCCCGATCTCTGTTGCTGTATGTCCCCACAAAGAGCCAGCGCTGCCTTTTGAAAGATGCGATGCACTGAAACAGACACTGAGGGGAACAAGCAGGACAGAGTTGAAACTTGAGAAAGCAGCGAAGGAGCCCGGGCTCTTTATCATGGGGGGAGCCAGGCCTGGGAGCCTCGAGGCTGCAGGTGAGCCAGTCTACACGGCTCGTGATGCCTGCTGAGCAGACGTGGCTGTGGAAGCGGCAGAGTTCTCTGGAGGTTTGCCAGCCCAGGGTGGGGTTGAGTTTGAAGCCCTGAATTTCCCTCCGGGCCACAGAGATGGACCCTCTGCTCCAGGGTCTGCCTTGGGGCCACTTAGCCACGACCTGAAGCAGCTGTAAAGGTCAGTGGCCTCACAGCTCGGTGTCTCCCTCTGGTACTGTGGCTGCACCCCAGCTATTTGCTGGGCCTGGAGTTGCTAATTGTGTTGAATTCCCTTGCGTCTCGGGATGAGGACAAGAGCCATCAGCAGAGCTTCCGTCCTCCTGGGTCCCAGAGGGACAGTTCAGATACGAAGCTTTCCGTTGCTCACCCTCGCCCCCTTCTCAGCAAAGAGCTGGGTTTCAAATTCTAGCTCAGTGATCCTAGTCAAGTCAGGGATCTTGGTCAAGGCCAGTTCTCTGGGCCTCAGCATGGGTGGTGGCAGGTCCCCTCCACACTGAGCATCCTTAGGAGCCACCTCCTCCACCTGCCACCCTTCCCAGATGAGGGCCCTGCCCAGAGACTGTTGTGTCCTGGCCTAGAGTCAGGGTGACCCACCTGCCTAGCCTGTCCTGAAGGAGGGCTCCCGGGATGCAGGATTTTCAGTGTGAAAACCTGAGAAGTTTCGAGCGATCCTTTGAAGGACAGCTCAGGGCTGACACTGAGGACCAGTGCTCCCTCCTGCCCTCGGAGTTGCTTAAGTCCCCGCACAGCTTAGGGACTGTGCCTCTCGTGCTATGGGCCCACCCTCCCTTTCTCATTTGCCAGCCATTCGTTGTGCCCTGGAATGTCTAATGCACGTGGAAAGGAGCCCGAGTCGCCCCCTCTGGTCATCCCATCCTGAGAACCAGTGCCTTGTGGTGTCCACTGCTGGGGAGCGGGGAGGAGTGACCCGCTCAGGCCGACCTTGCAGGAGGCCAGCACAGCTTTGTTGCCCTGTAAACACTGGTGACTGTGTGGCCCCTAGGTGTCCGGGCTGGCTCTGGCCAACACTCAATCTTCTGGGATGGACAGAGTTGACTTTGAGCTCAGTACCCGACTATCCTTGGAGCCAGGAAGTCATTGTGGTTGCTGGCTCTGTTCTCAGATCCTTTTACATCCTTTCAGTTTGTCCCCAGGTCCTGCAGGAAGGGGAAGCCCGTCTCTCAGTACCCGAGACCCCACGTCGCTGAGGCCCCTTCAGTAAAAACAGATGCTAATCTCCCACGGAGCTGGGTAGGACATTCAGCCCCCATCTGCCTTCAACTTCAAACTCTGTCCAAAGACCACACTGCCCAGTTTGCAAGTTTTGTCCCTGGGACCGCAAGAAAGATACTGTTGGGATGGAAGAAGGGGGAAGGAAAGAAGAGGACTTGTTATTTTCTGGTTTAATGTTTTAGTTTAATTCAATGCATCTTAGATTGACACAGACTCCGGGCTCTGTGGAAATACAATAGATCTGGTTTCAAGGCACCTAGAGTCCTGGAAGGAGGCAGAAATATGTCTGGCTGCCTCAGAACAGGAGAGGTCACAACAGCTGTTGAGCCGGCACCCTCTCAACATCCAGGGGGGCGAAGAGGTTAGTAGGGGAGCTTGGGGAGGCTTGGACATCCATCCAAGGAGGATGGATGTCCAGGGCTTTGAAAGCAAGGCAAGATTCTGATAGACTGAGGCCATGGGGCCCCAGGAGCCAAAAGGCAGAGGTGAGTGAGAGTAGTGAGGATGAGGCAGGGAGTGAGCTTGGCTCGGGGCCCGGGGCAGTCCAGTGACCAGAAGGCCGAGAAGAGAGGAAGGCTGAATCCTGGAAAGCTGGTTGCCTAATGATGGAGCCTGGACCAGAGTCCTGTAGGTCCATGAAAGGTTTTAAATCAGGAGAGGGCTGGAGAGTAAGCCATCTTTTGACAAAAGGTCCGCCACCCTGCCACTTCTGCCCCTTGAGAGCTTTGCGTTTTAATAAGGAGGAGTTGGCCCAGCTTCCTCCTCAACCTTCCCTCCCCCGCCCCACCCACAACCTTGAAGCAGCCGGAGGCCTTGGTCTGTCTGTCTCTAGGGAGGAGCGCTGGCCCCTGGGGCTGTGTTCACTCTCAGCGGGCTGGAGTTGCCTGTTCTCTCTTGGCATCCAATGCAGGTGGAATCCATGCCTCAGAGGCACCCAGCAGAGGGCCTGCCCTGGAGTGGACAGGAACTCTGCATGCCTTCCCCTGCTCTGTCCTCAGCCTCATTTCCTCTCCCTTAATCTGAGGGCGGGGACCTCCCTCCTGCCCCCATCCTCTGTCCATTGGGTCCCTCATCCCTAGCCACTTAGGCAGGGCCTTGAGGTCAGAGCGACCCAAGCTCATGCCTGTCCTCACCATGTGACTTCAGTGTCAACCTCTCCAAGCATCTGCTTCTTCACCTGTGGAGCTGGGCCAACGAGAGGGAGGCCCCTGTGTGGTTGGAAGTCTGCTGGCGCCTGCACCGCTGCCCTTGGTGGCGCACCTTCTCCTCCCCTCTCTCCCAGTTCAGGCTGGTTCTTGGCCCTTCGGGGGCTGGGTCCCTCTGGCTGAGGGGCCAGTGGGGTATGGGGCTCCTTCCTGGGCCTCCCAAGATGATGATGGCTTTTTCAGTTGCCTCTCTCCCAGGATAACACGGGCATAAGTCAGGGGACGTCAGTGTTCATCTCTGTACTGGGGTTGATGGCATCCTGTCGTAGCGGGGCTCGAGGCCTGTCTGAGGAGGACCAGCCAGGGAGGACCACGGGCCAAGACTGCGGGGGTCAGTTCAGGCCAGAGCCAGGCCCCAAGGGGGACCCAGAGCCGTGTGAGGTCCAGCCAGCTGTGACTTTTACACGGGCCCTCCTGTCTGGCCCACATCAGTCCTGGATCAGAAACCAGGAGCTGAAGATGGGTGGAGACTAGAACCTTTTCCCCAGAATCAGTTCAGTTCAGTCACTCAGTTGTGTCTGATTCTTTGTGACCCCATGGACTGCAGCATTGCCAGGCTTCCTTGTCCTTCACCAGCTCCTGGAGGTTTCTCAAACTCATGTCCATTGAGTCGGTGATACCATCCAACCATTTCATCCTCTTGTTCTCCTGCCTTTAGTCTTTCCCAGCATGCCCCAGGATGCCATGCTGCAAAGCGGAGACCCCTCAGCTTGCCAGGGATGGTCTCTGACAGAAATGGGAGAGGCAGGGTCTTCTACTGGGAGCCTTGCGGGGAGAGCCCAACAAGGGCAGGGGACCCTTCTGCTTCTCCTTCTAGGGGCTGGGAGGGGGCCGGAAGGAAGGCCAGCTCCACGAGAGTCAGCCGAGATAAAGAAGGACACCACAGAACCTCAGGACCTGGCAGGAGTGCCCTGGACTTCCGCCAGGACCCAGCTAACTCACTGTCCCAACAGGGAGGGGTTTGTGGAATCCTCCAGTTTCAACCTGTCCATTTTGCAAATAAGGAAAACAAGACCAGGCAAGTACCGTACTTGGTGATCAGCATCTTATTCCCAAAGCAGCTGCAAAGGATCTCCGTACACAGAACCATGCCCAGCAAGCAGGTAAATGAATAAAAACAATGGAAAGAGTGACTTCCCACACTCAGAATTAACCTCTTCACATCCCCTGCTCTCTGCTGCACATCACAGGTGACAGGCTGCTCTCCTCCCTGACTGGGCAGGCAAACCCCGAGTTGTGCGAGACTAGAGACCAAGTCTGACATTCCCACTAACTTGTCTGGCCTGCGGCTTGCTCTCGGTCAAGTCTTGGGATGGTCCAGGGTTCTTTTTCACATTCTCTGTAAGTCTGTCTGAGGCAGGGGTCCCCAACCTCTGGGCCCTGGACTGGTGCCTTCTGTCAGATCAGTGGCAGCATGAGATTAGAAATAAAGTGCATAAGAAATGTAAATGACCTTGAATCATCCTGAAACCATCCCCCCTGCCCCTGAATCTGTGGGAAAATTGCCTTCCACGAAACTGGTTCCTGATGCCAAAAAGGTTGGAGACCGCTGATCTGAAGTGAGGGATGCTGGGAGTGAAAGGATATTCCCATCATGCCCCACTGCAGTCCAAGAGTCAGCTGGAGAGAAACAGGCGGCCTTTCTGCTCACTGCCCCCCAGCACGGAGTCAGCAAATTGGCCATCCTTAGGAAAGGTCAGCTGAATCAGCCCCCCTGCATGAAACGTGCTTGGTATTTTTAGAAGGTTTTCAAGCCTGCACTCCCAAGCTCAGCAGGAGGTACCCAGAATCTGGCTATCCACCCCAGCCCTTGCCCAGCCCAGCCCAGCCCAGCCCAGCCTAGCCTGACTGTCATAGCTCAAGCTAGTGCAGGCAGCTACCTCTGCACTGAAGCTGATAACAATCATTTTCGAGGCCAAGTGGGTAAAGCCTGACCTCTTTTAAACTGTATAATACATGCTTGAGATCCTGGCCAAATCTCTGCCCCAAATCTATCCTGTGACCTTGAGAAAGTCACATTCCCACATTACCCCCATCTGTACGATCATCATATTTACCTGTGAGTCCATTTTGGAGAGGAGGCTGGGTTAATAACCCAATGTATTTGAACACGTTCCGTCGTATTTGACTCTTTGTTACCCCATGGACTGTAGCCCTCCAGGCTCCTCTGTTCATGGGGTTTCCCAGGCAAGAATACTGGAGTGGGTTGCCATTTCCTTCTCCAAGGGATCTTCCCGGTCCAGGGATTGAACCCGCATCTTCTTCATCTCCTGCATTGGCAGGAGGATTCTGTACCACTGCACCACTGGCAAGCCCCGCTGGATGAACAGGAAGCCAATAAACACCAAAAAATTGCTGTACTCCGCTGAACTCTGGGAGACTGTTGTAAGGCCTGGGTGCGGTGGTGTTGGAGGATTTTGTGTTTCTTGGAAAAACCTGCTTAGAGAGGTGATGTCATAAAAATCTGTCATAAAATGCTGTTGTGCTAAAAAGGTGGCTTTCCATTTGGGGAGAGGGGTATGTGGTCTGGGAGGGGCCAGCTGTATTTGGCATGTGAGGTTCTGAGAGCTGCAGCCTAGAATCTGATTTTTGTTGTTTTCTTCTTTGTTTGAATGGCAGGATAGAGGCCTTAGAATAGAAGCCTTTGGCTGTGGTCCTAACTAGCTATGTGGCCTTAGGGACATAACTTAGTTACCTTGGGCCTAGTTTTTCTACCTATAGAATGACAGGATGGGAGAGGAGAGGCTTGGGCTAAATATGTGCTTCTGAAAGTGGTAAGTTTCCACCGACAGTTTTGTGTTAAAACCCCAGAGGTCTTTGAGGACACAAGAGCAATACACATACCAGGATCATTCATTTTACTCCATGGAGAGATTTAAAAACATCAGTTCACACACACTCACACACACATACACAGAAGTATTATGCAGTAGAATGACACACTCAAATTTTAAAAATACGTTTCAGGCCTGCTACAGCCCATCTCCGAACTCTTCCTGTCCCATCGTCCCCCATGGTGGTGGATTCGTTTTCCCCCGGGCTTGGGGGTTCTGCTTGGAGAAACACCAGGCTGGTTAATGTAAGATTTTGTTTCAGACATTAGCATTCTCTAACGATAGTGTCTAATTTATTACTGTGGTTATTATTTTGGGTATGTGTGCAGAAGGAGGTGGGGTTCATGATAAACTGACCTTACGGAAGATGACTAAATATTTTCTTTCTTCTCCCAAGAGTCCCAGGAATGGAAACTTCCAGCAGACTTAGAAGTTGAAGGGAAAGTGAACCGCTTCCTCAGGCAGCAGAGAGTGACAGGAGAGAGAAAAGTGGGAGTCAGGAAGGAGGGTTGATACTTAAAATGTTCTATGCTGCTATCTTCCTCTCTGAGAGCTAGCAGATGAAAAGCTCCGCATCTAACCCCATCTGGCACAAGGGGGTGAAGATTCCCCCGGACACCCCTGATTAAGCAACATTATTTGCCCCCCGCCCAGCAACTGCCTTTAGCACCCACCCACCCTCGGTCCCTGCCTTCCTCCCTGATGCACACGTATGTGCACGCCCAGCACAGTCTAAATGCTCACCCACCCGCCACGCGGCTCCCCCATGCTCACCTGCACAGTCGGGAGCCCACAGGTGCCCCCAGGGGCTGGCGGCTCAGGCCTCAGGCTGTGCGTCCACTCCTGCCCCCGTCTCCTGCTACCCCACCCATTGCTGCTGCTCACAGCCTCCCCCAGGCTTTGAGCACACACTTGCTCACCTCGTGGAAGATCAAAAATAAACTCTCCCTGGAACTTGTTCAAAGGCTAATGTGCATCCTCTCTTAATTATTGATTTGTTTATTACAGACGCTTGGGTAGGACATTCAATGAGGCTACTGTGCCAAGGGTCCACCTCTAGAATTCGTACCCTTCACCAGGAGGAACCTGGGATGGTTGTCTCCTCCCGGGAAGGGGTTAGTTGCATATTAGGTGAACTCACCCACAAGGCGGGATGCAGACTGATCATCCCCCGTCTAAGCCCGCCTGGGCCCTGACCCAGCCCAGAGTCTCCCCTCCCTCCGTCCCTTCCCTGATACTTGTTTAGTTGCTAAGTCTGCTCTACTCTTTGCGACACCACCCCTGGACTGCAGCACACCCATCCTTCCCTGTCTCCTGGAATTTGCTCAGATTGATCTCCATTGAGTCGGTGATGCTATCTAACCTCATCTTCTTTTCCTTGTTACTAGGGGTAGACGAGTGATAGAAGAGGGCTGTCAGGGTGCAAAAGGGCAGGTGGCCCCTCTCCCCTGCAGAGGGGCAGCCTCCTCTCTCCTTACCACATCACTAAGGACCAGTTTAATGTCAGAGGTAGTTTGATGCAGTGGGTGTGTGTTTAGAGTTTTAAACTGGGCTCGGGGACTTCCCTGGTAGTCCAGCGACTAAAAGACTCCACACTCCCAGTGCAGGGGACCTGGGCTCCATCCCTGGTCGGGAAACTAGATCCCACATGTTGCAACTAAGAGTTTGCACGTAGCAACTAAAGACCCCGCGTGTCACAACTAAGACCTGGAGCAGCCAAATAAATAAACATCAAAACATAAACCGAATGGAACTCATACCACATACCGGCTGGGTGACTCTGGACAAGGGATGTAACCTCTCTGGCTCGGTTTCCTCATCTGTAAAATGAGGCCTGTGAGGATTCAGTGAAGTCATGTCTGTAAAGGCATAGAAAAATGTTACCCACAGAAGCCAATATACTGTGGGTGCAGCTGTCACTCTTCGTGGGCAGCGTCATTTTGCTTGTCTTCACCCCCCCAATCCCAGGACCATAGGAAGTGGCCTGCTGTGGTCCAGGGTGAAGCTACATCTATCTCAACCTGCTACATCTCAACACATTGGGGCACGGAGCCTAGCACAATCATTAACTCTTCAGGAAGGGCTGGATCCTTCAGACCAGCGTGCTGGGGAAGGCGGCCCAGCCTTGGGTGAGCAGACGGCAGAGCTGTCCCTGTGCTGAGGAACCACAGCCTCAGACACACTGGGGAGGGGTCACGGCCTACCATCTACAAAGCTGGGCTCTGGGTTCTCTTTCTTAGAGTCCTGTGGATGGTTCTAGAACACGAAACCAGGAAGAGGGCATCCAAAGTGAAAGTGTTAGTCATGTCCAACTCTTTGCCATCCCATGGACTGCTCTAAGGAATTCTCCAGGCAAGAATACCGGACTGGGTAGCCACTCCCTTCTCCAGGGGATCTTCCTGACCTGGAGATCGAACCCAGGTCTCCTGCATGGCAGGCAGATTCTTTAACATCTGAGTTACCAGGGAAGCCCTCAGCCAACCACAGCCTCAGGCACACTGGGAAGGGGCCACAGGTGTCTGTCCAGAGGGCTGTGCTCCAGGACACTTTTTCTTGGAGTCCTGAGGATGGTTCTTGAACTTGACACCAGGAAGAGGGCACCGAAGGGAAAGACCAAAAGTTCTCCACCTTTAGAGGTTCATCCAGCTTCTACTGGTTGAATGAACTCATGGTGTCTCCCAGATCTGCCTCCTGGCCAGGTTTCTGAGACCCTCTCCCCTACACCGCACCCTCACCCCATAGCTCTGGCTCCAGCAGGTCTCTGGGATACCCTCCCCAACACCACACCNTTGAGATTAGTTGTTTGTCAGTTGCTTCATTTGCTATTATTTTCTCCCGTTCTGAAGGCTGTCTTTTCACCTTGCTTCTAGTTTCCTTTGTTGTGCAGAAGCTTTTAATTTTAATTAGATCCCATTTGTTTATTTTTGCTTTTATTTACAATATTCTGGGAGGTGGGTCTTCTAACCACGTAATACCTAATTAGAAATAATACTAGTAAGACTGTCAGACTTGGAAATTAAACCATATATTTTTAAGTGGTCCATGAGTCAAATAACGAATACAAAATGTTTTTAATCAAATAAGTTTAAGAACATATAAAAAATTATGTGAGGCAATTTGTGGTAAAAATATATCTGAAATTCTTATGTAAGAAAAAAACTCAAATCAACTATCTAGTTTCCAACTTTAAAAAGCTAAAACAAACCCGAGGAAAAACTGAAACTCTAAGAAAGTGTAAGAATGGATAGATCATGGTTGACATCAATGAAATAGAAGAAAAACAAGGAGTAGAGAACATCAAAAAATTAAAACATGAGTTTCTTAAGAATATCAATAAAATTGATAAATCCGTATGGATGCTGATCAATGAAAAGGAAAATATATAGATAACCAATCTACTATGAAAGAGAAGGATCTTCTGAAAATTCTATACACATGAAAAAGAAAATAAGAGTACATTATGAATAGCACAATGCCAATAAATGTAGCAATGTTGATAAAAAGATGAATACCTTAAAAAATACAAAACGAAACTGACAAAAGATGAACTACAAAATCTGAACAGACATTTTTATTAAAGTAATTAATTTGTTATGAAAAATCATTTTACACTAAAATATCTAGGAGCAAGTGATTTCTATCAAACAAGAAAAGGGCTCTACTTTAAAGGAGAAATGATAGNCAAAACTGACAAAAGATGAACTACAAAATCTGAACAGACATTTTTATTTAAGTAATTAATTTGTTATGAAAAATCATTTTACACTAAAATATCTAGCAGCAAGTGATTTCTATCAAACAAGAAAAGGGCTCTACTTTAAAGGAGAAATGATAGCTATTCTATGCAAACTCATTCAAATGAGAAGAAGAGGATGGAACACATATTCACTTATTTTATTGTAACAGCACTATTTGATACCAAAACCTGACAAAAAATGTACAAGAAAAAATATACATCAATATCCCTTATGCACATAGATGCAAACATACTTAGAAATTGTAAATAATATAAAAATATAAACACATTAAAAGGTTAATATATTATACTAAGTGGGGGTTAACCAAGATTGATTTAACATTTGAAAATCAAAGTAATTTACACTACAGAATAGAGAAAAGCATGGTAAACTCAATTAATGCATAAGATTTTATATTCAGTCATAATAGTAACTCTTGGAAAAGTTATTGGAAAAAATCAGAAGAGAGATTCCTCAATATGTTAAAAGGAAACTATGAAAAATCTAGAGCTACCATCATCAGTTCAGTTCAATTTAGTCACTCAGTCATGTCTGACTCTTTGCAACCCCATGAATCGTAGCACGCCAGGCCTCCCTGTCAGTCACCAACTCCCGGAGTTCACTNGAGCAAGCTCCAGGAGATGGTGAAGGACAGGGAAGCCTGATGTGTTGCAGTCCATGGGGTTGCAAAGAGTCTGACATGACTGAGCGACTGAACAATGACAACAGTGTTCACGAGATGTTTTCACGTATGACATTTGATCTGATCCTTGGGATCGTTGGGCCCCCATGTTGCGGAGGAGGATGTGGAGGATCACAGAGGTTAAGTAACATGCCCAAGGGGACACAGCCCAATAGGCTTTTGATACTAAATGAACGAATTAGTGCAGAGCTGGGTCTGAAAGCTGACGTTCTGTGAGCCTGAGCCAGGGCAGGGGAAGGTGTGACATAGGCTGCTTTGGTGAGAAGCAGGTGGAGGAAAGGGCACTGTGGGAGGTGTTGAAGGCATAGCAGCGGCCCAGGCACTGAACAGGAGTGGGCTGGCTTGGCTCAGGAGGACAATGGGATGGAGTGGGGCCCTGGAGCTGGGGAGGAGGATTTGGCTTTCTGCAGCAGGGAAGCCACAGCAATAGGGCTGCTAGGCCTGGGTGAGGGGGGCCTGCCTAGAGCCCAGGATGTCTGGCATTGCCCTGGAAGCTGTTCTTGCCAGCCTTCTGACTTTAGAGCTGAGAACAGGAGCTGCTCGTCTTTCTGCTATTTGTCCCACTAGAGACAAGTCTAGCCACAAGTGTAACTCCGGGTGTGGAGGAGGTGGTCACCCCAAACTTCTCTCAAGGACACACATGGGGTTTGGGGCAGCAAAATGGCTCACTAAAGCACCTCCACTCCTGAGCTGGCCCGGAGGTAGATTCTGGTTTCCTCAGTGCTGATGGTCCCGAGGAAACAGACACAGAACCCTCATTTACAATGTGGTGACTGATTTGAAAGTGCAGTGCCTGCATGCATGCTAAGTTGCTTCAGTCGTGTCTGACTCTTTGCAACCCCATGGACTGTTGCCCACCAGGCTCCTCTGTCCATGGGATTCCCCAGACTGGAGTGGGAGATACTGGATACTGGATATGGTATCCAGGATACTGGAGTGGGTTGCCGTGCCCTCCTCCAAGGGATCTTTCCAATCCAGGGATTGAACCCATGTCTCACATCTCCTTCATGGACAGGTGAGTTCTTTACCACTCGCACCAGCTGGGAAGCCCTGACCATTCAAGGGCTTGTTCAATAAATATGCACAGAGCATCTATTACATTTCGTTTCAGGGGCAGGCAAGTCAGAAAATAAAGCAGGCAAGGTTCTTGTCTTCAAGGAACTTACATTTTAAAAGCTGATAACAGGAAGAAAACTCCCTTGAGAATCAGAAAGGCGCCAGATAGATCTCTGCCCCACCATGTCAATTTCAGCTCACTCCTCTGCCAAGTGAAGGTCATGGCCCCTGGCTGCCCTCTGGTCGGTAAATAGGTAAATGGCTGGGTGTTGTGCAGAATGGGGTGTGATGTAAGTTACTGTGGAGAGCTTATCTGGGAAAGCGGTGTCTATGACGAAGAGCGGGTGTGTGGGTGTGTCCTGGGTATGCAGGTGGGTGGTCCTCCCTGCCAGTGATGCTGCCTGAAGCCTCTTGCTATCACTTTTCAGGAGCTCACCTGTCTGGCTCCCTAGATGCTTGCTGATTCCTGACACCTTGATTTTATTCTTGAATCACTCTGTCTGCTCTGGACTCTGCCCTCTGAAGGATGCACAGTGGCCCTGCCTTGGGAACTCCCATGTGCCTGGACCTAGGCCACACTGAGTTCCCAGCCCCGTCCAGGTGCTCACAGCCAGTGGTGAGCAGGGGTTACCCTGCTAAGGGCAGACCAAAGCCAGCAACCCCTCTCCCACCTTGACCCACTCCTGCAGGAGAGCAAGCTGGCAAGGGAACCAGGGAGGATCAAAGGGTTCTTTCTCAAAGGAGACATACATCTGCTTGGCCCACGCCTTTTTCTGCAGGGACCGGGGAGTCAGACCCTCACCATTCATGACTCTGGGGTCTAGGCATTTGGCTGGAAGCATCCATGAGCAACAGCTGAGCCCCTCAGCCCAACACAATTCAGGAACTTGCTGGGGTCACTGCTCTGCACATGTGCAGGGTGAGCTTTATGGGGGCAATGTTTGTGGCTGAGAGTGGACAGCGGGTGCGGGCTTCCTGGGCAGGGCAGCAAAGCCCCCTGGGAACCTCCAAAGTGGAAAAATGAAGTTAACACTCAGCAAGTACTTACTATGTGTCAGGCAATGCTCAAAGGGCTTCACTGCATGATCTCACGATAACCTTGTGAGGTGCTGATGTTTAGTGGCTAAGTCATATCTGACTCTTTTGCAGCCCCATAGTCTGTGGCCTGCCAGGCTGGCTCCTCTGTCCATGGAATTCTTCAGGCAAGAATACTGGAGTGGGTTGCTATTTCCTTTTCGAGGGGATTTTCCCCATCCAGGGATCAAACCCACGTCTTCTGCATTGCAGGTGGATTCTTTACCACTGAGCCACCAGAGAAGTCCAGAGACTCTATGACTTTATCAGTCGGGGCAAGTAGAATAAGTGGACAATCACCTGGGCAGCATCACTGATCCCTAAAGCCCTTCCAGACGCTCCAACCAGGGCTGGAGAGGAGAAACTAGGTATCCTTCAGGGAATCTTCTTTTTGTAAAAACAATATATCATTTATTTATTTGACTGTGCCCAGTCTTAGTTGTGGCATATAGGATCCAGTTCCCCAACCAGGGATTGAACCTGGGCCCCCTGCATTCAGAGCACGGAGTCTCAGCTACTGGACCACAAGGGAAGTTCCCAGGGAATCTTCCTTAATGGACAGGAGTGAGAGGCTCTGACCCTGGCAGGTGGCTCCAGGGCTTGGTGGACCTGTGCCCAAGATCTTGGGACTTCAGTCAGGGTCCTGAGCTGGTTGGATTTTCCTGCTCCTTTACACTACCTTGGCGCTTGACCATCTCTCCTCATGGGTGGGCTTTAAAAACATTGTTTATTTATTTGGCTGTGCCAAGTCTTAGTTACAACACATGGGATCTTTAGTTGTAGCATGTGGAATCTAGTTCCCTCACCAGGGATCGAACTTGGGCTCGCTGCATCGGGAGTGTGGAGTCTCAGCCACTGGACCCCCAGGGAGGCCCCGTGGGTGGGCTTTCACTCTCCATGTATGGTTGAAATTCCCTCCTTGGCGCTGAGCCTTCTGGACACCATTACATCTTCTCAGCCTCCAACCATGCCTTTTCATCTCGCATCTTGAGTGTAGGCCACCCAGGAAACAGGACTGTCTTTGACCCAAGTCCAAGCCTGCCAGCTCCAGTAACTCTTTTGAACAGCAAATTCTCCAGGGATCTAGTTTTTGTTTTGTTTCCTCCTGGGCGCCCCCCTTCCCCACCCAGTCACCACCCAGAACCACAGTTCCCTTTCTGGCTCAGAGTTACGGTGGTGGGTCCCATTTCTGTTCAAACTAGAAAGTTCTGCAGCACAGTTCTTGGATTGAGGCTGACATCTTAGGAGAGAGGCATGGTGGGTAAATCTGAAACGTCTGGGGTCTGGCTTGCATCCCAGTAATGTGGTAGCTGACTTGGAGGTGGGTGTTCACTGGGAAAGGGGAGATGGCTGGGTTCGAAGGGGGCAGACGTGTGGGCAGTGGCCCAGCAGGGCTGGCACTGGGGCAGGGGGTGATGGTTCCCCCACAGCATTTTGTCTGTATGTCTCTTGATTGTCCACTCTCTTCCCTCCTTTTCTCTGTGGCAGAAAAATTGGGTTTGGGGACATCTTATAAACACATAATCAAGGAGAAATCTCAAGTGCTCACACAGCTGGTATATGCCCTTTGGGATGAGACATGTTCAGTTTCTCTAGATGCTGGGAAGGTTGGATCACTGTGCTCTGGAAGGCAGTCCCCTACTCTGTCCTGACCCGTGGGCAATCACATCCAGATCTTAGGAATGTTCCTGTCTTCTCCACACCCCTGGTACCAGAGGGTGCCTGCTCAGCATTAAAAGGTTTCTGCGCAAAGAGTTGGACATGATTGAGCGACTGAACTGAACTGAACTGAACTGTGCTGAAGGTTTATTTACTGTTCAAAAAACTCTGCCCACTCCTGCCTCTTGTTGATCAGCATGGCATCCACTGGTAAGTCTCCTCCTTTCTAAGATGCTAGCTGCAAGAGATGGGAAGGATTATCCCCTGATTGGCAGATCACGATATCTCTAGGACCCAGTGGCTGGAGGCTAGGAATCACGGTGATGTGACGACCACTCTTCCTTGTCAACCAGGACATTCTCGCCAAGCAGACAAGACACCCCAGATGCTCTGTACTCCTGCTGGCCAAGAGCAGGGTATCTGTACTGGACAATTTCTCCTGCCCCCTCTTTGAGATCTGGCTGTTCTCAGAGATTAAGGATGAATGAAGGATGAGAATATTCTCCCTTGCACTTGTAGTGATACTTCACAGGTCTGTTTTTTGACAAGGCCCTTGTATCTGAAACACCCGGTTTTTGTCACCCTAACTGAATAATATTCTGAGAATCCACACCATTGTAACCTCTTTTTTTTTTTTTTTTCCTCAAAAGTCCCTTCCACCCAGGTTTATGTAGAATCATAGACTATCCAAGCGGGAAGGGACTTCGGGAGTCATCTCAGTACCTCTCACACTGTAATGTGCTTATGACTCACCTGGGGAGCGTGTTAAAATGGATTTTCTGGTTTACTCAGTCTGGGGTGGGATCTCAGATGTTGCGTTTCTCCCAAGCTTCCAGGTGATGTGGATGCTGCTGGTCAAAGGATCACACTTTGGGCAGCATGGACCAATCTAGTCATTTATTAATGACTAGATTATTTATTACAGATGTGACTATTTATTACAGATATGAAAGCTGAGGTCTAGAGGCCGTACATACGTGATCTCCCTAAGTTCCCAAATAGAACGCTGCTCTCTCCACTCCTGGACCATCTTGTGAGCTTTTAAAACGGCCTTCCTCCTTGTAAATTGCGACTTCCTGCTCAGGCCTGGAGCTCCAGCATAAACATAACGCCTCATCTTAATCCCATCACACTGGCAGGATGAAAGGCTTCTTGTCTCATCAGGGCCCCTTGCTCCACAGCTGCCCTTGTACCATCTCCAAAGAGGTTTTACAAGTGTTTTAAATTTGTTCTGACTTATGGATGCCGCCCCTTCTCTGCTGGAAGTGTTAAAAATTATTTCTTTCTCAACAAAAGTGTGAGCGGCACCTTTAAGACACAACCATCTTAGTTCCAGGCAGAACTGATGCTGGGCCAAATCCACATGGCACACCCTGCTCCTGGGACTTTCCCCAGACCTGGTCTGAGAAAGGTTCTCTGTGATTTTCTGATACCGCCTGAAAAAAAGGCCAAAGGACAGCTTTGAGTATGCCTCAGTTTCTCTGATTCTCAATCAAGACATTCCAGAGCTCATCACAGACTGGCACTGGAGGCTCTCAGAGATGGCCTTGGGCCAGTAGGAACTGGTTTGAGAGTCTATGGAGGTCTCCACTCTCTGTCCCCTCCTGCTGGTGGGAGGGCAAAATGCCAGTCTGGTAAGGAGGCCACATTGGCAACAGGGGGTAAAAGTCTCACCGAGGCCAAGGGAAGGTGGAATGTAAGAGGGAGTCGGGGAAAATTGCCTTTTATAGACACGTTCTTTTCTTTCTTTCTTTTTTTTTTCTTCTTGCTTCCAAGTTTACTCACAGCGACAGAGCCACTCGCAGGCGCCCAGCCAGCCTGAGACTGCGCCCGGGTCGGGCCGGTGGCACCCGCATCTCCCCCCATCCCCCCGTCTTGCCCGCAAGTTGCATGACCTGCATCGGAATCCACAGGGGGGCGGGGGAGAATCCTTTCAGATGCTGGATGCAGCTGAATTCAGCGTGTTCGCTTCCTCGCCTGCCCTCCTCCAAGTCGGCGAGGAGAGCGCCGCTTTCTTCTGCGTGTGAATGCTGTAGTGTGTCTGCCTGCTCGGACTTCCCTAACCCTTTCTTCTCCTTTCCCACCGCGAATGCTCCGGTTGTCTCAGCAAACATCTCACACTTGGCATTCTGACGTTTGATTAAAAAGAAAAATCGCTACCAACGCGAAGCACGGGGGCTCGCCTCCTCTCCCGCGGGGAATCGAGCTCGTGTGTCAGGCTGCACCTGCTTTGAGCCCCTACCAGGAAGGGGTGCTTGTGTGGGAGGGAAGGGGGGGAGGTCCTGTGCCCCCGAATCCGGAGAAAGCAGCTCGCCCACCCCCTCGCCCGGCAGCCAGCGCAGCGCACCGGATCGCCGAGCCGGAGAGGCCGGCCTCTGACGGTACTGGCCTGGTGCTTGCCAAAAAATGCCCCTTGCATCTCAATTTCCCCGGCGGTTTTTCTCGCACGCGCGGTTCGCCCCGAGCCACCTCGGGTCTCCAGCGCAGCCCTTTCGGCGCTAGTTTCTTCCTTCTCGGCTCCCTGTCTGTCCAAGGACGCAAAACCCGCCTCCAAGAAGGCGTAGGGGGCGCGGGGGCACCTACCCAGCCGTGTCCCGCAGTCCCCTCCCAGCCGATCCTAGCTCCCGGAGTCTAGATTACGGAAACGAGTGTCGCGTAGACCGAGGACCGCGCGTTCGTGGCGCGGGTCCCCGGCCCTGGTCGCCTCTCTGGGGTTCCTGTGCACCCTCGCACTCCAGATCGCCGTCTCCGAGCCTGTGTCTCTCCCCAAGCCCAGGCGGGCTCGGGAGCGCTCCCCGGTCACCTCGGCCGCGTTCATTTCACTTCCTTTCGCGGTCCGAATTGCAGCAAAACCGGGCAGCGCGAGGGCCAAAAAGTGGAAAGGAGAGCGCCTTTCCGCGTCGCGCCGCCGGCTCGCCAAGTCCCCCTCCCGAGTCCAGACCCTCGCAATCCCAACTGCAACTTTTTCCCTTCCGTCTGGCTTTTCCCTGGGCTGCGGCGAGCGGGCGCCGGGNGATAATTGCTTTACAGAATTTTGCTGTTTTCTGTCAAACCTCAACATGAATCAGCCATAGGTATACATACATCCCCTTCCTTTTGAATCTCCCTCTCATCTCCCTACCCATCCTACCCCTCTAGGTTGATACAGACCCCCTGTTTGAGTTTCCTGAGCCATACAGCAAATTCCCATTGGCTATTTTACATGTGGTAATGTAAGTTTCCATGTTACTCTTTCCATACATCTCACCCTTTCCTCCCCTCTCCCCATGTTGTAAGTCTGTTCTCTATGTGTGTCTCCATTGCTGCCCTATAAATGAATTCTTCAGTACAATTTTTCTAGATTCCGTATATATGCGTTAGAATACAGTATTTATCTTTGTCTTTCTGACTCACTTCATTCTGTATAATAGGTTTTAGGTTCTTTTAAAGCCAAATTTTGAGGAAGGGAATCGTTGTGGAAGGGTAATTATGACTCATGTCAGATAAATGCCCAGCATGGGCCAAGTTCTTCATTAGAGTCACAGATAATAGTTAATGAGGCTCAACCACAACAGGGACGAAGCTATCCAGTGAAGGCTCCCCCTGGGCCAGCTGCCCACCACAAGCTCCGTGGTTTTCAATCCTAGCACACCTTTTGGGAAGCAATACAGGTAAGTTGTATTTTGGCCACCTGATTCTAAGAGCTGACTCGTTGGAAAAGACTCTGATGCTGGCAAAGATTGAAGGCAGGAGGAGAAGGGGACAACAGAAGATGAGATGGTTGGGTGGCATCACTGACCCAATGGACATGAGTTTGAGTAAACTCCGAGAGTTTGGTGATGAACAGGGAAACCTGGTGTGCTGCAGTCCATGGGGTCTCAAAGAATTGGACACAACCGAATGACTAAACTGAACTGACATGTGAGTTGAGGAAGGGACATGCATGTATATAATCACAAAGGTGAGTACTTTGAGGGGCTCTTAGTGCCCTGAGGTTTATAGATGTTGTCGTTCATCTCTGATTGATTTTCATCCAAATTCTGTCCTAATTCCCAAAGCACTGATGGATGAAACACACTGTCTGAGCCTTGAGACAATAAGAGATGGAAATACCAGACCAGAAATCTGTATGCATGTCAGGAAGCAAGATTTAGAACTGGACATGGAACAACAGACTGGTTCCAAATCGGGAAAGCAGTATGTGAAGGCTGTATATTGTCACCCTGCTTATTTAACATATATGCAGACTACATCATGAGAAATGCTGGGCTGGGTGAAGCACAANGGAATGAGCGAGGGCTCCTGGAAGCCCCTGGCAGTGAAGGGGAGGGCGTGGAAAGAGGTGCCTGGCTTTCTGGAGCGTGTGGCCTGTGGCCGAAGTGTTCCCTGTTGCCTAGGAGCTTCCTGTGTCCTCTGGGGGAGTCTGGCTCCTGTCCCTGGGCGGGTTTGAAGGGGGAGGCCTTGTGCTCTGTCTTCTCAAAGGGCTGACTCCCAAGTGCATGACAGACCGTAGACTGGGGCCTGGCGCTGGTGTGTTTCCCCTCACCGTGGAGACTGAGCTGTGTCTAGCTGCCCGCCTCACCTGCCCAGGCCTGGCCAGCCTCTGGCCTCTTGGGGAAGCATGGGCGGAGCCACTGGCTGGGCTGGCAGGCCCAGGAGAGAAGGGGCCAGCCCTTTCTGTCCCAGCCCCGGGCTCCAGCCGTGAGCCAGGCACGGTGCTCAGCCCTGGGATGGGACCCTCAAACAGAAGGCCGCGGCCCCTCTCTCTTGGAGTTTAGAGTCAAGTCAGGGTGGCAGCTCGGAGGGCTGTCTCAAGAGGAGCAGGGAAGAATTTTAGAAAACGTATTTAATGGAAAATTTGAAAGAAAAGCATAGAGATGTGAAAATAGAGCTTCCCCAGGAGGAGAGGGGACGGCTTTTTCTAAATGGAGATTTAAAAATTCTAGACGTACCTGCTTTCGGGTTCATCTGATTGGACACAGGGGCTCTGGCTGTGACCTTGACTCATCGTCCTGCTGTCTGTCCACAGAGGCCCCGTGAGATCGTAGGGGTGCAACCAGAAGTCACGAGAGGAGAACAGTGTTTCTTCTGTCACTTTCTGATTGTAAGAGACAGAGCTTCGGGGGCCAGTGGTTTGGGGGCCGGTGGTTCACGGGGAAGGTGACCCTGGGGCACCCTGAGGGAGGGAGTGAGCTGGAGAGGGAGGAAGCCAAGAACATCGGTTCCGGGAGGTGTCGCTGAGCCTCTCCCCAGGCACTCGCTCATTTCCTGATTTCTGCGTTTATTCAGCCTGTTTATTTGAGAGCCGCTGCTGGGCTGGCCCCTTTTGTGAGAGCTAGGGAAACGGCAGGCCGTGCTTGCCGGGTCTGTGTTCCCCCGTAGTTACAGGATGTGTAAGGTCAAGCCCCCTTTCCTTTCCTCCTGGAGTTGACCTTCGGGCTCTGGGGAAGGTGGGCCGGGGTGCAGTGTGGCCAGGTCCCCTTGGGCCCCCAGGCCGAGTTCCTGGGAGAAGGTTCCCTCAGAGGGTGACCGGGGCTGGGGGTGGGTCAGGTGATGGAGTGAGCGCCTGGGAGGGCAAGTGAAGACTGGTCCGGGACTGAGCCCAGCTTCCCTCTGGCAGCGCCCAGTTGACCCTCTGCCCATCGGGGCCCTGCCTGTCATCTCAGCTCAGAGCCATGCCCGGGCCTGGGGAAGCTGCAGTGGAGGAGGAATGACTTATTCCCTCCTGCAGGCATCATGATCCAGGGTCATGTCCTCTCTCCATGGAAATGGCTGCTCCACTCTTTCCTGCTCCCTATCCTACCCCGGCTGCTGGCAGGTGACTTACCTGTTTCCTGGACTCTGATCAGGAGTATTCTGACTTTGGAACTCCACCCTGTTATCTTCCCAGGTGCCTGCCCTCACCTGCCCAGGTGGGTCGCTCAGCCAGTATCTTAGTCCCGCAGAGACTTCCTGGCACCCACGTGCCCTGGCTGGCATCAGGCTCCTGGACCTTTCCTCCCTGTGGGTGCAGAGGGCCGTAGCCGGCACCTCACAGGGACTCCAGAGAGACCTGTCGAATGGGACAGGCTCATTCCTGCCAGAATCTCTTGCAGACCCACCGCAGATCCCAGCTTGTGGACTGTGCGTACACCTGCCTGAAGCACAAGGCACCTGGTTCTCCCGGCTCCCACACCTCTGTGGGCCCCGGCTTTGCCTTCAGCAGAGCAGCTGCTGGGGGAATCTTCTAGGGAAACTTGACTGATGACGGGGAGGGCAGGCACTGTGTGGTGACCAGGTCTCAGGTGCTGTTCTCAGGACAGTCTGTTTTTTTTTTTTTTTAATTTATTTTTTAATTGAAGTATAGTTGAATCACAGTGTCGTTTGATTTCTGCTATAGAGCAGAGTGGCTCAGTTGCACACAGATATACATTCTTTTTATATTTGGGGCGGTATAATTTTAATCCAATGAGGTAGGTTAGCATTAGCATCATCCTCTTATGGGTGGGGAAACTGAGGCACAGAGAAGCTATCGCACTTGTCCTGGGTCACGAGATCAGGGAGTGGCTGAGCTGAGGTTTGAATCAGCAGGTCTGCTCTGAAGCCCCTGCTCACACCCCCCGCCCCCCACCCTGTGCCACAGACCCTTGCAGTTCCTGCCCACCAACCCCTGCCTGTCCTGTGGCTTCAGTCCTGGACCCAGGCCCCTGCCCCCGCAGCTCCCACCACCCCTGGCCAGTAGGNTTTTTTTTTTTTTTAATTTATTTTTTAATTGAAGTATAGTTGAATCACAGTGTCGTTTGATTTCTGCTATAGAGCAGAGTGGCTCAGTTGCACACAGATATACATTCTTTTTATATTTGGGGCGGTATAATTTTAATCCAATGAGGTAGGTTAGCATTAGCATCATCCTCTTATGGGTGGGGAAACTGAGGCACAGAGAGGCTATCGCACTTGTCCTGGGTCACGAGATCAGGGAGTGGCTGAGCTGAGGTTTGAATCAGCAGGTCTGCTCTGAAGCCCCTGCTCACACCCCCCGCCCCCCACCCTGTGCCACAGACCCTTGCAGTTCCTGCCCACCAACCCCTGCCTGTCCTGTGGCTTCAGTCCTGGACCCAGGCCCCTGCCCCCGCAGCTCCCACCACCCCTGGCCAGTAGGGCACAGTGGGGTCTGCGGTGTTCTGTTTCTGACACTGGTGCCGGGAAGGAGGGTGGGCAGGAGGGGCCCTGGGACCCAGTGGAGCTTGGCGCTCCTGAATTCCTCAGGAGCAGGTGTCTTGGCCGCATCCTGAAAATGTCCTCTAAGTGAGAGCACCGAGGCAGGACGGCGCGGTCCGCGTGGACTGTCCCGGCGTGGCCACAGACTCAGGGGGTGAGTCCGGCCAAGGCACTGGCCGCCTCTGAGCCTCCGTTTTCCTGCATTTCATCCTGGGGGCTTGACCGGGTGACTTCTGATTCCTCTTCCGGCTTTGAGCTCTCATACTTCTAACGCGGGGGTTGTGGACGGGGTGGAAGGTTAGGGAGCGCCGAGGCTGCAGAAGGAAGTCTCGGGGCTGGACCCTGTGGGGAGGAGGCGTGTGGGGTCAGACCCTGGGGGTCCTCACGCTTCTGCGTGTGTCCTCTGGCTAAAGCCCCGGCTGCCGGACGCCAGCGCGGAGTGTCTGATTCCGCCGTGAGGATTTGCGATGGGGCCGGAGGAGGCCATGGCTCGTCAGTGCCCAGGTGAGGCAGACGCTGCTGTCCCAGGGACCACACTGCCAGAACGACTGTCACACTGGCAGCTTTCAAACTGTGCTCTCCAAGGTGAGGTCAGAGCTGCTGTGGTATTCCGTGGAAGGCGTTTATGATGTTTGCGAGCCTGCTCAGTCACATCCGACTCTGCAATCCCATGGCCTGTAGCCTGCCGGGGTCCTCTGTCCATGGGATTTCCCAGACAGGAATCCTAGAGTGGGGTGCCATTCCTTCTCCGGGGGACCTTCCCAACCCAGGGATCAAACTTGCGTCTCCTGCGTTGGCAGGCAGGTTCTTTACCATTGCGCCACGTGGGAAGCCCTTTATGAAGTTTGCCAGACTACGAAGTGTTTGAATATCTTATTGCTGAAGAACACTACCCGCCCCGAAGCACGTTCTGAGGGTGCTCCCCCGGTGCTGGGTTCTCTTTCCATTTCCCTTTCGTCTCTTCTGTCTGCACTCCCTGCAAATGATGCTTGGCTCCGTCCTGACCTTGGCCCCCACTCACCTTTTCCCAGAGGGGCTGGGCTCGACTGAACATGCTCTGACCTATGTCATCTGATATGCAATTGAGAAATGAAAGAACGGCTGTGTTTTGGAATGCCTCCCAGGCTCACAGTTGACTTTAAAAAACTGTTTGGGTGGCAGGAAAGTAATTCGGTGACTGCAGCTCAGGAACCTCAGTTGGGCCCTAATTGCTCCCGGGGTGAAGTTGAGCCTTCGGCGTTCGTGTTCAGGATCTCGTGGCTTCGGGATCTCTCTGTCTTACCTCCTATTCTTCCCCCATGAGAACCGTCTGCCCCAGCCAGACTCATCAACCAGGCAGCCCTGATCGCCCCCGGCCGCTTCCCACTCTGTCTTCTGCTGGGGCCACTGCCTTTGCCCGGAAGCCCTCTGGACTTCATTCTGTCCCCCCAAGCGCTGCCTGTCACTGGTCTCATCCTTGAGATGGTCTTCGTTGTCCAGGCTTGTGTTTACTGATTGCTCTATCTTTTCAGCCTCTGAGGCACACAGTAGGTCGAAGCGGCTGGTTTTGAGCCCTTGCTCTGGGCCAGGCAATGTATGCAGCATCTCATTTAATCCATACCATCCTATGAATGGTTTGCCACTGCAGGAGACACAAGAGACTCAGGTTCCATCCCTGGGTCCAGAAGATCCCCTGGAGGAGGGCATGGCATCGCACTCCAGTATTCTTGCCTGGAGAATCCCATGGACAGAGGAGCCTGGAGGGCTACAGTCCACGGGAGTCACAAAGAGTCAGATATGGCTGAACGACTAACGCATATATCATGTGAGCAGAGAACTGCTCTGAATTCACAAATGAGGAGATTGAGGCTGAAAGATGCAAAAGCTTGAGTAAGACCATAGCTGTTCATGGCAGAGTTAGGACTCAAACCCAGGCTGACTTCAGAGGCCATGGTTCCGTGTTCATTGCAAACCAACTGGGAATCAGCTCACCATGTCTTCAGGAGGGAAAGGATGAGGAGCCGTGTGTACATTAGGCTAGAATCTTGCATAGCATTTGCATTGAAAACCTGTTCTCTGTATAATAACCTGGCTAAACTTAAAAAAAAAGTTGCAGAATGACATACCATATATGTAAAATATTCAATATTCCATGATAAACCATAATGGAAGAAAAGAGAAAAAAAAAAGTATATATGTATAACTGAATCTCTTTGCTGTATAGCAGTAATTAACACAATGTTGTAAATCAACTATACTTCAATTTAAAGACACCACAATGACCAATATAATGTATTGTTTATACCCACAAATATATAGTAAAAAGATAAGACTATGGGCTGAATACAGAGCGATTTCATGAGAGGCTTGTCTCTAGTAAGAGAAGAAGGGGAAATGAAGGGTAAACACAGGACTCTTAACCTCATTTGTGATGTGTTCCTTCTGTTTTGGAGACCTTCAATCTGACAAAATGGTAATATGTATTAATTCCAGGTAATGAATAAATAAGTTGTTTAATGTATAATCCTTTGTTTTTTCTCTATTAAGATGACACTTGAAAGGCTTCAAGCAATAAAAAGATGACCACACCCGCCAGATTTGTAGCTTAAAATAGAACCAACGTTAAGCCTCTCTTCTTGATTTGCCAATGGCCATAGCCTTTTGTGTCTTCACGTGGTCTTTTCTGTGTTTGTCCTCTAAGTCCTTTCATTTTATGACATCAGTCATAATGCATTAGAGCCTGATGACCCTGTTTTAACTTAATTATCTCTTTAAAGACCTTATCTCCAATAGAGAGTCACATTTGGAAGTACTGGGGCTTAAGAGTTGAGCTTATGAATTCTGGGGGGATACATGTCACTTAGAACAACCACATGTGTGTGTTAGTTGCTGAGTCGTGTCCAACTCTTTGTGACCCCCATGGATAGTAGCCTGCCAGGCTCCTCTGTCCATGGGCTTCTCCAGGCAAGAATGCTAGAGTGGGTTGCCATTCCCTTCTCCAGGGATTTTTGCAACCCAGGGAATAAAACCAGGGTCTTCTGCATTGTAGGCAAATTCTTTATCATCTAAGCCACCAGGGAGGCCCTAAAACCCCCGTAAGACAGACAATTTGCATGTCTGCTGAAATGAAAATAGAGTCTTAGACTTCTTGAGTGCAGAGAAGCTGAATTGTCCTCATTTTTTGGTGCCTCTGGCTGCTGATGCTTTCAACGTACCTGCTTGTTTGGCCCTTGTGAGCCAAGGAGCCCTGTGGGGGAGGTTGTGCCCTCACAGGAGAAACAAAGGGGCAAAGGGAGCCAGTGCAGAGGAGCCTGGTGGGCTGCAGTCCACGGGGTCGCACAGAGTCAGACACGATTGACGCGACTTAGCAGCAGCAACAGAGCATGAAAAGGGCCCCCGAGGACAACTCTCTGGTGGTCTGATGTTTAGCAGATTGCAGGTGGAAATCGGAAAACAGCCCATATCAAGTGCACTGTGCACCGTCTCTCTTATGAATCAGCTAATTTAATTATCTCAGCAATTGCTGTTGAGTACCTGATTTGTGTCAACACCAAGTTAGACACCCGCTCCCCCCACCAAAAGCCTCAGTGGGCTGGGACCGCAGCGTATCCAGTTAGCAGAAGGGAAGCGCTTCCTCCAAGAGGGGCTATGAAATTGCTCTCCTTTGTTTGCTGTTATTGCTGTTCACTTGTGTCTGACCCCTGTGACCCCATAGACTACTGCATGGGCTGTCTCCCGGAGTTTGCTCAAACTCATGTCCATTGAGTCCATGATCCTATCTTTTCTCGGGGCATGCAAGTAAGTAGGATTTTCCGGTATCTACCATTTCATCATGAAAATTTTTAAGCCTATAGGAAAGCTGAAAATTTTTACAGTGGACAGCCATATACCCACCCTCTGGAGTCTGCAATTAATATTTCACTTACTTGCTCTGTTACAAGGTCTCTCCTTCCCTTAGTCCTTCTAGCCGCTCATTTCCACCCTATTTTTCTGGTGCACTTCAGAAGAAATTGTAGATGTTAGTATATTATACTCTCCCTGAACACTTTCATGTGTGTATCATTACACTAGGTTTCAATATTTGTTTTCACTTCAGGTAGTATTCTAGTCAATGGAATGTGTGAACTGCAAGTGTTTATTCTGTGGTTTGACAAATGTATACACCTGTGGACCCCAAACCCAGAAGATCTAGGTCATTACCCTTCATCCAGAAAGCTCCCCCCATTCCCCTCCCTAGTCTCTGCCCCCATCTCCCTAGAGGTGGCCACAGTTCTGATACTTTCCCACCATAAATTGCGTTTATCTGAGTTGCAGCTTCATATAAATGGAAATGCACAGTTATGTATTTAGCAACACGTTTTTGAGGTTCATTCTTGCTGTAGACAACAGCAGGCTGTTCTTGTCTATTGCTGAGTAGTATTCCATGGAATACCCAAGTTTGTTTAGTCTCCTAGTTGTTGGAACCCTGACTGTTCCCAATTTTGGACTATCATGGGTAAATCCGCTCTGAACATTCGAGCACAAGGCTTTTTGTGAACAAACACTCTCATCTCTCTTGGGTCTGTCCCCAGGAGTAGAATTTCTGGATTGGATGATATTTAACTTTCGAAGACACTGCCAGATCTTTTGCCAGAGCCATTGCACCCTTCTATGCAATGGGGCTGCTTTTGATGAATCTGGGTTAGGATAGACACATGTACATGACTCATTGAAACGGGTGCTGTTGTAGCTTTGTCTTGCAGATGAGGAAGTTGAGGGGCACGGGGTGGCAAGTTCACCCCGCTGGTAGGGGGCAGGACTGGGAGCCTGTCTGACTCAGAGCCCGTGGGGTTTCTGGGTGACATGCTGCTGCTCCCGGGAGCAGGGCTGAAGCAGGCGGAAAAAGCAGGGTGCTCTCCTCGGGAGCACCTTCTGGTGTCCACAGCCCAAGGATGGTCCTGGCTCTTGCAGAGCGCCCATGCTCTCTCTGATGCCGTGGAAGCCAGGGCCGGGCAGGCGTCTGGGGCTCTCCGGCCTGGGGTTGGCCTCGTTCCTTCGTGTCCCCCATCACCCTGGTCGTTTGCCCCACTCAGGTCCCTGGGCTGCGTCCTGTGTGCCGTGGAGAGATGAAGGCCAGACAGCAGCCCTGGTTCTGCATTTCCCCCCTGACATGATGTCAGGGGGCTTTCCGTGGTGGCCCAGTGGGTAAAACTGTGCTTCCACTACAGGGAACATGGGTTCAATCCCTGGTCAGGGAACTAGGATGCTGCATGCCATGCAGCCAAAAAGAAAACCCAAAGTCATTCCAAAATAATGTAACCGAGAGCCCTGCTTGGTGAGCGCTCAGACATGGGGTGTGGGGGGCCCAGCCCACCTCTCAATCCGAGGTGGGTGCTGAGCACAGGGCTGTAGCATCGGCCGGATTGGTCCTGCCTCTCAGAGCCTGAAGATTAGTGGTGCGGCCATGGGTAGGGACACAAACAAGCTTCATGTTGGTGGTGCCGTGATGCACAAGACAGACAGAGTGTCTGTCCTGGAAATTCAATGGGCAGGGGCCATCAGCGTTGATATAAATGACTCAGATAATGTCCGAGAGCCGTAAGTTCTAGAAAGGAACTGAGCAGAGTGATGAGATGAGAGATGAGATGAGATGAGAAGCTTGACTGGGAGATGGGAAGTGGGCGCTGCTCCTGGTTTGGGATGCGGGTGGCTCCAGGAGGAAGTAGCAGTCTAGCTCAAGAGGCAGAGCTTCGGGAATATCCCCGAGGATGGAATTTTCTGGCAAGGTCGGCACTTTTGGTTGGAAATGGACTCGATGTTGTTGGGATGGGAGAGAGGCTGGAGGAGGGTAGGGCAGGTGGGATGGAGTGAGCAGGGGGAGGGGTGAGGTAGGTGAGGTTGGAGGGGTTGCAGGCCACGGGAAGGAGTTTCAGCTTTAATCTGAGTGCAGTGAGAGGCTCTGGAAGCCTTTNAGAGCCTTTTCTAGAGAGTTAAAAATCATATTGGTGACGGGTTTTCACTGTTGACTCCGTGATTGCTGCCAGACCTCCATATTCTTTATCTTTTAGGCACCTGGGAGGATGTTAATCAATGTAATTGGGATGTAGAAAAAGATATATAGTAGTTTTGATGTTAGCAACTCTAGACTTTTAAGTTTTTGAGTTAAACTTTTGAGTTAATTACTTTTCTTTTGTTATAAATCACTGTACTCCTCACTTGTTATAAATTGCTGTTATCTTTGCTATGTAAGAATGTTTTTATTTAGTCTTTTCTGAGAGTGGCACCAGACTTTGGGAAGAACAACACTTTTAACACAAATAAGTCTTCTGGTTGACAAACCTTTATAGGAAAAAAGGCTGTAAAATGCTAATTGGCTCTCTGGCCAGAAGATGATGTAAATCACCTAAGACTTGTATATACAATTCTGTATGCAGAGAGAAAGCCTGGTTTTGATAAAAAGTCAGGGCTGCTGACATTGCATAATTTTTTTAATATAAATTCATTTATTTTAATTGGAAGTTAATTACTTTATAATATTGTATTGGTTTTGTCATACATCAACATGAATCCGCCACAGGTATACATGTGTTCCCCATCCTGANGGTTGGGAAGATTCCCTGGAGGAGAGCATGGCAACCCACTCCAGTATTCTTGCCTGGAGAATCCCCGTGGACAGAGGAGCCTGCCAGGCTGCAGTCCAGGGAGTTGCAAAGAGTCAGACACAACTGAAGTGACTTAGCATGCTTGAGTGGGTTAAGCACCTGATACAGGGGTGTCCCTTGATGCACAGGTCAGATCTGGATTGGGAAGGAGGAGTAGGGGGCACATTTTGGGCTGAAGGTACAGCAAAAGTGCCCAGTGCATTAGAGGAAATGCAGGGTTCCCATTATGGAGTATGGAGGGGTGTGAGAGATACAGACAGCGCGCCTGAGACCACTTTGAATGCAGGGCTTTGAATGCTCAAGTGAGGCATCTGGACTGGATTGGGTGAGTGATTGGAGTTGTCGAAGGTTTCACAGAATAATCTTTAGATATAGTTCAAATGACTTCACAAAACAAAATGTATGTTTGTTAAATGGAAAATTAGAAATAGCCAATAGTAGACAAAGAAATCACTCATAATCCCAGCAAGCTGGAAAGAAAACCATGCTTTGGGAGGGTTTCCTTCAAGTCTTATATTAGGGTTGAGTCTAGAGCCTGCTTCAGGCAGCAAGTAACCCCTGGAACACTTTGCTCACTGTGAGGGCACATGGGAGCTGAGGCCCGCCAGGGGTAGAGCGGTGGAGTCGTAGCTCAGTCTCATAGAGGTTCTCATCAAGTGAAATGGGGACTGAAGCACCAGGGGCTTAAAACAGTTTCTATTTTCCTTTCTCACTCTTCCTGGATACATAAGCTAAATGGCATAAATTCAGTGTTTGGACTGATGCTGAAGCTCCAATACTTTGGCCACTTGATGCAAAGAGCTGGCTCATTGGAGAAGACCCTGATGGTGGGAAGGATTAAAGGCATAAGAAGAAGGAAAGACGAGGATGAGATGGTTTGATGGCATCAGTGACTTAATGGACATGAGTCTGTGCAAACTCCAGGAGATGGTGAAGAACAGGGAAGCCTGGCGTGCTGCAGGCCCTGGGGCCGCAAAGAGTCAGACAGGACTGAGCGAGTGAACAACAGTATGTGGAAGAAAGCACACCGTTGTGTGCGTATGTGTGCACGTGTGTGTGTATTTGCGTGTATGTGAGCAGGTCATTTTGATTTGTGTTTTAAGAAGAAGAATCGAAATGACAGGTATACCATGGGTTAAGGAAGAGGAGAGCTAAATGGTAGAGAAAGAAGGCAAGGGTGAGTGCAGTAACTCAGGGATGGATGCAAAGAGGGTGGAGAGGGAGGGATTTCTAAGACCTGACAAACATTTCAAAGGACTTCACTGGTGGTCCAGTGGTTAAGAGTCCTCACTTCCAAAGCAGGGATGCAGTGGGGCTTGAGTTTGATCCCTGGGCGGGGAACTAAGATCCCATGTGCTGCGTGGTGTGGCCAAAAAAGAAAAATGCGTATGGAATTTCAACTTTTCAAAAAACTCTGATCGCACTTGCTGAGTGAGTGATGGAGATGTGAAGGGATACTGAGGTTTTTAGAACTTGACTGGGGGGAGGACATTGGTGCCTGGAGCTGGTTTAGTTGAGAAGCTGAGATGGTGACGTCTTCTGGGGACACCTGAGTCCCTGGGACTTGGGAGAGGTGCTGAGGATACAGGTTAGGAACCCGAGCAGGCCTGGGTGTCCCTGATCGGGGCCCTTCTCTGTGAAGTCTCACCAACTGACGAAGCAGCTGGGGTACTTGTTAAAAAGGGGCTGTGTCCACCACCAGGCTTCTCAATGGCCGTCCAACCAACTGGTATTTCTTTAGGAGCGGGTCTTTTGCCTGGGAGAGTTTAGTTAGAAACAGTAGCTCCAGAAACATCTCACCTTTCTGCATTTACGAGGCCCTTTGGGCTTCTCTGCTCCCCTCTCCTGTCTATCCCTCGCCTCACCACTTCTGTAGGCAGCATCTTGCCTCATATCCCAAATAAGGACAGCAAGGTAATAGGGGGAGTCACGATATTGGCATTTGGGCAGAATAACAAAGAACCTGGTTGCTAGATGGATGTTAGTAATCATGGAAAAGTTCAAATGATAATCACTGACTTACATTCAAATGCCTTTTCACAATCACTTCTTACTACCCTATGACAAAGGCTGGCCAGACCTTACTGTCCCGTTTTCCAGAGAAGGCAAATGATTTATCTCAGATCTTCTGTCTGTTAAGAGGGGAAAGAATCCTTTCCACAACTTCCAGTTTTCCCACGATCGTATTCTCTGACTCCAGAGTGAGAACACGTGGGCACGCTGATGAGAACAGCAGGACCCCATATGTGACCTTGGGAAATCTGGAATCCTCTCATGCTCCTCTGAGCTGAAAAGTTCTTATAAATAATGATGTTGGTGATGCTAATGATGACAGTTGTTAATAAGAGCATCACCCAAACTCAGGTGCTTACTATGTGCCAGGCTCTATGCTGAGCGCTTTTCATTCCATGGATTTGATTCTTAGATGACTGAATGGGGTAGGCATTATTGGTCCCATTTTCTAGATGAGCAAACTGAGGTGGCAGTGAGAACTTAGTTTGTATATGCCCACGATCACTCAGTTTAGCAAGCAACGAAGTAGGTTGGAACTCAGGCAGCCTGACTCCTGAGCCCATGCTCCCATGCCCTCTGTTCTAGATGGCAGCCTTTGGACTTCCCATCCAGCCCACACCCAGGGGTGCTGGGACTACCCATCCTGTCCCAGCAGTTGCCTTATAACTCGGTTAGCTTTTCCAAGTGGGAACAGATGTTCCTCATGGCAGTTCAATGAGAAATTCTGCTCCATGCTCCCTGGGCTACATTGATCCATTCACCTCAAATAAAATAAACTGTGTGGGGAACGAGATAAAATATTTGTCCCATTGATTGCTTCATTTCGTGTGGTTGGGAGGTGGGAGGGAGCAAGTGGCTGTGAGAAGGTGGGGGGAGGCTGTGCCCACTTGTGTGCAGAGAGCAGCTGGGACAGGGCCTCGGGCTGCTGGGTCCCCTGGGCATTGCCTGGTGCACCCAGATCTACTCTTGACAAGGGACTGTTGATAGGCCTGGTTAGACATCACAGTAGCCACTGATCCGGGCACCTTCTTTTGCATGGGGCGGGGAGCGGATGAGGGGGAAAGCTTGAGGAAGATAGAGCCCTTCCCCATATCTC
Source organism: Neotragus pygmaeus (assembly GCA_006410875.1). Taxonomy (NCBI): domain Eukaryota; kingdom Metazoa; phylum Chordata; class Mammalia; order Artiodactyla; family Bovidae; genus Neotragus; species Neotragus pygmaeus. Next base: position 949,553 of record SJYV01004258.1, on the reverse strand, counting down.
CAAGGGGTCCTAAAGAAGAAAAGGGCTTCCCAGGTGGCTCAGTGGGTAAAGAATCCGCCTGCAATGCAGGAGATGCAGGCAGTCATGAGTTCAGTCGTAGGGTTGGGAAGATTTGCTGGAAGAGGGCATGGCAACACACTCCAGTATTCTTGTCTGGAGATTTCCATGGACAGAGGAGCCTGGCGGGCTACAGTCCACAGGGTTGCAAAGAGTCAGACATGACCGAAGCGACTGAGTACAAAGAGGAGGATTTGGTAAGTACATGGTCTTTTTGCTCATTGAGTCACTCAGCAAATATTGGATACAGCATGGCAGGAAGCAGGTCAGCAAGAGCCTGGGTTTATGAGTCAGGCAGACTTGATCCTGATTCACCTACTCATAGGCTCTGAGATGCTGGGCAAGTCACATAACATGCCTGAGCTTCAGTTCCTCATGTGGAAAATAAACAGCCACGCTGCAGGGTCACTGTTGAGTTCAGCGAGATCACTCTTGCGATCTTGCATTTGGCTGCAACTAACTGAAAACTGGAGCTATTGGCAATTGCCCTCTACTCTTCCCCAGTAGCCTACTAGACACCTTCTGACCTGGGGGACTCATCTTCTGGTGTCATATCTTTTTGCTTTTTCATTCTGTTCATGAGGTTCTTGCGGCAAGAATACTGGAATGGGTTGCCATTCCCTCCTCCAGTAAACCATGTTTTGTCAGAACTCTTCACTGTGACCTGTCCGTCTTGGGTGGCCTGACATGGTATGGCTCATAGCTTCATTGGGTTACACAAGCGTCTTCACCATGACAAGGCTGTAATCCATGAAGGGGATCTAATAGCAACAGCTGTGGGACATAGTGGAGGACAGAGGAGCCTGGTGTGCTGCAGTCCATGGGGTCGCAAAGAATCAGACATGACTTAGCAACTGGAGAACAACAAATGAAAACTGACTTGGGTGCTTTAAACCTACAGAGGTGGTATCGGTCCATTGGAAAGGAGAGCGATGCCTCTGGTTTCTCATGTTGGATTTGGGTTTGGCTTGGAAAATCCACAGACATACATCTGGCTGGTGGTTGGAGTTTCAGGGCCGGCCTTGGGCTTAGCTGGAGGTTTGCAAATTCTGTGCCTAAACGTGAGAGCTGAAGCCAAGGGTGTGAGTGAGCAGTGAGAAGGGACAAGGGCCAGGGAGAGAAACTGAGCTGTCTCCATTTGGAGGCGGGAGTGAGGAGAGAGGCCAGGCAGGGTGCGGGCTCACAGGGAGAGTGCAGGGAGAGTGAATGGTGTGGTCGCCAGGGGGATGCGGCCTTTTGGACCAAAGAGCAAAGTGCTCAGCCAAGGCCATGGCCAAGCGAGGGTGGACTGAAGGGGGAGGGGAAGGGCATGTGAAGCAGTGATGCAGACCCTTCCTTCAAGGGCTTTGGTTACCCTGATGGCCTGGCATGCCCGTGGAAGGCAAGGGAGGGATGGAGCCCTGGGAGGCTGATGTAAGGGCTGGAACAACAAGGCCCAGATGTGGCCATGGGGTAGGTTGGAAAGAAACACTTCTTTTTCTCAAAGGCCTGAATGTGCTTGTGGCCAGAATGGAAGGGCCAGTGGAAAGAAAAGGCTGATGCAGCAAGAGACACTGACAGGGAGGAGAAAGGGCTCATAGAGTTGGAAGTCAGTGAGGGACACAGACGGAAGTTATGGTTCCTAGAAGGCTGGACACTGGTTTGTGCAGCTAAATCTGCGAGGTATCATACAATGCTGGATCTTGAATGAATAAAAGAAAAGGGACCCTCTTTCTCTGTGAAAGGAGGGAAAGTGGAAAAGATGACTGTCCAGATGCCCTAGTGAAGCAGAGAAAAGATGAGAAAGCTCACATCAGGTGTCCTAGATCTTCTCAGTGAGTTATATAACTTCTCCAAGCCTCAGTTTCCTTATCTGTAAAATGGGGATAGTATTCCTAGCATTCTCAGTGGGTTATTGGGAGGTTTAAGGTAGATAATTTCTGTAGAATGCTTGACACATGCTGTGTGCTCTTTAAAAATTCTGTATTATTACTGTGATTAATTTTATTGGTAGAGGAATGGGAAATAAGATCCTTCACTGATGTGAGTGTGAGCCCAAGGGGATTCAGTGGAGATTTGCATCAGTCACAGGTGGTACGCAGCCCAGAGGTGGCTCAGTGCTTCCCTGGGTACCAAGAGTGGGCCTGAGAGCAGGGAAGAAGGGCTTCTGAAGCTGAGCATCCCAGGTCCTAAGATCTCCAGTGATCATAAGGGCCCTGGGCAGCTGACATCCTCTGGAAACCTCTGTCCACCCGCTATGGGCCATGTCTAGAACAATCTGTGCCTGGAACTGCAGGGGCCAGATAGTTCTCTAGAAGGTTGTTTTTGTTCAGTCACAAAATTGTGTCCAACTTTTTTGTGACCTCATAGACTATAGCCTGCCAGGCTTCTTTGCCCATGGGATTTCCCAAGCATGAACACTGGAGTGGGTTGCCATTTCCTTCTCCAGGGGATCTTCCCAACCCCGGTATCCTGCATTGGCAGACAGATTCTTTACTGCTGAGCCACCAGGGAAGCCCCTCTGTGAACTGAGAATATAGTAAAACGTGTGGTCCACATACTGTACCCTGATCCCCAGCCTTCCCGGGCCTCTTGAGACTTATCCCATCCACTTTCCATGCTCTCCCCTCAGTGATCCTTGGTGATGTGCTCAGGGGCTGGCGCCCAGGGGTACGGAGGGAAGGACATGGGAGGGGCACTGTGCTTCTCTGGGGCAGCTGGCCTATGCTGCTTGAGTCTTAGACCTCTCTGCCTCAGAGCAGGGGACCTAGAGATGGTCTAGTTCTCTTCTCTCAATCCACAGATGAGGAAACTGAGGCCCAGAGAAGGGAAGTCTTATCTGGAGGCACAGTGTGGACAAGACACAGTGAGAAGTCACACCCACAGTTTTGACTCCATGTCTAGTCCTCTCTGGACTTCTGGGCTGTTTCCTGGAATGCCCTTGGCTTGTCACATCTGCCCTTTGCACAGGTCATCTGTCTAGGGTGGAGGGGCTCAAGTCTGGGGCAGAAGCAGTGGTGGGCTGTGTATATCAGGGCAGCCAACCACAGCTGACCACAGTCTGTAAGGCCCTCAGGACACATTTGGATCTTGTTGCTCCAGCCCTTACATCAATCTCCCAGGGCTCCATCCCTCCCTTGCCTTCCATCGGTGTGCCAGGCCATCAGGGTTCCTTGCATTTCTGGATTTCTGGAGAGGACTGAGGATCCAATCTGTGGGGATCTGGCTGGGTAACAGTGTTGTCAAGAGAGTGGAAGTGGACTGTGCCTGGCTGGTTCTGATTGCTGGGATCCTGCTTTATGAATTGAGATTGTGGAGTGACAGCAGAGATGTCGAGAGAAAGAGAGAGAGAGGCCTTCCCACGCTCTGCAGCCCTGCCCCAGCTCCTCCTGCCTCTTTACCCGACCTCCATTCGCTTCACACTTCATTCATCTGCAGCTCACTTTGGGGGGGCCTTCTCTGAATAGCATCCAGGGGTTCCTCCTACAGAGACTGGAGTGTTCTTGGGGTTTGCAGAGAGGAGGCAGGGGGTGTGGCCTCTGCAGCTCCCACCAGTTCGTCTCTTTCAGATCAGGCAGAGGGCTCAGCCCCTGGTCTCCCCAGCCAAGTGGAGAACCCACAGTCGTATGAACCCTGTATGTGAGGTTTTCTGTGCAGAAATGTCTTCTCTTACTCAAGCGAAAAGTGAAAGTTGCTCAGTCATGTCCAACACTTTGCAACCCCATGGACTGTAGCCTTCCAGGCTCCTCTGTCCATGGAATTCTCCAGGCAAGAATACTCGAGTAGGTAGCCATTCCCTTCTCCAGGGGAATCTCCCCAACCCAGGGATCGAACCTTGGATCTCCTGCTTTGTAGGCCAGTTCTTTACCATCTGACTCTGTGATCGGAGGGACAGTGATCCACTGGGGTTTCTCAGCGGGTCCCCCTCTGTTTCATCTTGAGGTTCCTTCCCTCTAATTCTGGGGCATCACTTGCTGGCCCAGGAGCATGGTCCCCTACACAGCCCCTGTGAGAAACCCCATCTTTCTTGAGTCCTCTTGGCAGTACTGGCTGACATTTAAAAGAAAAAAAAAAAGACTAAATACTCAGGGAGAAGAAAGTGGGATAATTATAGGGGGAAAAAATCAAAGATTTTCAAAATAGTCAGCGTTTCAAAGAAAAGGGCTGCCGTTGTGCACTTGCTGAGCCCTGCTCCCCGGGGGTCGATGTCTTTGTGTAGAGCCTGCCCCCCATCCCCAGAGGCTCCCCCTTGGAGTGTGGGGGCTCGTATACACCTCTGCCCGCCTCTGTGGTGCAGGGTGCCTTGTGTAGCAGCCTGCCTGTCGAGGCAGGGACTCCTCAAGGTCAGGGGCAGGCGGGTCTGAGCAGCGCCTGCCTTTTCAGCATCACAGCTTTTCTTTGTGGTGGGCGACTGGGGCCTGCATTCCTGTTACAGAAAGGACATCATAGCTCACGAGAAACATGGTGACTGTCGTGAGAGCTGATATGTTGTTGTTCAGTCGCTACGTCATGTCTGACTCTTGGTGACCCCATGGATTGCAGCACACCAGGCTTCCTTGTCCTTCACTATCTCCTGGAGTTTGCTTAATTTCATGTCCATTGAGTTGGTGATGCCGTCCAACCAATCTCATCCTCTGTTGCCTCCTTCTCCTCCTGTCCTCAATCTTTCCCAGTATCAGGGTCTTCTCCAATGAGTCAGCTCTTCGCATCAGGTGGCCAAAGTATTGGAGCTTCAGCATCAGTCCTTCCAATGAATATTCAGGTTTGCTATCCTTTAGAATTGACTGGTTTGATCTCCTTGCTGTCCAAGGGACTCTCTAGAGTCTAGTACCAGCTGCTGTTTACTGAAGTCTTAATATGATCCAGGCCCTGTTACCTATTTATGGAGATGATCTCAGGAATTATTACCTTGTTGCTCTGAAGTGGGAATTCATAAAGTCATTAGCCCCATTTGACAGATGAGGAAACTGAGGCTCAGGGAAGTTTATGGGTAACATGCCTGAAGTCAGTCAGCTGGGATATGGGGGAGAGAGTCCCTGGACCTGGCTTGTTTAGGCCCCAAAGTGCAGCCTGTGGGGACTTGTCTGTGGTTCCAGCAGGCAGGTTTGAAGATTCCTAACTACTTGCTATGGGGGCCTTAAGCTCTGACCCCCTAGCCTGCCCTGATGCTCTCCCCCAGTTCGAAGTCCTGAGCTTTGGTGCCTGGCACAGGATCGCCCCCCCCACTTTGCAGGTGGAGCCCTAATCTGAACTTGAGGCCTCATTCCTCTCAAGGCTAGACGCTCACAGAGGCCCTGATGCTAACACTGCGCCGTCCACAGGGCGAGGGTCCCGGCTGCTGTGTTACAGTCCCTGCACCTGTGCGGAAAGGCAGAGTCCGAGATCTGAGCTAGGTGGGCATGATGGGGTCCTCCTAGTTATGGGAATTTGGGGGTGTTGCTTGTGTCTTCTTAACTCTGCAGCTCTCTGCTGTCCACAGAATGAATGCCCCTGACTGCTCCATCCTGTCTCCAGCTCTGTCTCCCTTACTTCATGTCCCTCGACTCCTCTATCTCTGGTCTCTAGGCTGTAACTTTCCAGGTCTTCCTCTCCCACCCCATTAATCACAATAACGACTGCCTTTCATTAAGCACCCGTATCGTGCCCTTGGCGTGCAGCATCTCATCTACCCCTCGTGGTCCAGGGAGGCAGATGACCCTGTGATGGCCATTTTCCATGGAGAGAAGTAACTGGAGATACAGGGGTGCTGGCTAACTTTGAGCGCACAGCACATCGGAGCGCCCAGCACTGGGCGCCTGGCCACTGCGCCGCCCTCTGCCTACCAGCTGCTCCTCTGCCTCCAAGCCTGTGGGTGGAGGGGCTCCGGGGGGACACGGAGCAGCAGGCAGTGGGGCACAGATGTGACCGCCCCCCTCCGGGCCCTCACGCCCGGCAACACAGGCCAGCGAACCCTGCTGGGTGGCCTTGCTGCGAGACCATGCCCCAGCCAGTTGGTCAAGGACAGTCCTTTGGGAAGGTCACTGTACGCCGTGGACCCCGTGTGCTGGGGGTGTTCCAGCTAGACCTGTGGGCATCTGCCTTCTGTCGACTGAGCCCCGGGCCCCTTCCTGGCCTGCAGCGCGGGGGGCAGATGGGGAGCGAGGGCCTTGTTACCTCACCCCCCGCCTACCTGCTTGCCTCTTGGCCTTTCCTCCCCTCCCCACAGCTAGTTCTGAGCTCTGGGCCACTGAGTGATGGGGTGAGGCCATCCAGCATCCTTGAAGGATCCTGGTGGCCCCGCAGTGACCCTTTAGTCAAGCTCAGCTGCTACCTGGGCAGTAAATGTCCATCAGGTCATGCCCTCTCCCTGGGCCTCGGGTTTCCTTGTCTGCTTTTTTTTTTTTGATTTTGATTTTTGTTTATTTACTTGGCTGTGTTGGGCCTTAGTTGTGGCATGCTGGGTCTTCAGTTGCAGCATGTGGAATTTAGTTCCCTGACCAAGGATCGAACCTGGGCCCCCTGCCTTGGGAGCGCAGAGTCTTAGCCACTGGACCACCAGGGAAGTCCCTATTCTTTTGTTGTTGAAAGGCTGTTTCAAGGGCAAGAGCACAAGCTGGCACCTGCCTGAGTTTGAATCCTAGGACTGATTCTGGCCAGCGGTGTGACCTTTCTGTGCCTGATTTCCTGATCTGTCAAGTGGGGATAACAGCGGTATCTGGGTCACAGGTTTGCAGTGAGGTTTGAGCACCAGCTGTGTGCCAGGCTTAGAGTCAGACCATGTGTTGGGGGGATGTGTAGATTCAGAGTGTGTCAGAGTTGGGCTCTGGGGTCGGAATGGACGCCTGTGTGGCAGAGGAGGTTTGGGTCCCCGCTAGCTGACACGCAGCTCCTCCTCCGTACGGCAGGGCCCTCCCTGGGCTCAGAAGTTTGCTTTCTGGCTCCTGTTCTGAGGCCAAGAGATTCTGGCTGCATTTAAGATCTGCAAGAAACCCTCGCTCAGGTTGCAATCTGTCCAGTGCCACATAAGCTGTATTGATCAATTCATCTTATATAGTTGGGACCAAACAGCCCTGTAATCTTTCTATTGTGCAGCCTAATTGGTCTCTAGGCCTGTGTCATTAGCTCGTTTGTTTGTAATCTGACTCCCTGGGCCGGCCTTTGTGAGCCAGCCAAGAAGACCCCAGCCTCGCCTGCCCCATTTGCCTGTCCCCGGGGCGGGGGCTGACCTTGGGCCCCTTCATCCTGGCCTGGCCTCCTTGATAAGGTGTGACAGGCAGGGGCAGGTGAATTCCTCAGGTCAAGGAGTGAACACAGCCGTGGGATCACTGGACCTGGGTCCCGGCCCCGCACCTGGTATTTATCAGCTACTCACCTTGTTTATTTACCATGTTTGAAATCACTCCATTTTTTCATCTTTATCGATCTTTCCTGTGAATGTGTAATGACATTATAAAACACTTAACATAAAATCTAAGTGAAGGAAAGCTAGGATTCAAGTCGTATATCCATAATTCTCTCATCTGCCCAAGAATGAAGATGAGTGAGAATGCCCCCAAGGCTGAAGGTGGTTGTCTCTGGGAGGCGTGATTATAAGTGACTTTAATTTTCTCAGTATCTTTTCATTTTTTCCCCAAACTTCCTGCAATGAGTCTGTATTACTTTACAACCAGGAAATGAATCACTGAAATTAGTCAGCATTAGGTTCAGCAGTGATAGATCTTCTTCATTTATAAAATCAAAGCATTGGACTGGATTCCCAAACCTGGCTCTCTGTGCACTAAAATCCCCAGAAGAGCTTGCTTACTAAAAATTCAGAGGACTGAACCCCATGCCAGGGACTGTGATGCCGGCGTTTCGGATGTGCATCGAAGGTTTAGAACCGTGGATGTGTTTCTCTCTTGTACTCTTTCTAACATGATCATTCCCCAAGAATGCATTGTTTTAGACCCTGGGTGGGAACAGAGAGCCCTGTGGCCAGCCACCTCCCTGGCTTCGAGAAGGAGCTTTTTGAATGTTCCTGCTCTAGCTGGGAAGAAGCCAGNGCCAGGGACTGTGATGCCGGCGTTTCGGATGTGCATCGAAGGTTTAGAACCGTGGATGTGTTTCTCTCTTGGACTCTTTCTAACATGATCATTCCCCAAGAATGCGTTGTTTTAGACCCTGGGTGGGAACAGAGAGCCCTGTGGCCAGCCACCTCCCTGGCTTCGAGAAGGTGCTTTTTGAATGTTCCTGCTCTAGCTGGGAAGAAGCCAGTTCTGGAGTATGTGGCCTTTGGCTACAAATGGGTGGTCCCAAAGGTGTGTGGGCTCGTGACTTCGCCCAGAGGGGGTCCCTTCGCTCAGCCAGCAGCTTCTCAGAGCCTTGCAAGGTAGCGTCATTTCCCATCTGACCACATTTCATCCTGAATAACTCACACTCTTGGGGTTCCTCTCCCCATTTCCCACGTAGGAGGCACAGGAAGGCGAAGCGACTTGCCCAGTGCCAAACAGCTGCGCAGTGGCAGAGCCTGGATTTAAACTCCCATCTATACCTGCACATTTTTTTATTTCCAGCAGGTTCCACTCGGGGCTGACTCTCAGGTCTCCAGCTTGGGGGTCTTTGAGGCCCTAGCTGTCCCTACGGGCAGCAGAAGCTGAGATTTTATTTGTGTGGTTTTTCTGGTGGGCTGTCTCCCTTCTCCTTGCCTCCAGCAGGACCCCTGGCTGAAGGAGTCTCCCTCTCCCTGCCCCCAAATGCTTAAGCTGTTTTCTTGTTTGGGGAGCTTTTGCAGTGTCTCTGTGTGTGGCCCAGCGCCACTGTCATTCTCATTGTCATCCCTGCCACTGGCATTCTTTTTCTTTCTTATTTCACTTATTTTATTTTCTCTTATTGTATTTTGGTCTTCTGATGACATCAGCTCTTAAGCCCAAGCCAGCTAAATTATAGCCAGATTTGCTTGGGGATTTTCTGCAGGCTTTTGAAGTGCTTCCCTCTAGGCTGTAAACAGGTGACATTTTAGGCTGGACTAGTAGGAGCATGGGAGGAGGTTGAGGGTAGTCCTGGGTTTGAATGCAAGTTTCCCACTGAGGGCTGTGTTACCTCGGGGGCCCCTGGTTTCATTGCGTGTGCAGTTGGGTAATGACTTCCGTCTCAGTGGGGTGTGCAGGGCAGGGTTGTAATTTACTCAGTTGCAGAGCCTGGACCTGGAGGTGCTCAGTGTTTGTCAGTCACCAGCATCAATGCTCTTCTGGTCTTGATTTTGGGCTTCCCTGGTGGCTCAGTGGTAAAGAATCTGCCTGCCAATACAGGAGATGCAGGTTCGATCCCTGGATTGTGAAGATTCCTTGGAGAAGGGAATGGCAACCCACTCCAATATTCTTGCTTGGAGAATTGCATGGACAGAGGAGCCTGGCAAAGCATTAGACACGACTGAGTGACTGAACAAGTCTTGATTTTGGAAGCCTGAACAAGTCATCACTCCAGGAGCTTTGGTTTCCACCAGGATGAACTGCTCTGGAAATAGAAATGCCCTCATAGTTGGGCTGGCGGAGGCCTGGCCTTGGTCAACCTTGTCCAAGGAGAATGGTGACTACTTCTAGAGTTCTGCCTAGGGCAAGGGGAACAGGATAGGTTCTAACTCCTAAGCTTCCTCTGGGTTCCCTGACCGCAGAGCACGGAAGCCAGGAGGCCAGCCTTCTGCCTCGAGGGACCAGCCTCCAGCAGCTCTGGAGTCCCTGTGCAGCTGCAGTGCCCCAGCTGCCAGCCCGGGCTCCCCCTCCCTTCCCAGTTATCAGGGACCTGTCAGTTCAGAGCAGATAGCACCGTTATATACCAACAGCCACACAGCTGGCTGAAGAGGATTAAACTTAATTTGCTGCAGGATTTCCAGCCTCCCCTGTCCCTTGCCCATTGATTCTTTCCCTTTGATGTTGAAAGGGGAAGGCGGACTTGGCTAATGGGCCTCCTCCTATGCCCAGGCGGGTGGTGTCCCGCACGTGTGTGCACCTCTGGCCCTCAGAAGCCCCTCCCCCAGACGTGGCTGGCGGCTCTTTACTTATTTCCCATCAGTCTGTGTCCAAGAAGTGGTCTCCTGTCATGGTTGCGAGGCCTGTTGCTATGGCGCCTGTCATCCTGGCTGTGTTGTGAGAGAGACCAGGTGGGTGAGCTCATGCCCTCTGTGGTATAAGCTGTCCTTGCTGCTGAGGTGGAGAAAAGTCTCAATGGGAGATACAGGTTGGGTTTATAGATAGGTGGATTTGATGAGAAGGAAGAAGTCTTAAGCCAAGGGTATCCCAGGCAACCTGAAGCTCCTCCTCTTCCAAGGGTGAACATAAAGTCAGAGCCCTGGGGAGGGGGTCAGGGGGTCAGGGGATGATGCTGATGGTGACGTTTTCGAGCTCCTGGTCCTGGTGTGCGGGACAGAGGCAGCACAGTCATGCATGGCCTAGGGGTAACACATCCCAGGAACCCCAGCCCTGCAAGTGGGCTGTGAGCCAGACAGCAGGCACGTGGGGGCTCTGCTGACAATACGGTGGTTAAAACTCAGAATGTTCATCATCATAGTGCATGCTAAGTCGCTTCAGTCATGTCCGACTCTTTGTGACTCTGTGGACTGTAGCCCACCAGGCTCCTCTGTCCATGGGATTCTCCGGGCAAGAATATTGGAGTGGGTAGCCAATTCCTTCTCCAGGAAATCTTCCCGACCCAGGTCAATCCCTGAGTCTCTTGCATCTCCTGCATTGGCAGGTGGATTCTTTACCACTAGCCCCACCTGGGAAGGCCCATCATCATAGTTCCACCTACGAAATGCCTTCTGGGTGCCGGTTACTCAGCAGAAATCATCTCTCGTTCTCAGAACAGCTCTCGTTGGTGAGCCTTATTTTCTCATTTTACAAAGGAGAAAATCTAAGCTCAGACAGATCCAGAAGGTCTCAGAAGGTCACACACCTAGGAAGTGTAAGGGCAAATTCCAGTTCAGCTATGGCAGGACTCTGTAGTCTGAGTCTCCTCCACTAATGAGCAGGGTCTTGTCGCAGAGGCCTGTTTCTTTGCAGGCCTGGGGCAGTTTTCTATGGAGTCCTCCTAAGAAAGCCCACGAGTGGCGTCAGTACAGGGCACCTGCTTACACTGAAGTCAAACACTCTCCTCCTATCTTTTTTTTTTTTAATTGATTAATTAATTAGGCTGTGCTGGATCTGAGCTGCGGCATGTGGGATCTAGTTCCTTGACCGGAGATCGAACCCGGGCCCCCTGCAGTGGGAGCGCAGAGTGTTAGCCCCTTGACCGCTCCTGTTCTGTAGGGTGCCGTGTGACCTGCCTGATGATGTGAGGAGAGTTGGGCCAGATTAGAAAGGATTCCTTGGGCACAGCTGGGTTCATCTCAGGGTTTGAGATGGTCTGGGCCCCGGAGATCATTGGGAGAAGCCGATATTCTGTGCTCCAAGTGTTATTCCAAGTTGGCAACTCCAAGGCAACCTCGAGGATGGGCAAAGAGTCTGGTTTTCCTTTTTCTAATTGTGATAAAATACACATAATATAAAGTTCATTTTCTTCATCATTTTTAAGTGTGCAGCTCACTAGTATGAAAAGCATTCACATTATCATGCACCCCAACTCCAGAGTTCTTTACCATGCAGAACGGAAACTCTGTACTCATTAAACTGGGCGCTCTGGTTTGGGGCTTCCCAGGTGGTGCTAGTGGTAAAGAACCTGCCTGCCAATGCAGGAGACTTAAGAGATGTGAATTTGATCCCTGGGTCAGAAAGATCCCCTGGAGGAGGGCATGGCAACCCACTCCAATATTCTTACCGGGAGAATCCCATGGACAGAGGAGCCTGGTGGGCTACAGTCCATAGGATTACAAAGAGTTGGACAGGACTGAAGCGACTGCAAGCATCCATTAAACAATAATTTCCCATTTCTCTTCCCCGCCTCCACCCCTGGCAACCAACCTTCTACATTTTGTCTCTGTGAATTTGACTATGCTTGGGACCTCATATAAGTGGAATCCTACAATATCTATCTCTTTGCTACTTGCTTATTTTATTAATACTTGGTGTAGCCTCAAGTTTCATCCATGTTGTAGCATGTGTCAGAATCTCCTTCCTTTTAAAGACTGACTAATATCCCATTCTGTGTATACACCACAGTTTGTTTTGTGTATCCATTCATCCCTTGGGTTGACACTTGGGTTTCCTCAACCTTTAGCCAAAGGTTGAATGTTGCAATGAACTTGGCTATACAAATCTCTCTGTGAGACCCTGGTTTCAAATTAAAAAAAAAAAAAATCCCTAGAAGTGGAATTTCTGAATCATATGATTAAAAAATTTTTTTTATTTATTTATGGCTGCTCTGGGCCGTTGTTGCTGTGCACGGGCCCCTCTCCAGTTCTGTCGAGCAGGCTCCTCTCCAGTTGTGGTGTGCAGGTGTCTTGCTGCAGTGGCTTCTCTTGTTGCACAACACGGACTCTAGGGCTCAGGCTTCAGTAGTTGCAGCACCATGAGCTCCAGAGCACAGGCTCAGTAGTTGTGGCACACGGGCTTAGTTGCTCCACGGCATGTGGGATCTTCCCGGACCAGGAATCAAACCCATGTGTCTTGCTTTGGGAGGTGTATTCTTTACCACGGAGCCACCAGGGAAGCCCTGGATCGTATGACTTTTAATGTTTTGAGAAACATATGATGGTTTTCCATGCTGCTTGCACCATTTTGCAGTCTAATGAACAATGCACAAGGGTTCAAGTTAGAACCACATTTCTGCCAACATACGTTACTTTCTACTTTTTTGATAGTCTATGGTTTTTCCAGTAGTCAGTTATGGATGTGAGAGTTGGGCCATAAAGAAAGCTAAGCACCAAAGAATTGATGCTTTTGAACTGTGGTATTGGAGAAGACTCTTGAGAGTCCCTTGGAGTGCAAGGGAATCCAACCAGTCCATCCTAAAGGAAATCAGTCCTGAATATTTATTGGAAGGACTGATGTTGAAGCTGAAACTTCAATACTTTGGCCACCTGATGTGAAGAACTGACTCCTTGGAAAAGACCCTGATGCTGAGAAAGATTGAAGGTGGGAGGAGAAGGGGACGACCGAGGATGAGATGGTTGGATGGTATCACCGACTCGATGGACATGAGTTTGAGCAAGCTCCAGGAGTTGGTGATGGACAGGGAAGCCTGGCGTGCTGTAGTCCATGGGGTCGCAGTCGGACACAGCTGAACGACTGAAATGAACTGAACTGATCCTAACAGTGTGAGGTGGAATCTCATTAAGGTTTTGATTTGCATTTCCCTAGTGACTAATGATATTGAGCATCTTTTCATGTGCTCACTGGGCCTAAGAGTCAGGCTTTGCAGATCTGTCAACTTGGAACCCTAAACTGCTGAGCTTGCCTCACTCCACTGGTACTTTGGAGTCACAACCAAATATAGTTCTTATTCACAGGGCATTTGTAGATAAAGACAGGTGGAGCCTGAGGCTATTTCACAGACAACCACAGTAAAGCTGGATAAGGGACATCTTCTAAGAGAGGGGCAGATAATAGATTCTGGAGTTCTTGGAGCAGGAGGAGGCTGTGTGTTTGGGATGACCCTGAGCTGCGTTAAGAAGGGGTGACAGTAATTCCCCAAGCACCTAGCCACCCACCCTTCTGGGCGACCTCGGGGGGTTTGTCCCGTGGAATCCTGTTCTTGGGGAGGATGGACGAGGTGACAGGAAGCACGTCCAGCTTGGATTAAGGAGACTGTGACCATGTGTTTCAGCCCTCTGCCAGGTCTCCCTGCCAGTTAGGGGCTGGCAGAATTCTTTGTCTGCTCTGACCTGGCACCGATGGGGCCAGGCACTCAGGCTGGGCAGGTGAACCCTGGCACCTTTGATCCTGCAGCCGGGTGTCTCTCTTTCGTAGGCTACAGGCACTTAGGATGGCCTCTCTCTAAGTGGGGACAGGCACCTGGGGCCACCGTGTGCAGGTTTTCAGTACCCAGCCCTGGTCCCTGGTGTGGCCAGCAAGTTGGACCTTAAGCTCCGGGGTATGGACATAAAACTTAAGAGGCCTTTTCGTTATCCCAGCAGTTTTGTCCCTTTGGGATGGGAGGTCAGCAGTTTCTGCCATCCTTACCCCAGGTGACCTAGAACGCAGCAGCCTGTCCCCGCCCCTCATTTGAATGATTTATTTATGTATTTTTGTATGTGCTGGGTCTTCACTGCTGCACGGGCTCTTTCTCTAGTTGTGGCGAGTGGGGGCTGCTCTCTTGCCAGGGTGCGCTGGCTTCTCATCACGGTGGCGTCTCTTGTTGCCGAGCGCGGGCTCTGAGGGCGCGTGGGCTCTGAGGGCGCGCGGGCTCCAGTCGCCACAGCGCGTGGGCTCAGTTGTTGTGGCTCTCAGGCTCTAGAGCGCCAGCTNAGGGTGCGCTGGCTTCTCATCACGGTGGCGTCTCTTGTTGCCGAGCGCGGGCTCTGAGGGCGCGTGGGCTCTGAGGGCGCGCGGGCTCCAGTCGCCACAGCGCGTGGGCTCAGTTGTTGTGGCTCTCAGGCTCTAGAGCGCCAGCTCAGCAGTTTTGGCGCATGAGCTTAGCTGCTCTGTGGCAAGTGCGATCTTCCCAGATAAGAGATCAAACTCATGTCTCCTGCAATGGTAGGCGGATTCTTTACCACTGAGCCACCAGGGAAGTCCCCCACCCCTCACTTGATCCTGCATGAAATGGGAGTGCTGTGGGCCTGGGGCCGCTGGCATCCCTGGTGCAGGCACCGCCCCCTGTTTTACACGTTTCCTTCTTCAGGTCTCATAACCTAAGGAAGACTGGGGATTGTTTCCTCCCTGGGCCTCATGCCTTGCAGGATCTCAGTTCCTTGACCAAAGATTGAACATGGGTCCCTGCAGTGAAAGCCTGGAATCCTATCCACTAGGCTACCAGGGAACTCCTTTCATTTTCTGATAGAATAGGGGTTAAGAGCAAAAACTCTTTGTATGAATGTTTGCATTTTTATTATATTTCTTCTTAGCCTGTGTCATTCTTTGCAGCTCAGGATTCAAAAGGTACAGTGGAAAGTTGCCCTTCTAACTGTCAGCTTCCTTTCCCTAGAGGCACCCGATGGCAAGCTTCTTACCAGAAGTGGTCTACCTTGCACCCGGTTTGCAAAATACCTCTGTGCATCTACTACTAGTGTTAGATCTGAAATTTCTCTCTCTCTCATTCTAGGCCTTAGGCCTTGTTTCTTCTCCTCTTTCATCCTGCGTTAGCCTAACTCTGCTGAAATCTGCCTTTTGACCCTTTGAGTTTCTCTCCCAGCAGCTCCCTCCTGGCATCGTGGGAGGCAGCAGCCAATACTGAGTGTTGCAGGGGGAGAGGGGAGGGGTTAGTAGTGGTGGTGTGATGCAGGGGTGAACGCATGCACAACAAGTAACAGCTCAAAGAGAGAGGGAATGATGGGGACCGGAGAAGCCGATGGGTGTGCGTTTGCCCTGGAGCCGGGCTGCTCCGGACATCCCTGCTGATAGCAGCTTTCCTTCCCGATCCCCAAGGATGATGCTCCATTAGAATCTGGATTTGCCAGCGAAGCTGTGAACAAACTGGGATGTTTTCTCTCTCATAAACTGTTATCGCTGAACTTCAGAATTGCTTCCTGAGCCTAAATGCTAGGCAAGGGAGGAAACCAGGCACAGGAATGGGGAGAAGAGAGAGGATAGGAAAGCCCTCTATTCCCCACCCCGAGGCTGAGTCCCTGCTGCACCCCAGGTGCTGCTCTGGACACCTGGGCATGAAGATGAGCCCTGGGGGTCCGNCATGTACCCCAGTGTTCATTGTGGTACTATTGACAGTAGCCAGGATGTGGAAATAATCCCTCTTTCGTAGCTTTTTCTGAGAATGGTGCTTCTCAGACATTTGTGCTCCATGGCACAGTGAGAAACTGATCAAATTTGCTAGCACCAGGGGAATAACCAGAGAGGGTACTTGCAGCTAGAGGTAGGCGGCGTCTCCCCAGCTCCGTTGCTGACAGTGTCTGCAGGACATTCTGGGCAGCTGTGCTCTAGGGCACGAGGGGGTTTTAAGTGCAGGGGAAAGGGGTGAGGGGAGAAAGCTGTTCAGCCTGCTTTGGCCAGAATGAATCTGTCCTTTTCCTGTAAGTGCTCAGATCCCTTCCCTGTCCTTCCAGGGCCTGACCCCTGAAAGTTCCATCTCCCAGGCTCCTTTGCCAAGTGGGTCTAGGCTGAAGCTGGCCAGTGGGAGCCACAGAGGGGCAAGAAGGAAGGGAGAAGGCAGGCACACCTCCACCCCACCCGCTTGCTGCCCGAGGATCAGAGTGTCATCTTCGCTTCTTTGGCAATGGCCGCGACTCTCAGTGCTTCCTGCTGCGCGGTCCCCGCTGTCACCGGCTCCCAGCGGGCTCTGATCCTGGGCTTCTTGACACCACCTCCTGGCTTCATCCTTCAGCCTGGGGGCTTCCTGCTGTTGCTGATCGCTGGGTTGCCCGGTGGCTCCCGTTTGGTTTTTCTTTATTCCTGTTTGTTTATTTGTGGCCGCACTGGGTCTTCGTTGCTGCCTGTGTGCCTCCTCAAGCTGCGGAGAGTGGGGGCTGCTCTCCGTGGTGTGCGGGCTTCTCATCGTGGTCTCTTCTCTTGTTGCAGAGTGCGGGGCTCTAAGTGTGTGGACTCAGCAATTCTGGTGCAGAGGCTTAGTGGCCCCGTGGTGTGTGAGGTCTTCCTACATTGGCAGGTGGATTTTTAACCACTGGACCACCAGGGAAGCCCTGTTTGGTTTTTTGGCCACTCTAAAATATCACTAGTTTCTGCATCAAATTTCCTGTGTCAGGGAGAAGGTGTGGGCACTGGTTTTCTGATCGGGCTCTGGCTTATAAGGCATCCTGGCTGCTCCCAGTGGTCCTCCAATAGCACCAGCTGGTAACAGAGAACATGCATTGGGGTGACCTTATACTTTGTGCTACACTTTCTTCATATACCCAGGGTAGCAGTAGGCAGCCGGCCCAGAATACAGGACCCTGGGTCCTTGCCAGACACCATCCGCTGTGACCAAGAATGGGGAGGAACAGAGGCCTAGGACAGCTGCTTCCTTGTCTGCCCAGAAAACTCCTATTCATCCTTTAAGGCCCAGATATAACTGTCTTTTGTTGTCTGACTATCTCCCCCTCTAACTTCACCTAGGCCGGATCAGTTGCTTCTTCATCTGTTACTCTCAGCTTATCTGAGTATGCCTTTTTACTTTTTCCGTTAGAGTCATGAGTGGGCCTGTTCCCCTCATTAGTGAACATGCTCCCTGAAGGCATGGACCTCAATTCTGAGTGCCTGAGAACTGAGCCCATGATGCCTGGCACGGAACAGGCAATGACAGTTCTCCTGTTCGAATTGAGTGGGCCCCTAACCAGGCTCCATATTAGGGTCACCTGGGAAGCTTTAAAAATTTCAAATATTCAGGGTGTACTCTAGACCAATGATGTTAGACCTTCTGAATTGGGGCCCAGACACTGGCATTTTAAAAGGCTCCCTTGTGGCTCAGACGGTAAAGAATCTACCTGCAATTCAGGAAACCTGGGTTTGACCCCTGGGTCAGGAAGATCCCCTGGAGAAGGGAAATGGCAACCCACTCCAGTATTCTTACTTGGAGAATCACATGGACAGAGAAGCCTGGTGGGCTACAGTCCATGGGATTGCAAAGAGTCAGACACAGCTAGTGACTAACGATTTCTTTTCCTTGGTAATTTTAATATGCAGCCAGGTAAGTTTACCTACTTTAACTTATCACTTGGTGTGTGTTAATGATTCCTTCTATCAAACCCAGGTCCTCTTACAATTTAATCTGACCTAACAAATCTTTTTGAGCACCTTCCTTGTGCCAAGTGTTGTGTAGACAGACTCTTGCTACTCTAAGTACATTCTATGGGCCACCAATCTCGGCATCACCTGGAGCTTGTTAGAACTGCAGGATCTTGGGCCCCACTTCAGACCTGCTGGTTCAGAATCTGCGTTATCACCAGCTCCCCAGCTGGCTTGCATGCACGTTGCAGTCTGACAAGCAAGGGTGCGGCTCTCATACGAGGTCAGACTGCTTGTTCACACTGGATCACGTTTCCTTTCTCATCCGCCGTTTTGCTTCCCTTTACGGTGGCTCAGATGGTAGAGAATCCGCCTGCAGTGTGGGAGATGGGGTTCGATTCCTGGGTCAGGAAGATCTCCTGGAGAAGGAAATGGCAACCACTCCAATATTCTTGCCTGGAGAATTCTACGAACAGAGGAGCTTGGTGGGCTACTGTCCATGGAGTTGCAAAGAGTCTGACACCATGAGAGTCTTTAACTTTCATGGGGGTATCATTTTGCATTCTTTTCTCCAGCTCAAACGGCCCATCCCAAGGAAGTGGAGACCATGCAAGGGTTAGGTGAGGGGATGGGTCCCCCTGAGTGTGGAGGGGAGGTGGTGGTATGGGGGGCCTTTGAGAGATGGACGCCTTTCAGGGCACACTGAGCACCAGTGCTCGGGAGGCCTCGGGAATGGGCTGTTTGGAAAGGATAACTCCCACTTCTGACATTACCATTTCCTTGGGAATGGTCCAGGCGTCCTGGAGGGATGCTGTGGCCATGCCGGATGGAGGATGGCAGTAGATCTGATTGCCAGGAAGCTGACTGGCAGTGATGCGGGCAGAGCAGCCGTGCTTGCCTCATGCTTTGGTGGGGTCCAAGCACAGTAGGGAGTTTCAAGAGGTTGACCTGTTGAGATCCACAGGGTTTCCTGTTATTCAGGTTTAAATGGAGTGTGGTGACTTGTGTCCACCAGAGTCATGACTTTTAAAGGCAACCTGGAGTGGGCAAGACCCTTTGCATATTCAACTGAGCATGCATGCTCTGAAGAGGGGCACAGGGCTCTTGATAATGTAGGTCTAGGGGACCTGGCCACATCCTGGGAGTCTGGAAAGGCTTCTCTGAGGCAGCATGCTTTCTCTGAGACTTGAAGGAGCTGGCCATGTGGGGAGGGGTGTGGAGGGATTGTCTCTGAGGCAGGAGGGCTAATACACAGTCGAAGGCCCTGGGCAAGGGGTGCCCTTGCAGGGGTGAGACTGAGCATGGGGAGGCGGGGCTAAGAGATAGGCAAGGCCTGGCCCTGCTGCTCAGCCACGTTAAGGACTTTGGGCTTCTCCTCAGACTCAGCATCCTCACTGAAGAGTTTTGCTAGTGTGTTTGCAGATCGTCTCCAGCTGCGGTGGAAAATGGGTGAGAAAGGGCTCAGGCAGGTGCTGGAAGGAAGGCAGTCGTTGCAGCCGGACGCCTGCTTTAAGCCGTCTCTTCCCATGGCACCTTCTGGTCTGTGAGTGGGAGCAAGACACATCCTATTGGGAGGCCCTTGGCACGTGGCAGTCAGGGTCTGGGCAGGCTCAGCTCTGGAAGTTCAGAGTCCTGGGTGACTTTCATACAGCTTTACCGTCCCATCCCCAAACTATCCAGGGTCTGTCTTTTGCGGTCAGGATCACCTGACTATTTATTTGAGGCCTGAAGGAAGGAGGGGTCAAGTGAGAATGAGAAGATTGAGCCTGGGGTCCCTGGTTCAGAGGCTGAGGGTAGCCCCTGTAGAGCAGGGCTGCGTGTGGCTGAGTCACATGTTGGAGCTCTGGGAATCAAGGGCTCTGGCTGAATGTATTTCCTGGATCTCTAGGACGACTGTTGGAGCTCATGTCTGTGGAAGTTCATAGCTTCCTATGAAGAATCTTAGACTTCCCTGGTGGTCCAGTGGTTAAGACTCTGCATTTCCAGTGCTGGGGGTGTGGGTTCAGTCCTCATTGGGGAACTAAGATCCCATATGCCCTGCAGCACAGCCAAATAAAAACAGAAGGAGAAATCTTTGGCAGATCTGATAATGGGTCCATGTAAGCATCATTGCCATGCTGGGCTCTCAGTCCCCATGGACGTTTGGACAGGTGCTTGCACAAAGGCCTCGGTGACTAGGGGACCGGGTCTGAGTGCCCAGAACCACATCAGTCCATCTGGACACAGACATACCTTGCGTTGTCCACATGCTCCCTGAGCCAGAGAGATTTGTGCTGGTTCCTGTTTCTTCCCTGACAGGGACACTAAGGCATCAAAGCTCTAACTGAGACCTGTCTCAGAAACTGAATCAAAATCTGTTGTCTTCCCATTGTGTATAGAACAACATGCTAAGGCTGGCAGCAGGGGCAGAAAACCCCTCTTCATGAATGTCAGTGTCAGCCCTCAATTTTTTCCCTAATATTTATTCATTTGGCGGTGCCAGGTCCTAGTGGTGGCACGAGAATGCTTAGTTGTGGTGAAAGTGTTAGTTACTCAGTTGTGTCCAACCCTACGACCTCATAGACAGCCTGCCAGGCTCCTCTGTCCATGGGATTCTCCAGGCAAGAGAATACTGGAGTATTCTCTCTACCCAATACTGGAGTGGGTAGCCATTCCCTTCTGCAGAGGATCTTCCTGACCTGGGGATTGAACCCATGTCTCCTGCATTGCAGGCAGATTCTTCACCATCTGAGTCACCAGTGTGTTAGTTGGGGCATGTGGGATCTACTTCCCTGACCAGGGATGGAACCCAGGCCCCCTGCATTGGAAGCGTGGAGTCTTAGCCACTGGACCACCAGGGAGGTCCCTCAGCCCTGGTTAACTTTCTCTTTTCTGTCCAGTTTCACAGTGCTCCTGAGAGTTCTTGTTTTCCTGTGGGAAGGGATGGGGTGAGGGGAGATAGCACCCTGATTTTAAATTTACATGAAATGAAGTGGCTCAGTCGTGTCCGACTCTTTGCAACCCCTTGGACTGTAGCCTACCGGGCTCCTCTATCCGTGGGATTTTCCAGGCAAGGATACTGGAGTGGGTTGCCATTCCTTCTCCAGGGGAACTTCCTGACCCAGGGATCGAACCCAGGTCTCCTCGATTGTAGGCAGACGCTTTACCGCCTGAGCCACAAGGGAAGCCTCCTAAACTTATTTTTTCATTAACAGTGAACCCCAGAAATGCCTCATAGCTGCCATTACCTCCTGTCCTCTTTCCATCAAAATGGAGCCAAGTGGGGCAAAGTAGGTTTGATCCAATGGGAGAGGGGCTTTGTTTCCTGGGCCAGGTGGTCCCTTCCTGCTGAGCAGTGACCCCGGACGAATGCTCTGGAGATGGTGACTGTGCCAGCAGGTAGCAGGCCCTCGGTGGAAATGCTGGGAGATGGTGTGGAGTAGTTACCCTACCTGAAGGAGAGATGGCCGACAGATCTGGGCTATTTGCTGCTCAGTACTCCTGACACTCGCCTGCCCTGGAGAAAGCTTTCAGGCCGAGATGCAGAGCCTGGTGGCCAGGAGCCAGCCAGCAGCATGAAGTGGTCCTGGGGACATCAGGGGACACAGGACATGGAGTGTGTGCTCCGTAAGGTTTGTCTTGTCTCATCCAGCCCTGACCCTGTTTTTCTGCTAGCCATTTGCATGTGTAATGCCTAGCCTCTCAGGCTTTAAGTCTGTGGTCTTGAGCCTTGGCGGTTCTAGGTTCTCAGCTCTGAGCTGAAACCAGGCCTGTGGTACCCACCCAGCCTCTTGGAGACACAGGTTACCTCCTGCAGTTGGTAGCCACGCTGCAGTGTGCTCCTGTCCAGGAAACATGCTGTTGCAAGGAGGTGGGCTGGACCAGTGATGGAGAGGCGGCCCCTGGAGGAATTCTGGCCCCAGCTGTCCACACCCTGAAGATGAGTGTGGATGGATATTTTAGTAAAAAGGACACCTTCAGCTCCCCTCACCCACAACCATCCAGAGGAGCTTGCTGAGTGCCCGGGGCTTTCGGAAACACTGACTCACTCTCTGGGTTGTCTGAGGCTTTTGCTTTGGAGAATGGGGCATTCTGCCGCCAAGTATGATTTCAGATGCAGAGATCAGCTGGCAGGGAGAGGAGATGAATGACTGAAGGGAGAAGCAGGGAGAGGAAGCCAGCGAACTGGGAGGGGGTTGTTGCAGGGAAGTGAGACAGAAGAGCTGGCAAGGCTGCTGAGAGGCAGGCTGGTGGTGATGAGAAGCTTCCCTTGCCTCCCACCCTGGGTGGGGGTAACATTAAACATTTTTAAAAAATTTTATTTGGAGGATGGGTAGAGGACCCACCTGTCAATGCATGACACTCAGGAGACTTGGTTTCAATCCTTGAGTCAGGAAGATCCCCTGGAGGAGGGCAGGGCAACCCACTCCAGTATTCTTGCCTGGAGAATTCCATGGACAGAGAAGCCTGGCGGGCTATGGTCCATGGGGTTGCAAAGAGTCGGACATGACTGAATCACGTGAGTAAGCACGTGATGGTTTTTGCCATACAGCAACATGAATTGACCATAGGCATACATGTGTCCCCTCCCTCCTGAACCCCGCCTCCCACCTCCCTCCCTGCCACATCCCTCCAGGTTGTCATGGAGCACCAGCTGTGGGTTCTCTGAATCAGACATCAAACTCCTCCTGGCTATTTTAGGAGAGGACCTAGAAGAGGGCTTCTTTGGGTTTGGAGCAGCAGTAATCACCTGGGGAAAAGTCATTAAGGGGTGTCTGGAAATGCTAATCTGTGAACCCCTGACCCTCTTTGTTTGCAGGTAGATTTGCAAATTTTGACCCCGCTGTAGTCTCTTTTTAAAAATTCAGACCTCTTGGAAATGTGTTCTCCTTTTTACAAAGAAAAGAAGGAAGGAGGGAAGAGAAGAGGTCAGAATAATTTAGAGCCCCACTCACGTTAATTTCATAAAGCTGCTAGCCCTAAAGGAGAGCTTGGTGTGCCCTATGGAACTGTTTATTCCAGGGAAATGTCTAAGCAGAGTCAGTGGACTGGGCCTTCTTTAGAAAACAGGCAGTTTCCATTAAGAAAAAGTCTGGCATCTTGGTGTCCTGTCCTTTTGTTCAGAAGTGTTGGGGCCCCCAGGCACCCCCGTGTGGTTTAGTTGTGAAGTCATGTCCAACTCTTTTGACCCTATGAACTGTAGCCTGCCAGATTCCTCTGCCCATGGGATTCCCCAGGCAAGAATACTGGAGTGTGTTGCCATTTCCTTCTCCAGGGCATCTTCCTGACCCAGGGATCGAATCCCAGTCTCCTGAATCGCAGGCAGATTCTTTATCAACTGAGCCACAGGGAAGCCCCCTAGATGCCCCCAGGCAGTGAATGCCTCAGGTGTCTCCCAGATTTAAGCACGGGGACTGGATGACTCAGCAGCATCTCCACCTTGGTGGGCTGGCCAAAGCTCCTGAGTGCAGACGGTGTGAATTGGGAGTGTATGTTTTCCGTGGGCTCATCTGCAACTGGACCCCCTCTCTGCACACAGGTGGCCGCTGGGAAGTGCCGGGAAACGAGAGTGTGTGTCAGGAAATTTCCTCCAGAGTCTGAACTGAGCACAAGCAGTTTTCCACCTTCAGGAAATGAATAAGCAAGTGCTGTTCTGGACTGGAACTTGCATTCTTTTTTAAAATGAAGTATTTATTCATTTGACCACGGCACATGGCATGTGGAATCTTAGTTCCCCAACCAGGAATTGAACCCAGGCCCCCTGCTTTGGAAGCACGGAGTCTTAACCACTGGACCGCTGGGGAAGTCCCAGACTTACATTCTTTCTTTCTTTCTCTTTTTTTTTTATTCCAAACAGTACTCGAATACTAATTTTGTTAATACTTAATTTCCCCAAAAGTAATATTACAAATCAAATAGAAATAATAATTTTTGAAAACCTGCTATAAGATAGCTGATTTAACAAACTTTGCTCAAGTTGAAATATACTGAATATCTGTAATTTAGAGAATACTACAGACTGGCATTCTTGGATTGTGCATGACAGTGGAGCAATTTGACAGGCCCCATCATACTCTCATATACTCAGGGACAGGGCCCTGGGATCCTTTGGTGGTAGAAGCATCTATTGGGCATTTCAGATTCCCAGGGCCATGTTGATGAAGGGAAGGAAGAAAGCTAGGAACAGGTGAGTTCAGGTTTAAGGAAAACAGACACTGCTCTTGTGCTGGTGGCCAGAGTAGAGTCAGCATTCCCACTCCAATCTCTCATGGTGGAGAAGGGTACTGGGGCTGGGGTCTGACCTGGGCTGGTGTGGCTGACAGGGCTCTCAAATGGGGGTCTGGGTACCAGTGCTATTGTTAACAGAAACTAAAAATGCTATGAGTCCAAGGTGGGCAGACAGGAGCCCACATGATGTGAAACTGGGCCCATGAGCCGTTAGCAAGATGGCGATGAGAAATCATGAGCAGGACCTGGGCCCATCTGCTGGGAAAAAGAGGCTGATGTATCCTTTCTGGGTCGTTAGGGCCCTGTTGAGTGGCTAGAATTTGGGTAGGGTCCCCAGCATTCTGACTCCCACTGAAGTGATGACCAGAACCTGGGAAGAGCTTCTGACCTATTGGTGGGATCCAGGGGACATGAGGTGGGGCCCAAAGCTTGGTGCTGCAAAAAGCCTCTCCGGGTACACGGATGCTGGACGCAGGCAACTGGCACATAGTGGGTCCTTTATAAATAAGTGAATGAGGACTTCCCTGGTGGTCCAGTGGCTAAGACTCCATACTGTCAATGCAGGGGTCCGGGTTTGATCCCTGGTGAGGGAACTAGATCCCCCATGCTGCAGCGAAGATCCTGTGTGCTGCAACTGAGACCCAGCGCGGTCAACAAATAGATAAGTGAATGTATGCAGTGGAGTTCAGCACCCCCTCTGATGGACCAGGCAGAGATGAGCCCGTGGGTGAAGGTGTTCCGGGCTGATAGTGGCTGGAGCCACTGAGGCCTTCCTGGTGGTGAGAGCAGCTGGACGACTTCAGCCTGGCAGCAGAGGCTCCTCCAGTCAGCGCTCAGCCGTGCTGCCAGCTCAGCTGCTGTCACTCTCCCTGCCGACAGCCACAGGCACGGGCCCTGCCTTCCTTTCTCCTTGCACAGGAGCTGAAAAGAGAACTAACTGGGGACTGAGATATGCTGGGAAAACCCCACATCTTCTAGCTTCCACCCCACCTTGTAGAGGTCCCCTTTCCCCGACTCGCTGGGCATCACTGGCACTTTCTGCCCTGTACCACTGCTCCTGGAAGGGGGCCCCCGGGCAATCCTGTCTGCTGACCTCCGGGGGGAAGCTAGCGGTGCAGCTGCACGTTGCCAAGCCCCTCGGTGTCCTGAGCGAACCCCGCTATCAGCAGCCTGGAGAGGAGGATGTCTGCAGGGTTGGGGCAAAGCCAACTTCTGGACAGGATTCCTCCAGGTCTTGGGGTTAGAGGCTGAGATGCTACCTTGACCTTGGGGTTTCTAGTACCTCCAATGAGAAGGTCAGTCTGCAGGGGCTGTGTGTGACCAGGCTCCCTAACAGAGCGAAACTGGTGTCTTGTGGCATTCAGTTTTCTTGTTCCGCAGGGGACTCCCAGATGGTGCCTCAGGCTTCCCTTCACTGACAACAGAATTAAATGCTCTTGCCCCAGGGTGAAGCTGACAGTGCAGGAAAGGAGAGCTCCTAGTGTACCCACACCTCCTTTACTGAGGGCTTTTGAGAGCCGGGTGGGTGTCGTATTTGGTGCTGGGGATGCTGAGATTAAAAAAAAAAAAAAAAAANCACACTTGTAATGTAAAGCTGTCTTTTTTCATCAAAATGTTATCATAGTGGAAATTAGCTTCTACCTGGTCATTCCTTGCTGCCTTCTGCTAGCAGCTGAACAGCCTCAGAATGGCGTGATCCTTTAAATTTTGAGTGAAAAATAGCTTTGGATAGGCTATCTTTTCCACCCTGATCCTGTCCAAAGTGGCAGGACATCCTGGTATATAGCAACAGTAGAAGAGTAAGTAGGGTATTGAGATATCCTACTCCTCGGTACCACCTGCAAGTTCAAGTGTTACCTTTGCTTATAGCATGTCTGATACCTACTCGCTCTTCTGCATCTGGTACAGGTAAAACTGAGATAAATTTGGAGGCTGTAAAATTCTTTAACACTTGTGTTTCGTAAAAGTAGGTAATAGATTTCCACTTATGTTTTTTAATTCTGAAGATTTCTGTCATAATTTTTAAGCCTCTCAGAAGTTGTCTTCTTGTCCATTCCAGATAGTATAAATTGCCTTCTTTTCTTTCCAGGAAATGTTTCCAGACTGCACATTTTTATTTAGAGGACAGTACATCCCCTCGAGTAATATCCACACCTCCAACACCTATCTTTCCAATTTCAGGTATAGCTTAAAGTGTGACCCTGAGTAGCTGGTAGATGTTAAATGAAAAGCATGATGTTGGAAGGCTTGTCCTTATTGAAGTACTTTGCAAATGCTATAATGTAGATTAGTAAATGTTTGTGTTACCTAAAATATTATGTATCAGGCAACCAGGTTTTTAACTTATTAATTTTGAACATTCTTAACCATACAGATGATGTGACAAAATAATTTATAGTTGTTCAGATGTTGTATGTTAAAGAACATAAATATTTATAGCAATAATATATAAATAAGGAATAATGTTGACTTTCAGTCATTTCAGTTACTTTAGTCGATATCTAAACACCAAAAGTCAGACTAAATCAGTGCAGTAAGGATGGACAGGACAAAAACCACCCAAATAAGAACAAATTTTGATTTCTTTCTGATTATCTGAGTGAATGTGAGAAAAGCTTTCTTAACTACATTAGGGGAAAATAAAGAATCTATATAATGGTGAGAGTAGAAGAGAAACATGAGCACAAAGAAAGTGTGGTTGCCTGAAATATTTTAAGTAAAAATGTCAGATCATTGAATACCTGGAAAAGCATCAACTGCTTTATCAGAACTTACCTAGTTAACAATATTCAAGAATTAACAGGAGTCACTTTAAGACTCACTGACTCTGGAAATCACATTGTCACTAAGGTTGCAGACACTTGTTTTGAATAAACATTTTATAACATTTCAGGATGAAAAGTGGTAACAACAAAAAGTTGTCTAGAAATGCGCAAATTAAGGAAGAAGAACAGGAGAACAGAGGATGATACAAGGACAAGGAGACCAGGGAAAGCAAAAGGAGACATTCCTCTCCGTGTCTTTGTACAGAAGTCTCTTTTTAAATTATCTGAGACGCCACATATTACTGTTTGGGGTGCACATTCTACAGGATGTTATCTTCTGAAGTCTCATGTGATTTAAAAAACAGGAAAATAAAACAGAAGCATTTTCATTGCAATTTTCAACAGACATAGGAGTTAGACCTGTTTTGCTCTTTCACCTCTTTTATCAACTCTGTGTCTTTAACCACCACCATTTTATTGGCTTTTCCAGTTTATATTAAAATTCTGTCATTTCTTTTAGTACAGCACCATTTCTTATTAACATACTTAGAATTTTTGAGACCGATTGCTCTCAGTTGTCTGTTGGGTTTAGTTCCCTTCACTGTCAAACATACCTCTCCTACATACCCTGTCAGCATGGGTAAGCAAATTAACTCTAACATTATCTAAAGTCCGACACAGTTTATTATTAACAGTAAATAAAATAATCCAAAATCGGGTTGTCCAGGAAATCGAGAACCCCCTGTCCTATTTCTCAGAAGAATGGTGATCAAGGGCGTCTCCTACTTTCATCTGCTCAGCTCTCAAGGATGCACTCTTGAGCACCCCCAACATATGCATACGTTCATGTGAAATCAGAAAATAAAAAGATAAGCTAGTCTCACCTACTTGCAGACCAATTCGTAAAAGAAATTACTGGAAGACATGAAAGCACATGAAAAATAATCGATTTGCTCATGGAAAGAGGTTAGCTCTGCTGAGGAATATCCGTGGGTTTGGCAGAGCTTAGGACTAATGATTTAGATGTGACAAGTTATTTCTGTTTTCTTATCTAATTATAAAAGCTACTTCCAGGCAAGATGCTTCTGTAGGTGTGAAGGTGGAATTACACCTTTGTCTAGTGTTTCTTAAGCTTAACTCGCTAATTCAATTTTAGTATTCAGGTACACTTATCTGAAAGAGAACAGATGGATTCTAATTTTTTTAAAAATCAACAAATTCTTGGTAACTGAAGCTTAAAAATATTAAATGGCCTAGATGCTGAACATCTGTTGATGTAAATAACTCTTTCTAGTGAAATGTGTTTGATATTTCCTTGTCAGAGATATCACTTGTGAAGTTGCACACTGTGAACTAGTAATATGTTTAATCTAAGAAAGCCTTTCCAGGGGGGAAAAAGAGAAAAAACAGAAACAGGTAAAAAAATTGGCCCCTTCACAATTAATTAACAGATCCAGTGACTTTGTTTATATAGCATTTTTTCAAGTTAGAATTCTTGAAACTTTACAGATTAAAAGTCCCAAAGGTTTTTGACAGTATACTTAATGAATAGTCTGCATATAAATGTTTTCTATTATTTATGGAGAAAAAGAAAAAATGTTTTCAAATGTAAACATCTGACAATTTATTGGAGAGACTCTAAACTGTACAATTGTATAAAACTGAAATTGCACTATATATTATGTTAAATCCATAATGACATTGAAAATATATTATTTCTGCATTTTTTCCCCAGAATTGACAGGCAATTCCCACTCATGTTAAAGAAAATTATCCATAAAGTGATGCAGTCTATTGGGTGTTATTTATAACTTAACATTGAAAATTAATTATTTTCTCTTTAGTGTATGAAAGGAAAAGATTCCTGATCAAAATCAGAATTCTAAAATGCAGGTTATGATTAATAGTAAATGTAGGGAAAATCTAAATTGTTGTTTATTGTTTCTCTGAACATAGATTCAGTCGAGATCATAGGAATAATTGAATTTTGAGGTTGTTTTAGAAGAAAGCTCTTTTTAAATCCCCACAAATGAGAGGAACATTTATTTCTGTTGAGTTATCCTTGCCAACTTAATTTTTTTTATTCACTTAGATGATGTTGGAGCAATTCCAATAAAGCACTTTCCAAAGCATGTTGCAGACTTACATGCAAGTAGTGGGTTTACTGAAGAATTTGAGGTATGATTTTAA
This sequence comes from Neotragus pygmaeus, assembly GCA_006410875.1. Taxonomy (NCBI): domain Eukaryota; kingdom Metazoa; phylum Chordata; class Mammalia; order Artiodactyla; family Bovidae; genus Neotragus; species Neotragus pygmaeus. Next base: position 920,635 of record SJYV01004258.1, on the reverse strand, counting down.
TATGTCTCTTTTAATCAGTATGGAAAATAGTAATTTTTTAAAATTCACCAATAGTCTATTTCTTGAATTGAAACCATTTCCATTCTAGTGAAATTATTATTTCCATAATTAGTTATGTGTTTAGGATATGTGTGATAGTTATCATACAATTTAGCAAATTGGTTTTCCATTTTAAAATTCAGTTGTACTAGTGGAAAAAACAAAACCATAGTTAATTCCCATCAAATCAGAACTATAGTATTCTTTTTTTAATCTGAATTGGTATCACTGATTCCTTTTAATTTTCTAAACTATATAGATTATAATAAACTAGTAAATTTCATAATTTTCAGCCAAAGTACATACAAACTCCTACCTGTAAGGATTACAACAGTATAAATGCAAAAATGCTTATTATACAAAGCATAATAAATATTATCCAAGGTAAACTCCCATCTTCTCAAGAAAATATGCATTTCTAAAAAACATTAGAACTTCACAATCACTGAAAATTTTTCCAGTAGTATTCTGTAAAACACTCTTAGAGGGAAATTTACCACAAATTTGTCATGGCCCACTGAATTATCAATTAAGAAGATTTTTCAAAACAGTGTGCTCTCAGCCAACAGTTAACAGTAAAAACCACAGCATTAAGTCACCTTCGTTGAGCACTCCCTACATGTCAATCATTGTACTGGATGCATCTACAATCAACCTTCACCCAATTCTGGAAGTTATTTGTTTTTATTTCTAATCATATTGATGAAAGCAACTTCAACAAAAGTTAATTAACAACTAATAAACAGCATGGGCTTCCCAGGTGGCACTAGTAGTAAAGAACCAGTCTAAGAGATGTTGTGAAGATCCTCTGGAGAAGGAAATGGCAACCCACTCCCAGTATCCTTACCAGGAGAATCTCATGGATAGAGGAGCCTGGAGGGCTACAATCCATAGAGTTGCAAAGAGTTGGACACAACTGAATGGACTTAGCACCTATGAATGTGTAATCTCCATCTGCCTCACTCTTATGAGGATTTAGGATTGAAGGCATTTGGAGCTCACCTGGATAATACAGTATAACCTCCCTATCTCAAGTATCTTATCTTAATACATAGCAGAGTGGGGCTTCCCAGGTGACTCAGTGGTAAAGAATCTGCATGCCAAGCAGGAGATGCAGGAAGTTCAGTTCAGTCGCTCAGTCCTGTCCAACTCTTTGCAACCCCATGAACTGCAGCATGCCAGGTCTCCCTGTCTATCACCAACACCTGCAGTTTACTCAAACTCATGTCCATAGAGTCAGTGATGCCATCCAACCATCTCATCCTCTGTAGTCCTGTTGTCCTCCTGCCCTCAATCTTTCCCAGCATCAGGGTCTTTTCAGATGAGTTACCTCTTCATATCAGGTGGCCAAAGAATTGGAGTCTCAGTTTCAACATCAGTCCTTCCAGTGAACACCCAGGATTGATCTCCTTTAGGATGGACTAGCTGGATCTCCTTGCAGTCCAAGGGACTCTCAGCACTCTTCTTCAAAACCACAGTTCAAAAGCATCAATTCTTTGGCACTCAGCTTTCTTTATAGTCCAATTCTCACATCCATACATGACTACTGGAAAAACCATAGCCTTGACTAGACAGACCTTTGTTGACAAAGTAATGTCTCTGCTTTTTAATATGCTGTCTAGGTTGGTCATAACTTTCCTCTCAAGGAGTAAGCGTCTTTTAATTTCATGGCTGCAATCACCATCTGCAGTGATTTTGGAGCCCCCGAAAATAGTCAGCCACTGTTTCCACTATTTCCCCATCTTTTGCCATTAAATGATGGGAGTGGATGCCATGATCTTAGTCTTCTGAATGTTGAGCTTTAAGCCAACTTTTTCACTCCCCTCTTTCACTTTCATCAAGAGGCTCTTTAGTTCTTCTTCACTTTCTGCCATAAGGGTGGTGTCATCTGCATATCTGAGGTTATTGATATTTCTTCCAGCAATCTTGATTTCAGCTTGTGCTTCTTCCAGCCCAGCGTTTCTCATGNCTGCTTTTTAATATGCTGTCTAGGTTGGTCATAACTTTCATTCCAAGGAGTAAGCATCTTTTAATTTCATAAGGAAGATTTAGCAGAAAGCAAAAATTCAGAAGCTATCCAATGAAAACTTTTATCATTTTCTTATGAAAGTGTTGAAAGAGCTGACTTGAATATGAATATATTGTATTTTGAACATTTTTCTACATCTTGACATAAGATTTCCAGCAAAACAAATACTTAAACCAACAGACTATTTTCACTAAATGTTCTCTTCTTACCACAACATATCTTTTCATTATAAGACTGTTAATCTAAGGTTCACCTAATACTCAATAATCATTTCTATTTTTTTAACATGGAAGCCAACTGTGAACTTTGGTTTTTACTTTTAAATGTTGGTTTCCTGGTACTTTAAGGATCTTTTTTCCTCATAATAATTTAGAACCTACTGTTTTTAAATTGAAAAATTCAATTTCATTCTTGGACAATTAAATTTTAACTATTTCCAGGGGAACTCATTATTGCATTAGTACAAACCAGCTAAGGGAATGGAATATGTAATTTAGCACTAGAATGATCCCTTTTTAGCTGCTCCATATATGTTTGTTAGATTGCATTTGTTGAAGTTTAGTTTTCTAAATTATAACCAAATAAAATGCAGCCACCACAGTTGGCTAACACATAAGCAAAACTTGAAAATCACTTGGATAATTTTGAAAAAGCAAGTATAAACAGATGTGATGCTAAATAATTCTACAGATTTTATCTCTAGTTTGCCAAATGGTGCTCAGATGGAATGCAAACACAGCATCATTCACTGACTGGAAAATCAAAGACAACTTTAAAGATGCCTTGATATTTCAGGTGGGACTTCGTTACCAGGAGATTTGGCTCAAGCACCTGTTGCTTTAGATTTTGGAAAAAAGAAAGCTGGTTTCCAATCTGTATTCACAGTTATCCATCCAGAGAGACTGGCAGATGTCCAGTGGCAAAAAGAAGACAGAGACCAAAATGCAAAATATATGATAGATGAAAAATAGAGAGCTTTAGATTATAGACAGGTAAAATACATAGTTCAGTACATTTTTTTTTCAAAAAGAATTAAATGCATTTTATATCCAAAAGGCTAATAAATTCAATGCATCTCTTCTGGAGAAAGAAATATTGCCCATACATTACAGCATTGATAATTTTCTGTTCCTGAAGGGCTCTTTAACTTTAGAATTTTCTGAAAGAGTATCCAAATTTTCTTAATACACTTTAACATATATTTCCTTTCTTTTAAATATTTATTGATTGATTTGGTGTAGGTATTATGTACATATGTAAGTTCAAACTCTATAAAAGGGATTCTGATGACATTATATTCTCTTTTCATGTCAATTTCCAATTCATGGCAGTTTTCCCAAAGGTGAACTCTGTTACTAGCATCTCATGTACCTTTTCAAAAGTACTCTTTCTATCAGAATACACTGACATCACACCTCATTATACTATTAGAATTAATTCACACACAAAAATCTGTACACTATTCAAGCTGACCATGGAATCCTTAGAAGGAAATAAAAATAGACTCTAAATCTGTATTCTTAAAAGACAACTTTGTTTATGCTATATTTCAAGATAACCTAATTAAGAGATGTACTAAGATTCTTTATTTAAATTTGAATGATTATAAAGGGCCTTACACTAAAATGAATTCAAAATTCAATTCACTGCTTATAAGCCCTGCATGTCAAAAACAATTATCTTGGATGTATAGTATTTCTAGAAGTCTCTTTGCTCTTTCAGAACAGTGAATTTCTACTTTGGAAGCAGTAATTTAAAATTTAATTTAAAAATTCAGAAATCAAACATGTTCCAACAGTTCTAACTAGCCAACAATGTTCCAAAATAATCTTATTTATTTATTATATATGCTATACTTGGCCAAAATTTTCTTGTTTTCTATTATTATGATCTATTTTGTTAACTCTTGATAGATTTTAACAACAAATATTTTTGCCTTCAGAACTTTTTTCCTGCAGTATTTCTCTATTCCAAATTAAGAATAATTGTTTCCATGCTGCAGGCTTATAAGATTCTCAGCCTACGTGTGAAAGAGCAGCATTCCGACTGTACCAGTCTCCCATTACCCCAGGACCCCCTAAGGAGGGCTGTTAAAAAGCTAAATCCTTGGGCTTCACTCTGGACTTCCTGAATATGAATCCCTTGGAGGGTTTCAGAGATATTTGCACATTAACATGCTTTGGCAGCAATTCTTATTTTTTTTTTAATTGGAAGATAATTGCTTTACAATATTGTGTTGGTTTCTGCTATACAACAACGTGAATCAGTCATAAGTATATACATGTCCCCTCCCTGTTGAACTGCCCTACCATCTCCCAGCCCTCTGGCTTGTCACAGAGCACTGGGTTGAGTTCCCTGTGTTATACAGCAACTTCCCACTAGTTGTCTACTTTACATATGGTAATGTATGTTTCAATGCTTTATTAGCAGTTCTTCATTGTACTTGTGTGTGAGAACTACTGAACTTACAGTCATTCAGATACAAAGAGCATAAGAAGCAAACATATCTAGATGACATTGATTTCACATTTTAGCATATACGGTCAAAAAGCTTCATTTATTTGTCCAAGATTAGTCAGTTAACTCTTGTCTGTAGCTCTAGGTGTTCAGGGATCCAGTCTGAATTTACTTCAGACAACAAAACGTGGCTTCCTCTCTAGTTTCAATTTGGGGAATTTTGATTCCTTTTGAATAACTCAGGAACACTTCCTCCATTTAGGGCTCCTCTTGAAGTTTGGCTGGTTAGTACTCCCTGACACAGAAAGTCCAATACACATCATAAGTATACACTAAAGAGAAAGAATTTCATTTAGTTTAGATTTGTGCTACTGTGGTCACCAGTTTCAGATTTATGGGCAATTTATCCACTGTTGCTGAGTGTATATAATTAAAGCCTAATGTTTCCTTGATGCCTTCAATTAGAAGTGACAGCAATTGTTTTCTTGTCTATCAGGAAAAACAGTTAGAACTGTACACGGAACAACAGACTTTCCAAACAGGGAAAGGAGTACGTCAAGGCTGTATACTGTCACCATGCTTATTTAACTTATATGCAGAGTACTTCATGAGAAATGCTGGGCTGGATGAAGCACAAGCTGGAATCGAGATTGCTGGGAGAAATATCAATAACTTCAGGTATGCAGATGACACCACCCTTATGGCAGAAAGTGAAGAGTAACTAAAAAGCCTCGTGATGAAAGTGAAAGAGGAGAGTGAAAAAGTTTTCTTAAAACTCAACATGCAGAAAACTAAGATTATGGCGTCTGGTCCCATCACTTCATGGCAAAATGCTGCAGAAACAGTGGAAACAGTGACATACTTTATTTTGGGGGTTTCCAAAATCACTACAGATGGTGACTGCAGCCATGAAATTAAAAGATGCTTGGTCCTTAGAAGAAAAGTTATGACTGACCTAGACAGCATATTAAAAAGCAAAGACATTACTTGGCTGACAAAGGTCTGTCTAGTCAAAGCTATGGTTTTTCCAGTAGTCATGTATGGATGTGAGAGTTAGACTATAAAGAAAGCTGAGTGCAGAAGAATTGATGCTTTCGAGTTGTGGTGTTGGAGAAGACTCTTGAGAGTCCCTTGGACTGCAAAGAGATCAAACAAGTCCATCCTAAAAGAAATTAGTCCTGAATATTCATTGGAAGGACTGATGCTGAAGCTGAAACTCCAATACTTTGGCCACCTGATGCGAAGAACTGACTCATTTGAAAAGACCCTGATGCTGGGAAAGATTGAAGGCAGGAAGAGAAAGGGGTGACAGAGGATGAGGTGGTTGGATGGCATCACTGACTCAATGGACATGAGTTTGAGTAAACTCCAGGAGTTGGTGATGAACAGGGAGGCCTGGTATGCTGCAATCCATGGGGTCACAAAGAGTCAGACACGACTGAGCTACTGAACTGAACTGATCATAAGTAGGCAAAGTGACGTAGCACTCCAATTAATTTTTTATCAATGAAATAATTTTTTGTATCTGATATAAGTATATAAGGAGATACCTTCTATCAAAGAAAAAGTAGATTTTGCTATAGTTATGAATAACGTTCACATTTTGTATCTAAATCTGACATTCAATTTATATACTGAAAAGAATAATATTTTTGGCACTCAAAATATTACTAATCAGTAATTCTTTCAAGCAGATAGAAGAGATTTCAACTTAAAGTCAGTATATTGGAACACACATCAATAAAAGTTTATTTAAAAAATTTAAAACTCAGTGAGTTCTAAATCTCCATCTGAAACTAGGTGTATTTTCAAACAGAACTTTATTCTACCCCAATCCACTGAAATAAGCCTAATTATAATTAATTTTGGATCAGGGCTTCTAGATTTCTTAATGGCTTCTATTTGATTATTAGGTCTGGACTTCACACCTTATCAGGAAAGTTAATAGGTTTCCTTATGTGAAAAAATCATATAAATGAATAATTTACAAGTAGCTTCCAATGTGAATTTATTAGACCATAATGTCAAAAGTGTTACAGACTAGAGCTTTGTCTAAGATATAAAAGGTGCATTTAAATAGCTAAAATTACACTCACTCTATCTACTGACCTATCTTAATTTTACAAACTTCAGACTTGACCATAATTTCAGAGTATACGGCTTGTCACTCAAGAATCATAGGTTCCTGATCCTCTCCTTCAATCTTAAAACCTTGGATTAAATTAAGCCCTACTATTAAATCAGACCAACTTTATACAGCTTTGTATGGCCCTCTAGGGCTTCCCTTGTGGCTCAGCTGGTAAAGAATCGTCTGCAATGTGGAAGACCTAGGTTTGATCCCTGGGTTGGGAAGATCCCCTGGAGAAGGAAAAGGCTACCCACTCTGGTATTCTGGCCTGGAGAATTCCATGGACTCTATAGTCCACGGGGTTGCAAAGAGTTGGACACTACTGAGCAACTTTCATTCATTCATTCATTCATTCATGGCTGGAGGCAGGAGGAGAAGGGGACGACAGAGGATGAGATGGCCGGATGGTATCACTGACTCAATGGACGTGAGTCTGAGTGAACTCTGGGAGTTGGTGATGGACAGGGAGGCCTGGCGTGCTGTGATTCATGGGGTCGCAAAGAGTCGGACATGACTGAGCGACTGAACTGAACTCAACTGAAGGATTATAGTGGAGATGCATGTGACTTCAGGGCTAGATATTGAGAGGGGTAAGTAAGTAAAAATCATACTCAGTCAAAATATGCTTGGAATTCCCTTAGTTACAGGCCTCTCAGGAGCCTGACATTCTGTTCTTCCTTCAATATCAGAGTAGGCTATGGAGTGTGAGGCTCTTGGTGATGAAGTTGTTGGCTTGCTTCTTTGAACCATATGATAATGAAAAGTACCCTCTGTGTCTTTAAACACTAGAGCCCCACTTAATGCAGCAAAGGTGCCTGCGTTAGGGGGTACAAAGGACCAAGATCAAGGGACAAAGAATCACCCTGGTGCTGTTTTTTAGAAGCATAAGATTACCGACTGGTGAAAGGTGAGATCAGCTGCACAATTTAAATTTGTTCTCTCCAGCTCCCTTTTTTCTCCCAAATGTAGGCGATTTAATTTCTGTAAGCTCAATGAAAATGTGAGAAGAATTCTATTTTTAAAAATTAGATGTGCTTTTATTTGTTGTTGCTGTTGCTGTTTAGTCTCTCAGTCATATCTGACTCTTTTGGGACTTTGTGGACTATAGCCCACGAGGCTCAGGTGTCCATGGGATTTCCCAGGCAAGAATACTGGAGTGGGTTGCATTTCCTACTCCAGCGGATATGCATTTATATCCTTAATTAATTTAGGTTGATAATATATTTCATATTGTTAATGAATTAGTAGCCAATATTTCTGATGTTATGCATTTTCAAAATTTTTGAAATGTATTATGTGTGAATCTTCCTATTTCTCTTTTTGTTACTGCAAAGAAATCCAATTCATTTAGTGGAAAATAATAGGCAGTGCCAGAAGATGCTCAGGGAGGTGCGGTAGAAATAATAGGTTAAAAAAAAATAGAGAAGAGTTATTCCTGTCTCTTNAGGGAGGGTGGGCTCACAGAGGAGTCGGCTGGCTTCTCCAAGAAGGTGACCTTGAGGGGGAGGCCTGAGAGATTAGAAGGAGTCAGGGAAGAGTGTTTCCTGGAAGTTCTGATCAGGAATTAGCCTGGCAGGTTTAAAGAACAGAAGGCACGTCCCTGTGGCCTGGGCTTGAAAAACCAGGGGTGTGTGTTCAGGGAAGGGACCATGGAAGCAGCTGGCAATCAGCTTGTGGGGCACAACAGCCTGGGTTTTGGATTTTATTTTAAGGAGCAAAGGAAGCAGTTGGAGGGTTATAAGCAGGAAAGAAGAGGATTGCACTGGAGGAGAGTCTGTTGGGGGAGGGTGAAAGCTGGGAGGCCAGCTCAGGGGTGGTGGCCACTTGCAGTTATAGGCGGTGGCTCCCTGGCATGTGGATGTGAAGGCAGCAGTGAACATGGGGAGAACCAGACAGACTGGCGAGGGGCAGGCCAGTCTGGTCACAGGCTGGGACCCGTGCAGGGCAGCCTGGGCTCCCCAGTAAGCTGGCTGAGCCCCCAGATGCATGCCTTTGACCGTTCCTCCGTTAGGAGACACTGCATTTCAGCAGGTGGAGAGCATAGGTGTGCACACAAGCAGCCCCTGTCCCTGGCACGAGTCTCAGAGTGGATCAGGAAGCCGGCACAGATGCTGTCGCCTTCCATCTGTTCACCGCACGACCTGAGTGTTCCTTTCTGCGGTCCCAGGGGTGCCTGCGACGTGGGGCTGGTTCACCATGGTCCTCGGCGGGCAGCTGCTTATAGAGCGAGTGTGCTCACGTGCTGGCACGCTGGGGCTGCCAGCCCAGGAAGGCTCCCCAGGCATCTGGTATTCCCCTTGATGCCTGTCAAGGGAGGAAAGCTGAGTGACTTGGCTGGTGCGATCCGAGGCAGTTCTTCCCCAGTCCTCTGGTGCTTGAGCTCCACGGGGCTATCGCTCCAGACGGTTTGTTTATAATGCTAAACATATCAGATAATTGAAGGCTAATGCTTCTGTCTGGATCACTAGACATAATAGGCCTGGATAACAAATCAATTTTCTCCTTGCCCTACAAGGTTGGGAAGTCGAACATCCAGCGTATTCTTGGTGTGTGTGCATGGGTGTGCATGTGTGTGTGAGTGTGTGTATGTGCACACTCAGGCATCTGTGTGCTCTAACACTGACTTATTAGGAAATGATATTCCAAGCTAGTTTCCCAGGTACCCAACTCTATACTTTAGTTTGGGCCACCATCTTAGATTCAAGTGAGAAGGTGATGGGAGCCCCATGTCTTACAGGGAACAGGGACATCTGGAGGTGAAAGGATGGGATGTCTGTCCAGCCTTGATATCTGAAACTCCTGTGTTCTTTGAGGACTCATTACTCATATAAAAAGCATCTGAGAAACGCCAGTTTCAGCTACCTCCTGCCAGGATACACCTCCAAGAATGGCAATAGAAACATGTGAATTATGAATTAACAAGAACACTTACTTATCTGGTTAGCTCGACCANGTGTTCTTTGAGGACTCATTACTCATATAAAAAGCATCTGAGAAACGCCAGTTTCAGCTACCTCCTGCCAGGATACACCTCCAAGAATGGCAATAGAAACATGTGAATTATGAATTAACAAGAACACTTACTTATCTGGTTAGCTCGACCATCCAGAAAGGGTATGTGAAACGAAGTAAGAAAACAAAGGCAAATATCTATCTATTTGTGTGTGTGTGTGTGTGTGCACACAAGTTTGTGCATGATTTTTTTCATATTCTCTTAAATTCTTATTCAGATTCTTACTACTCTGACGTAAGGCACAGTGCCAAAGGCAGTCATAGAGTCAGCTCTGATTTGCACTAGTGCTGGGTGTCAGAGCTGGACGGAGGACGTGGGCATGGCCTCAGCTAATCCTCAGAGCACCCAGATTTCCTATTAGGAGACTGAGGTCCGGAGAGGCTGGAGTTACTGGTCCTGAGGCATCCAGTTTCCAAATTCTGGATGTGGGTGTCGAGTGGCCACTGTTAGTTTGTTTCTTCTTATTTATTTTTATTGAAGAAGGACAGGGAAGCCTGGCTTGCTGCAGTCCATGGGTCACAGAGACTCGGGCACAACTGAGCGACTGAACAGCAACAGTTGATTTACAAAGTCGGTAATTCCTGCTGTATGGCAAAGTGACTCAATTATATATATATACAAATAATATGTTCGCATGTAATATGTTAGATAGGGAGATAAATGGGCTTGCCTAGTGGCTCAGATGGTAAAGAATTGGTCTGCCATGCAGGAGACCCAGATTCAATCCCTGGGTCAGGAAGATCCCCTGGAAAAGGGAATGGCAACCCACTCCAGTACTCAGTATTCTTGCCTGGAGAGTTCCATGGACAGAGAAGCCTGGTGGGCTACAGTGCATGGAGTCACAAAGAGTTGGACACCACTGAGCGACTAACCCAGTAAAGTAATGCTTAAAATTCTCCAAGCCAGGCTTCAGCAATACGTGAACCATGAAATTCCACATGTTCAAGCTGGACTTAGAAAAGGCAGAGGAACCAGAGATCAAATTGCCAACATCTGCTGGATCATGGAAAAAGCAAGAGAGTTCCAGAAAAACATCGATTTCTGCTTTATTGACTATGCCAAAGCCTTTGACTGTGTGGATCACAATAAACTGTGGAAAATTTCTGAAAGAGATGGGAATACCAGACCACCTGACCTGCCTCTTGAGAAACCTGTATGCAGGTCAGGAAGCAACAGTTCAAACTGGACGTGAAACAACAGACTGATTCCAAATAGGAAAAGGAGTATGTCAAGGCTGTATATTGTCACCCTGCTTGTTCAACTTATATGCAGAGTACATCATGAGAAACGGTGGGCTGGAGGAAGCACAAGCTGGAATCAAGATTAATGGGAGAAATATCAATAACCTCAGATATGCAGACACCACCCTTATGGCAGAAAGTGAAGAGGAACTCAAAAGCCTCTTGATGGAAGTGGAAGAGGAGGGTGAAAAAGTTGGCATAAAGCTCAACATTCAGAAAACGAAGATCATGGCATCTGGTCCCATCACTTCATGGCAAATAGATAGGGAAACAGTGGAAATAGTGGCTGACTTTATTTTTCTGGGCTCCAAAATCACTGTAGATGGTGATTGCAGCCATGAAATTAAAAGATGCTTACTCTTTAGAAGGAAATTTATGACTAACCTAGACAACATGTTAGAAAGCAGAGTCATTACTTTGTCAACAAAAGTCTGTCTAGTCCAGGCTATGGTTTTTCCAGTGGTAATGTATAGATGTGAGAGTTGGACTATAAAGAAAGCTGAGTGCTGAAGAATTGATGCTTTTGAACTGTGGTGTTGGAGAAGACTCTTGAGAGTCCCTTGGACTGCAAGGAGATCCAACCAGCCCATTCGGAAGGAGATCAACCCTGGGTGTTCATTGGAAGGAGTGATTTGAAGCTGAAACTCCAATACTTTGGCCACCTGATGTGCAGAGCTGACTCATTTGAAAAGACCCTGATGCTGGGAAAGATTGAGAGCAGGAGGAGAAGGGGATGACAGAGGATGAGATGGTTGGATGGCATCACCGACTTAATGGACATGGGTTTGGGTGGACTCCGGGTGTTGGTGATGGACAGGGATGCCTGGTGTGCTGCGATTCATGTAGTCACACAGAGTTGGACACGACTGAGCGACTGAACTGAACTGACAAACTAACCCACACCCCGCCCCATACACATATATCTATTCCTTTTAAAATATTTTCTTCTGTTATGGTTTATCATAGATTCTTTTTTTTAATTGGAAGATAACTGCTGTACAATGTTTTGTTAGTCTGTGCTGTGTAACAGTGTGAATCGTTCTATGTATACATATATCCCCTCCCTCTGAGCCTCAGTCACTCAGCACCCAGCTGAGATCAGGGTGCCCACTCTTGATCTCTGTTCTCCAGTGGACAGCAGGGCAGCATGTTAGAAGGGCCCTGGGGTCACAGCTTGATAGCAAAGAAGAGCCAGAAAATCTTTAAAAATGGAAGCAATAGCCCTTACAATTCAGGCATCATTTCAGGATAGGATCATTTTGGGCAGGGACACAGGTTCTACCTACTTCAAGAGCCTCTGAGCCTAGCTCAGAGGGACAGGTAAGTTGATCGCAATGATCCAGGATCTTCAAGAAAACGTTCTAAGTCATGTTCTGTCTGTTTTGTTCTTGTTTAGTCACTAAGTCGTATTTGACTCTTTTGCGACCCCATGAACTGCAAAGTCTATCAACTCCACATATGTCCCCTCCTCCTTGAACCTCCCTCTCACCCCTCTGAAAAGTGAAAGTATTAATCACTCTGCTGCTGCTGCTAAGTTGCTTCAGTCATGTCCGACTCTGTGTGACCCCATAGACGGCAGCCCACCAGGCTCCACCATCCGTGGGATTTTCCAGGCAAGAGTACTGGAGTGGGTTGCCATTTCCTCCTCCAGGGGATCTTCCCCACCCAGGGATCAAATCTGGGTCTCCCACATTGCAGGCTGATTCTTCACCCTCTAGGCCATTACAGGACACCGAGCTGAGCTCCCTGTGTTATACAGCATCTTCCCACTAGCACTTCGAAGGCCTCTTCATTGCATGGGAATATGAAATGTTGCAGAGAGTCATGTCAGTGGCCTGTCCCTGCACCCTCGGCACTGCCCTTCCTCATGCCACAGAATCATGACACTCTGCCGACGTTCTGCCAGGAGCCAACGTGCAACATTTTTCCAGGGAGAGGAAGGAAGGAACCGAGGCTTAGTTCATGACAGCACGGAGCTCCAGAGCCAGAGCTGAGCTCAGTGTTACAGCTCAGAAAACTTCCATAAGGTCTCGGTGGGGGGCCCTTGGTCAAAGCACATGCTTCTTCCAGGTAGACTTGGGGAGGACGGAGTCACTCCCAGTGGCTCATCGAGCATTTATTCCTGGAGATAAACCCAAGCCACAGCTGCTTTGAACCCCTGTAGGGATGAGTCAGAGCACAGGTGAAATGCTAATTAACATGTGTGTGCGTGGGTGCGTGCATGCTAAGTCCATTCAGTCGTGTCCAACCCTTTTGCAACCCTGTGGACCGTGGCCCGCCAGGCTCCTCTGTCCATGGCATTCTCCAGGCAAGAATGCTAGAGTGGGGTGCCATGCCCTCCTCTAGGGGGTCTTCCCAACGCAGGGATTGAACTCGCATCTCTTAGGTCTCCTGCATTGGCAGGTGCGTTCTTTACCACTAGCCCCACTCGCTAATTAATTAAGCCTCTGTTAATTAATATATTCATAGAGAATATAAAAATACTTTGCCTTAGAATTCATCCAATTGTGCTTTTGTACCATTATTTCTTCCTCCTTCTGTTTGGCTAGGGCCAATATGGTAATGAATTGGCAATCTCCAAGCGCATAAAAACTAGACGATGCAGACTGTGGTCCTTATTTTAATTAAAAATATGCCATGTGGGTATGTTTAAGAGTTGTTTGTATCTCCAGTATTTAAAAGTTGAAGGCAGAAAACTCTAGAACACTGCAACATTCGAGTCCATCCAACACCGGAGGACTAAGCTGGTTGTGGATGCTCATGAGAGGGGCAAGGCACCGTGTACCTGGCAGAACTCTCCTCCTCACCTGGCTACCCAGAAAGATAAGGACTGCCTGGTGGGACAAAGGAGCATCCTGCCTTTCTTTAGATGCAGCAGGTCCAGTATTTCCTCGTCTTCCCAAGCTTTTCTCTCTGCTCCCTGCTGTCAAATGCTGTTATTTTCCCCTGTGATCCCTCACTGCTATTAATGAGCTGTTCTTCATAACCAAATTTTCCAGACAACAAAATTTAAATACAGAGCCTCTGCATGTTCAGCCTCCTCACTGGATGTTTCTTCTTTTCCCTAAGATCCATTACACACCTCCTTAACTTTTGAAGCAAAGTAGACGAGAACAGGGGCTTCCCTAGTGGCTCAGTGGTAAAGGATCTTAAATAGAAGCGTTCTGTAATAAAGCAGTGTTTCCCATCCGGAATCCTATGGACGTTTGGGGCAGGTAATTCCTTGCTGTGGGGATGCTGCCTTGTGGATGATGGGATGTTGAGGAGCATCACTGTGGATGCCGGTATCACTCCCTGACCCCAGTGTGGCCATCAAAAGTGTCTCCTGGTGTGTGTGCTCCATCGCTTCAGTCATGTCCGATTCTTGGAGGCTCCATGGACTGTAGCCTGTCAGGATCCTCTGTCCATGGGATTCTCCAGGCAGGAATACTGGAGTGGGTTGCCATGCCCTCCTCCAGGGGACCTTTCTGACCCAGGAATCAAACGTGGATTTCCTGCGTTACAGGCAGATTCTTTACTGCTGAGCCACAGGGAAGCCCCCCAAATGTCTCCAGACATTGCCAAATGACCTCTGGGGGAAAAATCGCCTCTAGTTGGGAACCACTGAATTCAAGAGACTAAAGTAGAGGGAATTAGAGTAGGGATGGGAGCCCGGAGTGACACTGAGGGGAGGCTGCAAGTCTTTGCGGGGCCACCAGCACCACATGCTCTGTGCCTGAGCAGACAATGCAGGATCTGGGCTCCTGCTGACCTGTGTTCTTGGCACCGCTCTGAGTTCTCAAGCCCTCCACAGCGGTGGCAGGCGAGTGCGATGCTGCCACCTGGATGGGCTGGTGCAGCCTGTCGTCCTGGGAGAGAGTGACCAGTGACTGCCCTGCTGGACAGGGCTCAAGGGCCTAACCTTCCTTTAAAAACATGGTCATTCTTCTTGTTGTTTAGATGGTAAGTTGTGTCCCACTCTTTTTGTGACCCCATGGACTGTAGCCTGCCAGGCTCCTCTGTCCATGGGACTCTCCAGGCACTCAGTGGAGTGAGTTGCCATTTCTTTCACCAGGGGATCTTCCCAGATCAGGGATAGAACCCGAGTCTCCTGCATTGGCAGGTGGATTCTTTACTACCGAGCTACCTGGGAAACCCTTGATCCTTTGTGATTGCTTTCCAGATGACAGAATCCATGCGCCATGCAAACAACCTGGACAACCCAGAAAAGCACACCAAAAGAAGTCACGTGTAATTGTACTGGGCCAAGGGAACCACTGTTTACTACAGACCAAAGCAAAGCAGACTTCTCTCAGACTTGGTCTTATTTATTTATTATATTTTTAGAGCCTGCCTTTTCCACTTAAACTCACGGTCTCTGCATTAGCACAAAGCAGCCAGCAGAGTTACGACCCCTGGGGCTGGTACCAAGTGGTGAGTCACTGGGAAAGCTTGGCAGGCGCTCTGCCCATGTCAACGGCAAATGTCAGGCTGCACCTTCGCGGTTCTGCTCTTCCCTGAGAACCCGCTTGGCGCTGCCGTCTGTGCATCCTCTGACGCTGTTTATAATTTCAGCTCGAACAGTTTTCCTGGAGGTCATGAATGACAGGTTTACTGCCCCTCCACCCTTCTGCCACTTGGAGTTTTTTTTATCAATGATGGCTGAGAAATGACAATTTCCAGCAGAACCAGGCTGCCCTTTTAGCATGAAAACTGAGAGAAGACTGCTCGGCCTCTACAGAAGTGAAAAGAGTGAAAATGTTATGCTTAGTCGTGTCCACATCTTTGTGACCCCACGGACTGTAACCCTCCAAGGCTCTTCTGTCCATGGGATTTTCCAGGCAAGAATACTGGGGTGGGTAGTCATTTCCTTCTCCAGGGGATCTTCCCAACCCAGGGATCAAACCCAGGTCTCCTCCACTGTAGGCTGATTCGTTATGGTCTGAGCCATCAAGGAAGCCCAGCCTCTATAAAGCCTGAGGTTAAAAATAATCATCACAGTGGGCACTCCCTGAGGACTTACTCTGACCTCAGCTGCTGTAACGGCTTTTTAATGTAACGTGCAATCCTTATGTCCTTCTTCTGCTGGAGGTATTCTATTATTCCCATTTGACAGATGAAGAAACTGAGGCACAGACAAGTGAAGAAACCTGGACAGGGTCCCATAGATTGAAGTAGCGATGGAGACAGGATCTGTATCCTGGCAGTCTGGCTCTAGGCAGGGGTCAGCAACCTTTTTCTATGAAAGGCCAGAAAGTCAATATTTTAAGTGAGCTTCTGCAGCAATAACCCAACTCCATTTTTGCAGAGAAAAGTGGTCATAGACAAGAGTAAATGAGCAGATATGAGCATGGAGATTTAAATTTCATATACTTTTCACATGTCACAAAATAGGATTATACGTTAGATTTTTAAAAAAATGTAAAAACTATTTTTACTTCTCAGGCTGTATGGAAATGGGTGGTGGGCTGGAGTTCATAGTGGCTAACCCAGCTTCGGAGCACCAACTCCTAATCACACGGTTGCTATAAAAGTGCTCTTCCCTGATGTAGGAAAATTCAGACTCCAAAGGAGATACAAGGGGCTATGTGATATAGACTAGAGAGCCCTGTGCACCAAGGACTTCAGCCATCATCCTGCTGTGTCTCAGTGAGCGCCTCTGCTGGGGAAGGGTCATTTGTGGGCATAAGGACAGGAAGGCTGAGAGAAGTCAAGTATTCGACTGCAATAATGATTGACAACTCAGCCATAATAAAAACACATTTCTGGAATTCTAATGCGGGCTCAGAAAACTGATTTCATTTATTTAAACAACTTGATTGACAGCTGCTTGTTGGGAGCTTGTGTGAAGCTGGGTTCCTGTGAATGAAGACCCGTCGGCAGGAACACTGCAATCTGTTAACACTTGGTGGCTTACATGGACTGAGTGGATACCCCCGGTGGGGGTGGGGCTGGCACAGGTCCTTCTGCCCCCTGTGGCCTTCCTTCTCAGCTGACATGGAGCCGGGGTCCCTGCCCTGGTGAACCCAGACCAAACAAACTGTCCTGGGGCCATGGCGGCTTCCAGGGAAGAAGGCTTTGGAGAAGGAATTCAGTACCGACCTGGCCACCTGGCCCATGTCCCCAGCAGATGCTAATGTGTCTGGCTGCTTAGCAGGGGCTCCGAGAGAATGTGGTACAAAAAGGGCTCTTGGCATACCTTGTCGCTGCGCGGCTCTGAAATGCTTCCAGAGGCCCTGGCCACGGCCTCCCTGCGGCCTTCCTGGCTCTGGTCCCACCTGATGGCAGATGGCAGAACCACGGGTGGGGTGGGGCCTGGGCGGGGATGTCTGGGGAAGGTGGCTGTCTCTCCTGTGCCTTGGGTACCACTGTCCCAGGGCAAGCTGTCATGTCTTCCCGCTCCTCTCCAAGAGGAGGCTTAGACCTTGGGGGGCACTGATGGGAGAGTCAGAGCCCAGGAGGGCAGCGGGAGGCCTTTTCCTGTGGCCCCCTGGAGCTCCTTGGGGTGGCGGTGTGTATGAATGGCCTCCTCTCAGATGACTTTGGAGCTGGAAAGTACCTTGGTAATCAGTAGTCTAATGCAGAGGTCCCTAACCTCCGGGATCTAAGGCCTGATGATCTGAGGTGGAGCTGATGTAATAACAATAGAAACAAAGTGCACAATAAGCGTGACACACTTGAATCATCCCCCAACCACCCACCCTCTCCAGTCGGTAGAAAAATTGTCTTCCACAAAACCAGTCCCTGGTGCCAAAAGTGGTTGAGGACTGCTTGTCTAATGGTTCTCAGCCTGGACCCCAAAGCAGTAATGTAGGATGTTTGTCCCTGGTGTTCTCTCTCTCTCTCTCTATATATATATATATGTATATACATATACATATACATATATATACACACCAAACAAAGGAAATCAAATCCATACCCATGACGAGCCCTTCCATGCTAACAGTACTTTCGAGAATTCCTTTGCTTTGGGCTGGAATTTATCTGCTGGGTGAGTCAGCACTGGTTTATGCCTGTTGATAAAAAAAAAAAAAAACAACTCTGGTTAACAGTGATTTATGTCTTGGATTAGTAAATCTGAGAAGATGAATTAGTTATTGCTTAATAAGTGTGTGTGCTTCCTTGACACATGTTTAGGGAGCTAAGCATGAAATCTCTCGGGAGAAAGTTCTAAAAGAAGATCTTTGTGAAGAGATGGGGGAGAAACTGCTGATCTGGTGTAACTCTCTCCCCTTACAAATGAGGACACCAGAGGCCCAGAGTGTTGAGATCTCACGCTCAAAGCCATGGCTGCTAAAGTCCCAGAGATAAAGCTGGAATCTGGCTCCTCGAATGCCAGCCTCCTGTTCTGTCCGTGACACCCAGGCCTTTGGTCATGCCTCCTTTGTGGAGTTGGTTATGCCATATGAAGCCACTGATGTCCTTGAACTCCAGATGAATTGGGTCATGGTAACCAAAGGGGGCTTCCATGGTGGCTCAGATGGTAAAGAATCTGCCTGCAATGCAAGAGACTCAGATTTGATCCCTGTGTCGGAAAGATCTCCTGGAGATGAGAATGGCTACCCATTCCGGTATTCTTGCCTGGAGAATTCCACGGACAGTGGAGCCTGGCGAGTTGTGGTCCATGAGGTCGCAAAGAGTCAGACACGACTGAGCGACTAACTTTCACTCTCACCCAAAGGGGGTCGTCAGTGTCTGGCCCCTAGGGGACCCTGAGGTGGTGTATTCCTTCTAGGCTCTTCCACTCAAAAGCCATGTTCACGAGCAAGCTGCCCCCAACCCCTTAAAAAAAAACAACAACAAAAAAAACCCTTCATTTTTATTGCTTCAGTGGGCAGGAATGTAGAAAATGAGCCTGTTCTTAAAAAAAAAAAAAAATTCCTAGAAGTTAAGAAGAACTAAAAGAGAATGAAAAGAAACTGAATTAGGAAGACCTACAGGGAGATTGAATCTCAAGAATGTAAAGAGTAGTCTTTCTAGAGCCCAGGGGATGCGAGGGCGTTAAACACTGTCTGTGGGCTCAGAACCTGGGATCCCCCAGCAAGTCCATCAGCCAGGTGGTGTGTGTGGCCCCACGCAGAGAGAGAATGAAGCGGGCTCAGAGATCGCTGGGGACTTGGTGGAGAGCCTGGCTCACGGGTGGCTGCTCCAGGATTTAAGCCCAGGTCCCTGGCACTAAAGCCAGCATCTTTCTGGTGATCCCTCTGCTGACCTGAACCTTGCCTTTCCTCCTTCCCTGCAGACACATAGAGAACTGGCGTGGTCTGCACACGCTCAACGCTGTGGACATGGAGCTCTATACTGGCCTCCAAAAGCTGTGAGTGCACCAGCTCCCGGTGGGGATGGGGGCAGGGGCCAACCCATACATAGTCCAGGCTTCAAGACACAACCTGAACCCACGTCCCCCGGGTCAGTGCTTTCCTCAGTCCCGTGCTGGACTGTTGGTCCCCAGGGAGCAGGGATATTTCCAGTCACCTCCTCCTTTGGATTCAGTGCGAGTGACTGTGGGGGAGTTGGGGTGGGGAAAGGGAGAAGGCTGCTGGACCAGAGTCTTATCCACTTGCCAGGATGGGTGCATTTCTCACCCTCACCCAGGTCCCAGTGGGATGTGAGCCCAGATCCTGCCCACTGGTCCTGTGGTCCTGTNTGGGGCTGACAGATTTGTGTTACATCTTCAGGAGTCATTCAAACTGAGTCAGCAAGTAATGGCAGGAGGATCTCACTCACAGAACACAAGCTGGGACCTCTTTATTGCCAGACTCATGAGGCAAAATGAAAGTCAGAAATTCAAAGAATGACTAGCTTTTTTGCTTATAGAAACAAACAAAAAGGTGAAATATCATTATTCTCATCTTTAGCATTTTTGCTCATCTTTTTGATCCTCAGTCCAACATCTGGTGCCTTTCTGTTGCTTTGTCCTGTCTCCTAACTATTGCAAGAACACTTATCTAATCAGTACAGACTAGAATGCATCATTTCAAAAGATAGAAATCTTCATAGAGTATGCATTGTTATAAACAATGACTTTTTATAATGAAATATAATGGAATTAATTTGCTGTAATAATAATCTATGTTACATTTATTATGGACCCAGTATTATTCTAACTACTTTAAAATATTAAGCAACATCCACCCCATGAGTTAAGTAGAGATACATTTCCCATTTAGAGATGAGGAAATTGAATAACTGAAGGGTTAAGTAATTTATTCAAGTTCAAATTGTCCCTAAGTGACAGAGTTGAATTTTGAAGATGGAAGCAGAGATTAGAGTGATATCAAGAAACACCACCTGGCAGAGATCAAAATCTATTAGAGGTGAAAAACACATTTTCCTCAAGCCTCAAGGGAGAGTCATTTTCCTGACACCTTGATTTATTTATTTACCTTCTTTTTTATTTTTTAAAATTTATTTATTTAATTGGAAGCTAATTACTTTACAATACTGTGGTGGGTTTTTGCCATATATTCACGTGAATCAGCCTTGGATGTACATGTGTTCTCCTGTCCTGAAGCCCCTCCCACCTCCCATCCCTCAGAGTCATCCCAGTGCACCAGCCCTGAGCACTCTCATGCATTGAACCTGGACTGGCAATCTATTTCACATATGGTAATATACATGTTTCAATGATATTCTCTCAAATCATCCCACCCTCACCTTTTCTCACAGAGTCCAAAAGTCTGTTCTTTACATCTGTGTCTCTTTTGCTGTCTCACATATAGCGTCATTGTTACCATCTTCCTAAATTCCATATATATGTGTTAATACATTGTATTGGTGTTCATCTTTCTGTATATACTGTATTNTTTCTCACAGAGTCCAAAAGTCTGTTCTTTACATCTGTGTCTCTTTTGCTGACTCACATATAGCGTCATTGTTACCATCTTCCTAAATTCCATATATATGTGTTAATACATTGTATTGGTGTTTATCTTTCTGTATATACTGTATTGGTGTTTACTTCACTCTGTATAATAGGCTCCAGTTTCATCCACCTCATTAGAACTGATTCAAATGCATTCTTTTTAATAGCTGATTAATATTCCATTGTGTATATGTACCACAGCTTTCTTATGCATTTGTCTGCCAATAGACATCTAGGTTGCTTCCATGTCCTGGCTATTGTAAACAGTGTTGCACTGAACACTGGGGTACATGTGTCACCTTGATTTAGTATTTCTGGCCTCCAGAACTGTGAGAGGATACATTTCTGTTGTCTCAAACCCTCAAGTTTTGGTCACAGCAGCCACAATAAGCAAATATAAAGCAGAAAGCTTTTAATTTTAATGAAACAATATTAAATGCAAGAGACAAGGATTGGAATATTATCAGTGTTCATGTTAAAATGGAATTCAGACATGAATGAGCTTAGAATGTGAATATGTTGCATTATCAGTTAAAACTTTATTAAGATATACAAATAATTTAAGTGATTTGATTTAGCAAATATCTCAGCTCTGTGAAGTGGCTATGAAAGAGATAGGGCAGAGAGCAATAGTGTATATCCTTCTTAACATTTTCATAGTATAGTCTAATTTGACAAGAAACATTGATATGATCTGGAGAAGGAAATGGCAACCCACTCCAGTATTCTTGCCTAGAGAATCCCATGGACAGAGGAGCCTGGTGGGCTGCCGTCTATGGGGCTGCACAGAATCGGACACGACTGAAGTGACTTAGCAGCAGCAGCAGCATTGATAACATAAGTCTGTTGGAAATATATAACTCTAGTATCTACATTTATTGTAATTCAAAAAGAGTAATAAAAACATTGTAACAGACTTCTGTAAAGTGCAAAGGTGATTATACTCACTATTTAACTAACAATAATGGCTTCAAGGGGTGAATATAGTTATAGTAGTGATTAGAAAAGATGCTAGAAGATTATTTAGCAATTTTCATTCCTTTTTTTCTTTTGAAATTTTGAAGTATAGAAACATCACCTTTAAATATTTTATTACCTCTTAGGGAGAGAGATTATAGTTACTATCTATGACAAAATAAACATTGATATTGAAAGGTTTTTATAAATGGCAGACATTTTGTTTATCAAACCAAACCAGGGTGGCTTTCTTTAATGGTGAGTCATGTGCAAATCTTAGGAATAATACTACAAATTTTATTATTTTTATTTTATTTTATTTATTTTATTTAATTTTTTACTTTATTTTACTTTACAATACTCTATTGGCTTTGCCATATGTTCTTTATGATAAAGAAAGATCTCGATAGTGGTGTTTTAGAAAAATGGAGAAAACCCATTCTTATCTTTAAAGATTGCCTAGGATCCCAAGCATTATGTGAGCATAGAAGCACAGCTACACTACACTGTGAAATGTAAAGGGAAGAACAAAGTGTCTACAATGAGGAAGCCTTCCCATTCTTGCTAAAGGATCCTTAAGTGTTCTTTCTACCCAAAAGCTTTTTCTGAATTGAGAAATGTTTTTCATTTTGTCTGTTTAAGAGCCAGAGCCTAGAGTCTCTTGAAGTGAAAAAAGCACTAGATATAATAAGAATATTAGGGAATTCCCTGGTGATTTAGTGGTTAGAAGTTGGCACTTTCAATACTGGGGCACAAGTTCAATCCCTAGTTGGGGACTAAGATCCTACAAGCTGTGAGGCATGGTAAAATAAAAAGAAGGAATATTAAAATACACAATGTTAAATGTTTAATTCCAAATGAATACTATAATGGAGAATTATAAGGATCAATTTATTTTTCTTTCTAGCACTTAAGACAAAATTTGCATCTATTCCTCCTTCTCTTTCCATGATCTTTTTGCAAAACATCCAAATACAATGCAGTTCCATGCACTTTTTACCCGCAGAATATAAAATAATTTGATAACCTTTCAAAGATGAATTTCTCACAACCAGTTAACAGTGCTACGCTTGTATATTCCACACATGGAACAGCATAAACCATATTTAGAAATAAGGAATCTTAGTAATGGGAAGGACTTGTAATGCATAGTCCATTCTTCCACTCAAAGGAAGACCCTTTTTAAAGGTTTTGTGAAGAATGAACCTCGAGCTATAAATACTCCATTGAAGGACAGCTCATTATGTCATAAGGCCATTTTAAAATTGTTTGACAGCTCTGCTACCATTTGTACAAAATCCATTCGTTTTTTTTTTCTTTGAAGATTTTTATTAAGCCAGGTACTTGTTGAACATCATACTGTTCAACAAGTACGATGTACTGTTGAACATCATTATCTCAAGGCAGTGATTCTCAGGTGGAGGTTTTTGCCCCACCACCTCATTTATCCCTGGGGAACACTTAGCAATGTCTGGATGCACCTTTATTACTGCATGAGTAGGAGGATGCTACTGAAATTTAGTGGGGAGAGATAAACAATGCTGCAAAAATGCTTACAATAAATGTGGCAACAAAGGATTCAGCCCCCAATTATCAACACTCCCCATCTTGGAAAACTGCTTTAAAGTAATATCAGAGTGCTTCAGTTTTACACGCTTTTTTTGCTGTTCTGTTGCTCAATTGTCTCTGACTCTTTGTGGTCCCATGGATTGCACCAAGCCAAGGCTTCCCTGTCTTTCACTGTCTTCAAGAGTTTGTTCAAACTCAGGTCCATTGAATTGCTAATGCCACCCAACCAGCTCATCCTCTGTCACCCGCTTCTCCTGCCCTGATCTTTCCCAGCATCAGGATCTTTTTCAATGAATTGGCTCTTTTTATCAGGTGGCCAAAGTATCAGAGCTTTAGCTTCAGCATCAGTCTTTCCAGTGAATATTCAGGAGTGATTTCCTTTAGGATTGACTTGTTTGATGTCCTTGCTGTCCAAGGGAATTTCAAGAATTTTCTCCAACACCACAGTTTGAAAGAATCANGACATGACTGAGTGACTTCACTTTCACTTTTCACTTTCATACATTGGAGAAGGAAATGGCAGCCCACTCTAGTATTCTTGCTGGAGAATCCCAGGGACGGGGGAGCCTGGTGGGCTGCCATCTATGTGGTTGCACAGAGTCGGACATGACTGAAGTGACTTAGCAGCAGCAGTAGCAGTTTCTGCTGTACAGTGAAGTGAATCAGCTAAACGTATACATGCATCCCCTTCCTCTTGAGCCTCCCTGCCCCCATCCTGCTCCATCCCACCCCCCAGGTCATCACAGAGCCCCGAGCTGAGCACCCTGTGTGGACAGCCGCTTCCCACTAGCTATCGGTTTCACACACGGCAGTGTGTATATGTCAGTGCTACCCTCTCAGTGCATCCCCTCTCCTTCCCCCGCTGTGTCCACACGTCCGTTGTCTAATCTCTGTCTCCATTCCTGCCCTACGAATAGGTTCATCTGTACTATTTTTCCAGATACCATGCATATGCATAATGCATTATTTATGACAAAGGTGTGACCACTCACACCTTTGAAGCTCTGTACCTTCTCTAGTCTTTGAACACAAGGCAATGGAGGGGCCACTGGTTTAGCCTGTAAGTGTGACTGTGGATCAGAGTTGGAGCATCTGAGGAAGCTTCCTGGAGGAGGTGTGGGTTTGGATGGGTGGACAGCCTGCTCACAGCACAGGGGCTACCACTCACTGCAGGGTGAATACAGAACTTCTCCAAAGGTCTTCCTTCAGAGGGCCTTCCAAATTATTTCAGAATTTCTCCCAAAGCTGTGTAGACACATGTTCATGGTTCCAGGCCATCATGTCTGGTCAGCAGGTAAATGCTGAAAGAATTCCAAGGGAACAAAACTTCCAGATGGAGCCATGCATCAAGGCAGTGGGATTTTTGCAGATCTAATACTGTCGGAAGCTTGAGTCAGTGGTGTGTCTGGGTGGTGGTTTGGAGTGGAGAAGATGCTGAACTCTGGGTCCACGTCTGAGTGCGGGGAAGGACTCAGCCCCTGACTGGCTGTCAGCTGTGAGAGGTACTCTTTGCTATGACAGTGCTGGCTGATCATCCCTTACATGTGATTTTACCCTTTTTCTGCATTATCTATGACCCTCTATAAGCTGTGTAATCCATTTAATCTGTTTTCACATCTCTAAAAGGAGGCAATGTTATAAGTGGCCCAGACCGGACCTCGTTGAATTTTAGGAAATTCTTTCTGGAAGAAAGTGTTAGTCAGTCAGTCGTGTCCATCTCTTTGCGACCCCATGGACTGTAGCCCATCAGGCTCTTTATCCATGGAATACTGGAGTGGGTAGCCATTCCCTTTTCCAGGGGATCTTCCCGACCCAGGAATTGAACTCGGGTCTCCTGCACTGCAAGCAGGTTCTTTACCGTCTGAGCCACCAGGGAACCCCTCCTGGAAGAAAAGTGGCCATCAGGGGCACAGCCAGAGGAAAGCTGTTTTCAGTTGACTTTGGCCCTCCACCCCCACATCCCTGGGGATGCACTCACTCCAATGCAGCGGGTTCCAAAGACATCTAGGACCACCGGTTATATGCCAGGCATTAGCTTGTACGCACATCATTCGTCACTTTATGCTTATAATAGCAAGTGGACACTATTGCTGTCTCCATTTTACAGATGGAGAATTAAAGGCACAGAGAGCTAAGTGACTTGCTTACGCTTACACAGCCGCTCAGTGGTGGAGACAGAAGGCAACCCTGGATGGGCTGCCCCTAGGACTCCAGAACCTGTGGTCTTCATAATGGTCTTCATGGACGGTCCCTAATCTACCATCTATTGACTGTGGCTGGCTCAGGTCCATCCTGGGCTGGTGTCAGTTCTCTGGAGCCCAGCTAGACAGGAAGGTCGAGTAATAAGCTTCAGAGCAGCGCTTCTCAAAATGGGGGCCATTTGGGGAGAAAGACCACTGGGAGACTAAGAAGGACTCCTTGAAACCAAGTCCTTTAACGGGCTACCAAAAGGGTTGAGGGGAGCAGGCGATGCCCTTTAGCCTACTGGCTGGCACTCAGGAGGGCCATTAGAAGATGGTCACACAGAGTGGGTGCTCCACAAAGAGAATGTAGCAGGTGGAGATAAATTCATGCTGTGATATGTGGGTGCAGGAGCAGTGGGCGTTCAATTCATCCATTTTCAGGAAGCTTGGGGCTGCTTTCCATGTCATTGGTTCTGGGCAGGACCATGTCTGTAGGTGGCAGACCTCACTGCAAGATCTGAGCATGGGAGTGGGAAAGGAGGGGATGTGGAGCAGACTAGAGGCNTCCATTTTCAGGAAGCTTGGGGCTGCTTTCCATGTCATCGGTTCTGGGCAGGACCATGTCTGTAGGTGGCAGACCTCACTGCAAGATCTGAGCATGGGAGTGGGAAAGGAGGGGATGTGGAGCAGACTAGAGGCACTCTGAGGCCCAGGCTCTGCCGAGTCCTGATTTCATGCCCGTGTTTGCAGCTTCAGCGCTTGATACCTGCCGGTGCAGTGGAGTCATGTTTCTGTAGAGGTGCCCGCAGCCTCGCATCCTTCCCGTGTCCCAGCTCCTGTGACGTCTGATGACTGCAGGGAGAGCCTCTGTTATCCTCTTTTGTTTTTTTAAATTTAAAAAGTTATTATTATTTTAAAGTTTATTTGTTTGGCTGACTGGATCTTAGTTGTGGCACGCAGGATCTTATGGTTGTGGCGTGTGGGATCTAGTTCCCTGACCAGGGATTGAACCTGGGACCCCTGCACTGAGAGCATGGGAGTCTTAGCCCCTGGACTATCAGGGAAGTCCCTGTTGTCCTCTTTTATTTTTTAAATTAAAAAAAGTTATTATAATAAAGTTTATTTGTTTGGCTGTGCCACGTTTTAGTTGTGGCCCACCAGATCTGATAGGTGTGGCATGTGGGGTCTAGCTCCCTGACCAGGGATCGAATCTAGGTGCCCTGCATTGGGAGCTTGGGGTCTTAGCCCCTGGACCACCAGGGGGCTCCCTGTTGCCCTCTTAAACGGATACTGCTTGGTCCTATTGAATCCAACATGTGTTTTACCCTAGAACTCAACCAAGCTCCAGATTTTCATTTTGGAGTTTCTTAGTCTCCACTCATTTCTCTGCTGCCTCCAAAGAAAGTAGATTTCTAGTCCACTCACACACTCATTCTCCTGAAAGATTGCCCCTCTGGAGCCATGGGAAAGATTGGCTCATGGGTCCCTAGGGAGGCAGGTGGCAAGCTTCCTAAATCGAGTTTCTTTTTTCTTGTCCATTTGAGTGTCTCCTTCAGGCTCCCTATGGTCCTGGGATGACTCACATCTTCCCTCATTATTTCTTTTTCTCTTTGTTTTGTGGAAAGCATTGTGATCCACCCGGGGCAGACCCAATGTGACCCAGACTGTATGGCCATGCACCTCCCTTTACCAGCCACTATCTGTGTTATTTATTTTCCAATTTTCATAGTCAAAGCCCTATATTCAGCATAAAGGCTATGTTCTTTCTCATTTCAGGAAACTCCATTCTCTAGGATTCTCTGGACTGAACTTTAAGAGTTTTATGTAACTTCATCAGCTTTGCCTTTAAAACCTCAGTCCAGTGCTGAGTAAACACTCTGGACTGCATGTCTCCTAGCCTTGGGGATTAGACTGTGTGCCTGTATTTTCCAACCTTGATTATTCTCAGTGGATTTTCTTTTCTTTTTTCCTCTCCTCCCCTAAGGCGTCATCACCTTCCATTTGTCCACAGCTCTCTTCTCCATTTTTCTTGTTAAGGACAGATTTAGAAAGTGAGATTAGTCTCGTGGCTATTTTGGAGTCATCATTAATTTTTGTCCCTCTTCATGCCTTAGCAGGCTGGCAGTCCCATGTCTTTCTTCCTGGTTTCCTCTTGATGGCTTTGTGAAAGTCTCTTTTGTTCCTGGGTTAAGCCCTTTTGTCTCATGGGGCTTGCCTTGGTCTTGAGGGGCCTCTGCCTTTTCTGGGTGGTCTTCTAGGTGATGCAGACATTGTGTCTGACTCGGAAGGGCATTAGGTCTCTCAGATCAGGCCTGGACCATCTGCTGCCCTTGATCTAAGCCATGGCAGTCCCCTGGCTTCCAGGAGGGGTTCCTCCCCATGTTTCCTTTGAAACCCTGAAATAGACCTTTAGAAGGTATGTCTGTCCCCATGATGTGCAAGGTCCTTGGGAGGGAAGACTAGGTCTTATTCCATCATGTTTGTTTCATGCTAATTGCAGGTTTGAAAAACGAATGAATGAGGGAGTAAATGAATGAGTGGAAACAGCTTATACTTTGGAGGTGACACTGGATCTCCAGCTTTGCCAGCTCTTTCTTTAAGTTGATGCTCTCCGCCAAGGAATGATGTCTCAGTATCCCTCCCAGAACAATGGGAGGGGATTCATGCCCTCCAGACCTTCATGTGAGGATTGCAAGAGTGAGCACACAGCACCTCCCTTGGTGGCTGCACGTGGTAGATGCTCAGCATCCAGTCTGTCCTGTATCTTGGAAACCTTTGCAGAAGCTCAGACTTTCAGTTCTTATTTAAGGCACTTGGAAGCCCAAGCTCTAAATAGGTGGATCTCAGGCTTCCCTGGAATTCTAACCCAGTATTTGGGGAAAACCATGAACTCAAAGATAGGGGGCTTGGAAGGCTGTGTTGAGGAGCTGGTTGGAACCAGTGGAGCCTGGTTCTTCCTCCACATCCCCCACTGTATGCCCCATTTGCTGTCAGGCAGTAAGGGTCAGACACCTCCTCATCTCCTTCTAGAGGGAGGGCTTGGTGCTTCCCTGCCAAGAGCCCCAGCTTCTCTTACACATGCGTGCATGCTCCATTGCTGCTGCTGCTGCTGCTAAGTTCTGTGCAACGCTATGGACTGTAGCCCACCAGGCTCCTCTGTCCATGGGATTCTCCAGGCAAGAATACAGGAGTGGGTTGCCATTTCCTTCTCCACAGGATCTTCCCAACCCAGGGATCAAACCCATGTCTCCTGCATTGGCGGGCAGATTCTTTACAACTGAGCCACCTGGAAAGCCCTCTCTTACACACCAGAGTCCTACGAGGTCTCCTCAGAGCTGTCAGTCTTAACCCATCCAGTGATTGTTTTTTGTGCAAAGGGAAAGGAGTTTGTTTGTTGTTTTTTTTTTAAATTTGGTTGCACCACACAGCATGTGAGATCTCAGTTCCCTGACCAGGAATTGAACCCGTGGCCCCTGCCTTGGAAGTGTGAAGTCTTAACCACTGGACCACCAGGGAAGTCCCAAGGAGATTGTTTAAACATTTCAATCAGAGCCTCATGAATGTGCCTCTGATGCTCTTAGACTGAGAACCAGATTCCCTTGGTCTTCCAGGTGAGCATGCGGCCTGGACAGAGATCTGAGTGGGAAGCAATACAGGCCTGGTAGCAGCCTGGGGACTACATCTCCCTCTCCACCTCTTCTCTTGCTCCCGCTGCCCTGCGTTTCCCTCCAAACCTCCATCATGCCATGCTCATGGCCTTTGAAATATTGCTCGTCTCCCTTGGGTGGGAGACTTTCATCCAGCCCCCAGGCTCTTTAGTTAGCTCTTACCCTTCCTTCCAGTTCCAGCTCGATAATGGATTGAAAGCAAGCTTTTTATGACCCCCACCCCAACCCCTGTCTCAAGTGCTGCTCCCATCACTTTTCTTAGGGCCCTGTTCTTTTTTTTCCAGGACATTTGTCTCATAAAATATACATTGGAGCTGAATAATTATCTTTTAGTACTGTGAATTCTCTGGACAAGAATACTAGAGTGGGTGGCCATTCCCTTCTCCAGGGGATCTTCCCGACCCAGGGACTGAACCTGGGTCTCCCACATTGCAGGCAGATTCTTTACCATCTGAGCTCCCTGGGAAGCCCAATTCTGTGATGTTTGTCTCTCCTGGACTGAAAGCTCCCTGAAGATAGTCATCCTGCCTCCCTCCTCTACCACCCGGTACCCAGTCCTTAGCAGCCCCTGACAGATGGCAGGCACATCAATGGATGAATGAATGAGTGACTCGATAGAAGGGTTGCATTATCATTTGTTTCCCTTTCCTCATTGGGTAGCTTTGAAGCCCAGAGGCATTTGGGGCCCAGCCATTGGGCAATAGAAAGTAAGCTTCTGCCTTTGATAATCTGATCAACCTCCTCTGATGCTTGTTGAGTCTGGTTCCATACTGTGTCGGTGTCACTCAAAACCAGTTGCCCCCAGAAATGCCTGCTCCAAGGGGAGGATCAGAGGGTAACCTCACCCACCCACCCGCCACCCCAGCATCTTCCTCCATAAATGAATGGCACCTTAGTCCCTTGTCTTTTTCCACATCTGGAGAGCCAGGTCGTGTCCCAGGTGTCAGGTAGCTCACCCCCTCCCGGCGGCAGTGGGGCTGCCCCTCTGAGTGCCAGCTGTCTGTCTGCAATCAAGAGTCTCTGCCGATGCCAGGGAGGGTGATGTTTGCAAAGAGCAACCATGTGCTCCTTATTTATTGTGCGGAAAAGAAAACAAATTAAGGCCTTGTAATTATACAGTGAAGCATGTTCTTAAATAAAGCTTAAGCAGTCAGAACTCCATTTGAAATATTAATAATTGCATTTCCCAGCAGCCCTCTCTCTCTCTCCTCTATCCATCTCCTCCCATCCTTCCTTATTCCTCTTCTCCTCTGTCGCTCTCATGGGGGCAGGTCTATACTGGGACCTCAACAGTCTCTGGAAAGCTTCACTTGCCAGCTGGGACTGGGCATCCTTATAATCCCACAATGGTCTTTAAAAAAAAATGTATTTATTTGGCTGCATCAGTTCTTGGTTGCACATGGCATCGTCACTGCATCACTCAGGATCTTTTATCATGGCACATGGGCTTAGTTGCTCTGTAGCATGTGGGAATCTAAGTTCCCTAACCTGAGTCACCTGAGTTGCAAGGTGGATTCTTAACCACTGGACCACCAGGGTAGTCTCCACACTTGTCTTTTCAAAGATCATCAACATTTTTGTAGGTGTTTTCAGAGGCACAGGGCTGGTTGTGCTAGGATTTTCTTGACCACTAACCACCCTCATTCCAGTTAAGCCTTGAGAAGAGGGTAGTGTTGTGTTGAGGACCCAAGGATTGGAGCCAGTTGGAACTGGGCTCCATTCCCAGCTTGACTGCTGACCAGCTGCAAGACTTCAGTGAAGTTCATCTAATCTCTCTGAGCTGATTCTTTCTCTGGCGATAAAATCACCTCCCTCATAGGCTGATCTTGGAATTCAGATGAGATAATGCTTTTAAAGTCCTGACTCATAGCAGGTTCTTAGACATATTAGGTCTTTTCTTTGGATCACACCAAAATTTGGTGGAGCTTATTTCTATTGAGAGCTTCCCTGGTAGCTCAATTGTTAAAGAATCTGCCTGCAATGCAGGAGACCCCGGTTCAATTCCTGGGTCAGGAGGATCTCCTGGAGAAGGGATAGGCTAACCACTGCAGAATTTTTGGACTTCCCTGGTGGCTCAGATAGTAAAGAATCTGCCTGTAATGTGGGAGACCTGAGTTCAGTCCCTGGGTTGGGACGATCCCCTGGAGAAGGGAATGGCAACCCATTCCAGTATTCTTGCCTGGAGAATCCCCGTGGACACAGGAGCCTGGCAGGCTATAGTCCATGGGGTCACAAAGAATTGGACATGACTGAGTGACTAAACATAAGCACATTTCTATTGACCTGGACCCCCACTTTCATTGATGTACCTAGAAAACGCTAAGCACCTCTTAGGTCTCCCTAAGCATCTATGAGGGTCTTCCCTGGTGTCTCAGTGATTAAGAATCCACCTGCCAATACAGGAGATGCAGGTTCCATCCCTGGGTCAGAAAGATTCCCTGAGGAAGAAAATTACAACCCACTCCAGTATTCTTGCCTGGGGAATTCCATGGACACAGGAGCCCAGAGGGTTGCAGTCTATGGGGTCACAAAGTGCTGGACATGGCTTAGAGACAGAGCATGCATGCAGGCATCTGGGAAATGAGTGCCTGTGTCTCTCTAGGGCCCTGCAGGTGGACATTAAGTGGGGCTGTCACTGTCATGCATGGTGTCAGTTCAGTTCAGTTGCTCAGTCGTGTCCAACTCTTTGCGACCCCATGAATCACAGCACGCCAGGCCNGATTAATGAATCTGCATCCAATTCCAACATGTGACTTTCCCCGCCATCAAGCAATTCTGGGTCACCAGCTGAGGGTCTCATAATTCAACTCAGTTCTGATATTATCTACCCTGAAATAGCATCAGACTACACAGATGAAGGGTTCAGTCCCACCAGACCACCCTCCACTACAGATGGTAATCGCAAGTCCAGGTTGTCACCTGGGTTTCCGAGCAACTGGCTAGAAATCAGAGGTTCGACGACCCACTCCTTAGGTTTGATCAATTTGCTAGTGCGGCTCACAGAACTCAAGAAACTCTTTTACTCTCTAGATCGGTGGTGTATTGCAAAGGACATTAAAGGATACAAGCCAACAGCCAGATGGGGACTTCCCTGGTGGTCTAGTGGTTACAATTTCACGCTTCCAGTGCAGGGGACCTGGGTTCAATCCTTGGTTAGGGAACTAGAGCCCATATACTACAGCTAAGTTCACATGCCTCAACTAATGATCCTGCCTGCCACAACTAAGATCTGGTGCAGCCAAACAAATAACTACTTTTTAAAAATCAACAGCTGGATAAAGAGATATGAAGAACAAAGTCCTAAACAAGGGAACCTCTGTCCTCATGGAGTTTGCAGCTTGACATGGTGACACATAGTAGTATTCTGGTTTCCCAACCCCAAATCATACCCTTCTGGGGTTTTACGGGGGCTTCATTACATCATTGGCCATTGGTGATAGATTTCCTCTCCCCTCACTGGAGATCAGGGGTGGGACTAGAAGTTCCAACCTTCTATTCATAGTTGATTCCCCTGACAACCAGATGCACATCTTTAGGGGATTTCTATAGTCACTTCACTCTCTGAAGCAATTTCAGAAACTGAAGCCAGGAGACTGATTCTTATAACAAAAGATGCTCCTGTTTTTCTGTCCTTAAAGAAATAACAAGGGTTTTGGCAGCTCTGTGTCAGGAACTATGGATAAGGACCAAACATATGCTTCTTATTTTGACCATCATTTTTCTAATCAGTGGTCCCTAGTCTTTCTGGCACCAGAGATGGGTTTCATGGAAGACAGTTTTTTGTACAGACCGGAGGTTGAGGGGGATGGTTTCAGGATGATTCAAGCCCGTTACATTTATTGTGCACTTTATTTCTATTATTATTGCTTCAACTCTGCCTCAGATCATTAGGTATTAGATCCCGGAGTTTGGGGACCCCAGCTCTAAGTATATTTTGTGCAGTGATTATCTTTGCCTGACATTTCATGAAGAAGGTTCTGGGATCCAGTAAGTTTGAGAGGGGCTTCCCAGGTGGCTCAGTGGTAGAGAATCCACCTGCCAATTCAGGACACTTAGATTCAATCCCTTGGTCAGGAAGATCCCCTGGAGAAGGAAATGGCTACCCACTCCAGCATTCTTGCCTGGAGAATCCCATGGACAGAGGAGCCTGGTGGGCCACAGTCCATGAGGCCGCCAAGAGTCAGACACGATGGAGCAGCTAAACAAGAACAACAACAAATTTGAGAGACTCGATGGGTCAGATCCTTCACTCGGTAAAAGTTCTGAGAAGTTCTGCAGTAAATAAGCCTGTTTAATTTCATTTAGTGCCACGTTTTTCAAGCAACATGGAATTTTTGGCCTTGTAATACCCATTAGCATACAGAAGACGTCGGCTTCCCAGGAACGTTCTCTGGGAAACCCAGGGTTTAGCTCAGCCCCAGGCCTTGTGGACAAGCTGCCTCCAGTCTCCTGATCTCAGGTCAAGACACCAGTCACGTCACTTGAGATTTGATTAGAGAAAGCATTTTGGCTTCATTAAAGTTCATTAAATGAGCCATCCAGTGTAATTTAGCTGAATAAAAATGGCTCAAATGGCTTTAACCCACACCCCCCTTTTACAGCAATTTAATTGAGGGAAAAGCAAATATATCAACGACATAGAAAAATACTCCTTGGCCTTCAAGAGGAACACTGGGTGGCAGCATCTGCTTCCTTGTCACAGGGGCTGGATTTTAGGGGGTTGGCTCAAGGGGGACCCCTTGGGGGTTGGCAGCAACCCTAGTGATGAGATGACCGGGAACTTCCTTCCTTCAAGGAGGCTGAGGGCAGCCACCCTCACTTGCTCCACAATGGGCAGCAGGCATCTCTGGTGTGGGACTGGTATGTGCAAAGTCCCACATTCAAGATCATGAAGTGTAAGCTCCGTGGTTCTGGAAGAAGCTCCCTGGTTCTGCCAGCCTCCTCTTTCTCTGTGGTTTGTTCCTTTCTAAGCAAACTCTCTGTAGGGTTGGTGCTGCATCAAGGAATTCTTCTTTCTTGAACTTTTCCTCCACATCTGTCAGGGATTTCAAATGAATCTTGGTGTGGCTTAGCAGGGGAGGGAGTTGACTGTCTCCAAGAAGACCAAAGAGATAGTTCTTTCATGGGAAAAATTCGAAAGGCAGAGACAAATTGCTGAGGGGGTGTGGGGTCTTCAGGAAGGAAGAACTGCTTTTCATATGCTGCATTCGTGGATGGAGAAAGTCAGAATTACATCATGATGACCTCACCAAGCCACAGCCCCCATGAGCTTGTGAGAGTAGAAGGGGGTGGCCTTTTGTTGTTCTCTGGGTGGCCACGCCTGATGCTTGGAGCTCGTTGTTCAGTCACTCAGTCCTGTCATACTCTTTGCGAACCCATGGACTGCAGCATGCTTGGCTTCCCTGTCCTTCACTACCTCCCAGAGTTTGCTCAAACTCATGTCCACTAAGTCGATGATGCCATCCAACTGTCTCATCCTCTGTCACCCTCTTCTCCTCCTGCCCTCAAACTTTCCTAGCATCAAGGTCTTTTCCAATGAGTTGGCTCTTTGCATCAGGTGGCCAAAGTCTTGGAGCTTCGTACGGTTCTTAGATTGATGCTTTCTGCAAGCAGAAGGGTGAATCCTCCAGGAAAAGCTGGTAACTGTAGCATTCACGATTGGGATGCCAGCTGAGCACACTCCTGGGCCCCTGTGCTCTCTTGCAACCTTCTTTTGCAAGAGGAGACTAGTGTATATGCCCGGGGCAGGAGCTGACCAGGCGGACAGGCCCCAGATTGCATCTTTGTGGCTGGACCCTGATTGGGAAGCTGGTTTCCTGGGGTCATGAAACATAGGCACAGAGAGGGAGGGACTGAAAATCAAGACTTGGATGCTTTCAGAGATCACAGTTGGGCAGCCAACTCTGCTGTCAGGACCTTGGGGGCAAAAGAGGGGCTGAGGATAGGTGTGCTCGTCTGTGAGGCCTGCCATAAACGCTGCAGGCTGGGTGGCCTCCACAGCAGGAACGATGACTCCTTCACAGTTCCGGAGGCCAGGAGTCCAAGATTAAGGTGTCAGCAGGGTTCCTCTCTTCTGAGGCCCCTTGCCTCAGCTTATAGATGCTGACATTTTCTCCTGGTGTCTTCTTGTCATCTGCCTCCATGCATGTCTGTGTCCTAATCTCTTCTTATAAGGACACCAAGCATATTGGATTAGGATTCATGGCCTCCTTTAGCCTTAATTACTTTTTTTTTTTCAAAGATGAAAAAACAATATTTACTTTAATATCTATTGCCGTACATTACATTCCCAAATTTCAAAAAAATAAGGTTGTAGGTAGATGAAATTACGAGAAACCTAGCAAAGTGCATCAATAACATCATATTCAGTGATGAAACACTGGATGTTTTTCTTCTAGGTTTAGTAACAGGGAAAATAAGCTGTCTTACTCCTTCCACTCAGCATCACACTGAAAATCCTAGCTAGTACAATAAGTCAAGAAAAAGGAAAATCAATTGGGTTGGGGGAGGAGCAGCCAGGGTTTAATGCAGATTGTGAAAAATGTATCCAATTGGATATGCTCAGTGCTTCTGAGGGCTCCGTAGCATAGGGATAGGTAGGCACCTGTGGCCAACAGTCCGTTCCACACTCGAGTCTTAAGACCCAGGCTGCCCCGGGCCTGTGTCTGCTGATAGGACAGGAGGCACTTCCGAAGTCAGCTGCACCCTTAATCTGGGAAGTCCATGGAGCCTTCCATCTTCAGCATCGCTTCGTGGGTGGGAATTAGCGTCTCCTTCTCAACCTTTTTTAGCAAACTGGAGGGTCAGCCCCCAGTTGCCTCAGTGTTTGGGGAACAGAAGTATTCACCTGGTTGGCTTCTTTTGACCACAGAGTCCATCTTTTTTATTTGTTTTTTAATTGGAGGAACATTGCTTTACAATGCTGTATTAGTTTCTGATGTACAACATGAATCAGCCACGTATGCTAAGTTACTTCAGTTGTATTCGACTCTTTGTGACCCTATGGACTGTAGCCCACCAGGCTCCTCTGTCCATGGGATTCTTTAGGCAAGAATACTGGGGTGGGTTGCCATGCCCTCCTTCAGGGGATCTTCCTGACCCAGGGATAGAACCTGCATCTCTCAAGTCTCCTGTATGTGCAGGAGGATTCTTTACCACTACGCCACTTGTGAATCAGCCGTCAGTATACATATCTCACCTCCCTCTTGAACCTCCCTCCCACCCTCATCCCACNCTGGATCTCTGGGCCTCTGCCTTTTCTAAATCCTCCTTGAACATCTGGAAGTTCTTGGTTCATGTATTGTGAAAGCCTAAATTGGAGAATTTTGAGCATTACTTTGCTAACATATGTGATGAGTGCAATTGTATGGTAGTTTGATCATTTATTGGCATTGCCTTTCTTTGGGATTGGAATGAAAACTGACCTTTTCCAGTTCTGTGGCCACTGCTGAAGATAGAAGAGAGGTCAAATAATTAACTAAGAAAAATGGGAAAGATATCATATTTGTAGTCCTGGCTGGAAAAGTGGATCTTTCTGGTTATACTGGTTTATTAAGAAATCAAAGATCTATGCATACATTGTTCAAATTGAGAATTCAAATTCAAATTCTTATTTAGAGCTTGTAGTTCTTTGGTTACCTTTTGAAATAAAACACATGTTCAAAAAAGTATAGACTTTTACCTTTACAATATTTTAGCTATCTTTTAAAAATAAAATCTGGTAATGAAGATATGATTTCACATTTGCATTGCATATCATGTTACTTATGTTTTCATTTCAGTTTCACTGCATCACTGTGACTTAGGCCACATTCCAAAATTATAGTTTTAGAATTCAAAACCAGAGGATAGATCAAGTCTTTTGTATCAAATCATGCATATTATACATACTATAGCTGCTGCTGCTGCTGCCGCTGCTGCTAAATCACTTCAGTCAAGTCCGACTCTGTGTGACCCCATAGACAGCAGCCCACCAGGCTCCCCCGTCCCTGGGATTCTCCAGGCAAGAACACTGGAGTGGGTTGCCATTTCCTTCTCTAATGCATGAAAGTGAAAAGTGAAAGGGAAGTCGCTCAGTCATGTCCAACTCTTCGCGATCCCATGGACTGCAGCCTACTGGGCTCCTCCATCCATGGGATTTTCCAGGCAAGAGTACTGGAGTGGGGTGCCATTGCCTTCTCTGGCATACTATAGCAGAGAACCTCAAATAAATAACCAAGTACATTAAAGAATATTAAGATCAAAAGTATAAAAGTAGTTGA
The DNA here is from genome assembly GCA_006410875.1 of Neotragus pygmaeus. Taxonomy (NCBI): domain Eukaryota; kingdom Metazoa; phylum Chordata; class Mammalia; order Artiodactyla; family Bovidae; genus Neotragus; species Neotragus pygmaeus. The sequence goes on along the minus strand of SJYV01004258.1, from coordinate 883,243 downwards.
TATTTCTCTTTGCCCACCCAGTATCCATTTCAGCTACCTACATCTTTGTGTTTGGGAACAGAAAAGAGAAAGAGAATGATGGCACTGCTACTTGCCAGAAGTGGAACCGGAAAGGAGGTCCCTAATTCTCCTTCCCCACCTTTCCTAAAGTGTGGTCAAAAGGCTCTTGCATAAGAGTAATATGGGGTCTTGTTACCAACAGAGAGCCCCAGGTTCACCTTCAGAACCTAGGCCTGAGATCTCTCCCGACCTATGGTGATCTTCATTTTTAATGCCTTCTTTTGTGTTTAGTCTGCATATTAATGTGTGCTGGGACCACTGCCTGCTCCCTGCAAGAAGTGCCTTCCTTATATAAGTCCTAGTGTTAAAGCTATTTGAAGACTTCCCTGATGGTCCAGGGGTTAAGACTCCACACTTTCACTGCAGGGGGCTCAGGTTTGACCTATAGTTGGGAAACTAAGATACTGCATGCTGCACAGGCAAAAAAAACCAAAAGCTATTTGATTAACAGCATTTTCAATATCACATAATTTGTTTAGAAAGCTTTAATGAATGGGTCTCTATTTAAGTCATTATGAATTCCAGAAAATTACTCTTTGCATTTTTTAAAATCTCAGATGGTAAACCATCTGCCTGCAGTGTGGGAGACCCGGGTTTGATTCCTGGGTCGGGAAGATCCCCTGGAGAAGGAAATGGCAGTCTACTCCAGCACTCTTACCTGGAAAATCCCATGGACAGAGGAACCTGGAAGGCTGCAGTCCATGGGGTCACTGAGGGTCGTACATGACTGAGCGACTTCACTTTCATAGCTAATTTACCAGAAATGAATCAGCTTATGAATTGACTTCTGAAATAAACACCGTACTGTGTGCTATGCTGAGGCGCTCAGTTGTGTCTGACTCTTTGTGACCTCATGGACTATAGCCTGACAGGCTTCTCTGTTCATGGGGATTTTCCAGGCAAGAATACTTGAGTGGGTTGCTGTGCCTTCCATGAGGGGATCTTCCCAGACTAGGGATCGAACCCAGGTCTCCTGCATTGCAGGCAGACCCTGGTATCTCTAATCTTTTTTCCAGAGATCTCTAGTCTTTCAATTCTATTGTTTTCCTCTATTTCTTTGTATTGATCGCTGAGGAAGGCTTTCTTATCTCTCCTTGCTATCCTTTGGAACTCTGCATTCAGATGGATATATCTTTCCTTTCCTCCTTTGCCTTTCGGTTCTCTTCTTTTCACTGCTATTTGTAACGCCTCCTCAGATAACCACTTTGCCTTTTTGCATTCCTTTTCCTTGGAGATAGTCTTGATCACTGCCTCCTGTACAATGTCATGAACCTCCATCCCATAGTTCTTCAGGCATTCTATCAGATCTAATGCCTTGAATCTATTTGTCATTTCCACTGTATAATCGTAAGGGTGATGTCCATGTGTCAAGTCATCTACTGTGTTGTTGGAAGAGGGTGTTTGCACATCCACAACTGGACATTGTTTTTGCTTTGGCTCCATCTCTTCATTCTTTCTGGAGTTATTTCTCCAGAATGCCAAGTTAATGAGTGGCGTTAGCTCTAAACTGTTTTGTTTCAATTATTAGAAATATCCTAATATATACAAGGAGATCCAACCAGTCCATTCTGAAGGAGATCAACCCTGGGATTTCTTTGGCCACCTCGTGCAAAGAGTTGACTCATTGGAAAAGACTCTGATGCTGGGAGGGATTGGGGGCAGGAGGAGAAGGGGACAACCGAGGATGAGATGGCTGGATGGCATCACTGACTCGATGGACGTGAGTCTGAGTGAACTCCGGGAGTTGGTGATGGACAGGGAGGCCTAGTGTGCTGCAATTCATGGGGTGGCAAAGAGTCGGACACGACTGAGCGACTGAACTAAACTGAAGATATGCCAGTATAAGATTCCCTCTTGTTCTTCTTTCTCAGAACTGTATGGGACGCAAAACGTTCTTACAGATAACAAATTCAGTTTGTCTGGTTCTATGCAACATGCTATTAAGAATTTTATTTTAATTTCATTATAATTATGGATGCATGGCACCCCACTCCAGTACTCTGGCCTGGAAAATCCCATGGATGGAGGAGCCTGGTAGGCTGCAGTCCNGGAGGCCTGGCGTGCTGCAATTCATGGGGTCGCAAAGAGTCAGACACGACTGAGCAACTGAACTGAACTGGGAAGTAGAGCTGTTAGGATGCTGTGATTTTTTGGTTTGCGGCAGGAGGTTGTGGCAGATGAGGTCAGTGCTCCACCTGTGGACCCCTCAACCATTTTCCTGCTTTGCCTTCCCTTCAAACAGCCGGCATTGGTGAGGAGAGCCAGTCATAGCTGGGATTTCATCTCCCCAGGGAGAGCCCAAGGAAATGACTCCTGGTGTAGAAGCATACCTCCTCCAGCTTCCTTGCCCCTGGTCCAGACTGCCCTCAGGTAAGCCAGTCTCCAGGCTCTTCCGTGGAGCTGAGCCTATATTGTCCTCCATGGGACTTTGTTTGATACCAGATGCTTGCTTCTCTTCCTTCTCTGCCATGACTCTATTCCCCACTGACTTACTGTTTTTTCCTAGCAGGACTTCCCATGAATCCTCATCTCAAGGTCTGCTTCTGGGGAGTTCATCGTAAGATGGTGTGGTAGTCATTAATGTTGTTTGTTATTTTTTCTGCCCGCTGCCTTCTGGGCATATGGTAGGTCTGTACTTCCTGGCCTTCTGTGGCGGGGTGGGGCCAAGTCATCAGCTCTAGCAGATGATATTTGTTGCTTCTGGGCTGAGCATCAGATAAATCCCCAGGATGAAACCCTTCAGAGTTCTTTTCTTTCCAGTGTGGTGACCAAGAGTATTCCGGATAGTGGCTTCTCTCTCAGCCTGGGACCTACAGGCAGTGTGACAGAGTGGAGCAGAGCCCCAGCTTGGTCTCAGAAGGCAGGGGGGGAACAAATTTCCATTGTGTGAAGCCACTGAGAGTAGGAACTTACTTGCTATACAGCAATACAAACCGGCATATCTTGACAGATGTGGAGAGTGAGAAAAAGAGAAGAATCAAGGATGACTAAGATTTCTGCCTTGGCTGCTGGGTGGATGGAGTTAACATTCTTTGGGGTCAAGAAAAGCAAGGAGGAAGAGCTGGATTTATTTGTTTGTTGTTTCAGGTGGGGAATTAAGTGCCATCTTAGACATTTTTGAGTTTGAAATTCTTGTGGCAATCTAAACAGAAGTAGAGAAGACAGCTGGTTCTGAACCTCTGGAAAGTGATCTGAGCTGGAGACATTTGAGATATAGCTAGTAATTTAAGAAAATAGGGGAAAAAAAGAAAATAGGGATAAAAAATCAGGATTAAGGGGAAAATAGAATGCATAGGTGCTAATGGCAAACATTAACACAGATGCTATGATTGAAACTAATTTTAAAAGTTTGTATTGAAGTATAGTGGATTTTTAGTGTTGTATTAGCAAAATGATCAGAGAAGACAATGGCACCTCACTCCAGTATGCTTGCCTGGAAAATCCCATGGACGGAGAGCCTGGTAGGCTGCAGTCCATGGGATTGCGAAGAGTTGGACATGACCAAGCGACTTCACTTTCCCTTTTCACTTTCATGCCCTGGAGGAGGGNACCTCACTCCAGTATGCTTGCCTGGAAAATCCCATGGACGGAGAGCCTGGTAGGCTGCAGTCCATGGGATTGCGAAGAGTTGGACATGACCAAGCGACTTCACTTTCCCTTTTCACTTTCATGCCCTGGAGGAGGGAATGGCAACCCACTCCAGCATTCTTGCCTGGAGAATCCCAGGGACGGGGGAGCCTGGTGGGCTGCTGTCTCTGGGGTCGCACAGAGTTGGACACGACTGAAGCGACTTAGCAGGAGCAGCAACAGCAAAATGATATATAGCAAAATGATTAACTTATTCATATATATATTCATATTTATATTTATATATTTGTATATATTCATTTTCATATTTTCCATTATTATTTATTTGGGGCTATTGAGTATAGTTCCCTGTGCTATACAAGACCTTATTTTATATAGAGTAATTTTTATTTGCTAATCCCAAACTGTCCTTTTCATTATAGGAGACTGGAATGCAAAAGTAGGAACTCAAGAAACACCTGAAGTAACGCGCAAATTTGGCCTTGGAGTACAGAATGAAGCAGGGCAAAAGCTAATAGAGCTTTGCCAAGAGAACACACTGGTCATAACAAACACTCTGTTTCAACAACACAAGAGAAGATTCTACACATGGACATCACCAGATGGTCAACACCAAAATCAGATTGATTATATTCTTTGCAGCCAAAGATCAAGATGCTCTATACAGTCAACAAAAACAAGACCAAGAGCTGACTGTGGCTCAGATCATGAAATCCTTATTGCCAAATTCAGACTTAAATTGAAGAAAGTGGGGAAAACCACTAGACCATTCGGGTATGACCTAAATCAAATCCCTTATGATTATACAGTGGAAGTGAGAAATAGATTTAAGGGACTAGATCTGATAGAGTGCTTGATGAGCTATGGATTGAGGTTCATGACATTGTACAGGAGACAGGGATCAAGACCNGGGGGCCGCCTCAGCCTGTCTCCCCCTCAGGGTCAGATTTGGCCATCTGGCACCTTGTTTCCAGAGCACCCGGGAGCTGCATCATCACCGTTCATTACTCTGGGCCCCAGAGTCTGGGTTGTGAGAGGAGCAATAGTGCAGGACAAAATTAATGGCTTTGTTTGGTAGTCTCAGATGAGGGATACGGGGCAAGGTCATGGGGCTTGATTTTGGGAAAGTGTTTGATGCATCATCTCGTAAAATCTTGCTCACCAAATTAATTCCAGCGGTCAGGTGACTTGGAAACTGGCCACGGACTCGAGCAAAAGTCAGAGACGGGTGATAATGGATCTGTGAGGGAGGAGGCGCGGGGCTGCTATGCAGCTCAGAGGCAGGACGGTTCTTAATTAAACCTTTGTCTGATGAGTGGGGTAACCGGCCCATCAATAACTGATGACAGGTGAATACAGGCGAGGCATCAGCTAGAAGGAAAAGCAGGGGCAGTGAGTGGTAGGCGGGTGGTAAGTCAGTTAAACTCTTTGCCTCATCTTCCCGATCTGCCCAGCACCATGAGCGCTTATGCCGCCGAGGGCAGGATGGCCAGAGGCGTGCCCTGCTTGCCTTGCTGGGGGTGAACATGCTTGCCTTTGCTTGTGCTTTGTGTGTTCCCTGCCTCCGGGCTGGATGCTTCTATTGTGTGTCTCCGGCAGGCCGTGGTGTACGGTTGCCCAGGTTGTGTATACACCCTCCTCCCGGGACTTGTGCAGCACAGTGTTGCTCTCTCTGGGGACAGGCACTGTGCTGTGTGTATGTGGAGCTGGGCATTTACGTGTCTGTGTGTTGGTTGCAAATGTTCCTGGGTATGTCGTTTTGTTGCCTGTTGCTGGAGTCTTTACGTGAAGACTGCTCAGAGCTGTTCAACTTTGACTGGCAGCCTCTGAGCCTCAGTTTCCTCATCTATTGCGTGGAGATCATAGCAATACCCACCTTGTACAGTTGCTGTAAATATTAAATGAAATCGTGAAAGCAAAAGTGGGTAACCGAGTTGTTGTCATTGTTATTTTGTTGCTAAGTTCTGTCTAATTCTTCTGCGACCCCCTGGACTATAGCCCGCCAGGCTCCTCTGTCCATGGGGTTTCCCAGGCAAGAATACTGGAGTGGGCTGCCGTTTCCTCCTCTGGTGTCTTCCCAACCTGGAGATAAAACCCAGTCTCCTGCATTGGCAGGCGGGCTCTTTACCGCTGAGCCAGTGGGGAAGCCGCAAGGAGCGGCATGGCTGGTGCTGAGTAAGCCCTTGGTGAATGCAGATTCTGGTCATGGAGATGACGTGGGGAGGCAGGAGGAGGTGAGAGAGGAAGAGGATCTGGACCCCAGAAGGTGCAGGTGGTTTGTAGACCACCGAGGAGGAGGCAGGGAAGAAGGTAGTCATGGATAAGGCCCTTGAGTCCTGCCACGGCCGCTCCATCTGGCCAGAGAACTGAAAGAAGGCAAGGGGCTCTCTCTCCNGGTCCATCTAGTCAAGGCTATGGTTTTTCCAGTGGTCATGTATGGATGTGAGAGAGAGTTGGGCTGTGAAGAAAACTGAGTGCTGAAGAATTGATGCTTTTGAACTGTGGTGTTGGAGAAGACTCTTGAGAGTCCCTTGGACTGCAAGGAGATCCAACCAGTCCATCCTGAAGGAGATCAATCAGTCCTGCATGTTCATTGGAAGGAATGCCGCTGAAGTTGAACTCTAATACTTTGGCCACCTCTTGCGAAGAGTTGACTCATTGGCAGAGACCCTGATGCTGGCAGGGGTTGGGGGTTGGAGGAGAAGGGGATGACAGAGGATGAGATGGCTGGATGGCATCACCAACTCGATGTACATGAGTTTGAGTGAACTCTGGGAGTTGGTGATGGACAGGGAGGCCTGGCGTGCTGTGATTCATGAGGTCACAGAGTCAGACAGGACTGAGCAAATGAACTGAACTGAATCCCAAACTCTTATTTTTATCCCTCTATGTCTGTGAGTCTGTTTCTGTTTTATAAATAACTTTATTTGTGTCATATTTTAGATTCTACATATAAATGATATCATGTGGTATTTTTCATTCTCTTTGTGACTTATTTCACGTAATATGATCAACTCTAGCTTCATTATGTTGCTGCAAATGGCATTATTTCATTGTTTTTATGGCCAAATAATATTCCCTTGTGTGTATATACCACCTCTTCTTTATTTTTCTCCATGTCTTAGCTAATGTGACTAGTGCTGCTATGAACATAAGGGTGCATGTATCTTTTCAAATTATAGTTTTGTTCGGATATATGCCCCAGAGTGAGATTGCTGGATCATGTGGCATCTCGGCTTTTAGTTTTCTAAGGAACCTTCATGCTGTTCTCCATCGTGATGGCACCAATTTAGTTCCCAGCAACAGGAGGGCTCCCTTTCCCCCACACCCTCTTCAGCCTGTATTATTTGTGGACTTTGTACTGATGGCTATCCTGACCTCTGTGAGGTGGCACCTCTTCATAGTTTTGATTTGCATTTGTGCCTATCATCCATCTGTATACCTTATTTGGAGAAATGTCTAGTTAGGTCTTCTGCCCATTTTTGGATAGAGTTGTTTGTTTTTTGTTACTAAGCTGTATGAGCTGTTTGCTTGTTTTGGAAATTAAGCCCTTGTTGGTTGCACTGTTTGCAAATATTTTCTCCCAGGTTGTCTTTTTGCTTTGTTTATGGTTTCCTTTGCTATGCAAAACATGATCAGGTTTGATTATTTTGCCTTTAAACACTTTTATTTAATTTCTTGCTCTGGCTGCATCAGGTCTCGAGCCTCAGTTGTGGCATGTGGGATCTTTGTTGCGTCACGCAGGATCCTTTGAGGCGGCACATGGACTCTGCAGCACTTCCAAAGTTGCAGCGCTCGAGCTCTCTGGTTGCAGCACACGGCCTTTGGAGTGCATAAGCTCAGCGGCTGCAGTCCACAGACTCAGCTGCTCCACAGCACACGGAATCTTAGTTCCCTGACCAGGGATTGAACCTGAGTCCCCTGCATTGCAAGGCAGATTCTCAATCCCTGGACAGACCACCAGGGACGTCCCTTGTTTTTATTTTTGTTTCTATTCCTTGGGAGACTGACCTAAGAAAATGCTGCTACAGTGTATGTCAGAGAATGTTTTGACTATGTTCTCTTGTAGGAATTTTATGGTGTCATATCTTATGTTTAAATCTTCAAGCCATACTGAGTTTCTTTTATTCGTATGGTTTGAGGGTGTATTCTAACTTCATTAAATCACTTGCTGAAAGGACTGTCTTTTCTCCATTATATATTCTTGCCTATATTGTCAAAGATTAATTGACCATAGGTGTATGAGTTTATTTCTGCATTTTCTATTCTGTTCTATTGAGCCATTTGGCTGTTTTTGTGCCAATACCACACTGTTTTGATTGCTGTAACTTCATAGTATTGTCCAAAGTCTAGGAGAATTATGCCTCCAGTTTTGTTGTTTTTCCTCAGGATTACTGTGGGAATTCTGGGTCTTTCATGGTTTGATATAAATTTGTATGATTTCTAGTTCTGTGAAAATGTTGTGGGTAATTTGTTAGGGATTACATTCAATCTGTAGATTGCTTAGGGTAGTATGGCCATTTTAATATATGACTGAAATTTAAATTGGGCATTAAGCTTCCTGGCCAGGGAAACAAAGAACACTTGTTCTAATATATGACTCCCACTATTAGAAAGAAATAAGTCTATCAGTTCCTTTAAGAAAATAAAAGTTCTGAATATTCTCCTCCTACTTCAACCAGAATAGCATCTGAATAATATGGTCTTACAGGAAGAATTTCATGATTGTTGCCCCCACATACAAAACTTGNCATATATTAGAAAGAAATAAGTCTATCAGTTCCTTTAAGAAAATAAAAGTTCTGAATATTCTCCTCCTACTTCAACCAGAATAGCATCTGAATAATATGGTCTTACAGGAAGAATTTCATGATTGTTGCCCCCACATACAAAACTTGTAAAACTATGGGTGATCTCTGAATATTGGGCTAGATTTCTGATACAAAGTGAAGAGCAGAAAATCCAATATATATTCTCTGAGGGACTCAGAGAACTCCAAACAGAAGAGAATCCCAGGGGGATCTAGGCAAAGCAGGCTTTTCTCCAGGAAAAGCAGTTTGGGAATGTTCCCAGCATTTATTTTCACTATCTAAGTTGTCTTGCAAAGTTACATTTTGTGGCTTCTAGCCCATCTTGATCATGAGTTTGGACAGTGCTCCTCTGTATTTGCCAGCATCTCCACTGAATAGTGACTGCTACTGCTTTTGCAGCCATGAAACTTTCCCAACAAGTATTACAATGTCTTCAATAGAGCAGAAGGGAATAATCAACCACAAAGGGGCCTGGAAGTGATTTTAATCATGAAGAATGACTGCAAGATGACTACAATACTTAGCTAATGTGATGTGCAGGTTTTTCTATCCTAGAACAGCCAATCAACTCAGTTCACTGAACAGACATGGTCGTTGGTAAAGAATTCGTGTATTTGTTGGAGTCTAGTAAGTTTTATAAGAGAGAAAGAATAGTTCTGGCATATACGTAAAATATCAGCATTTGTGGGGAAAAGCAATCATAGGAAAGAAAATGGAAAANGAGAAACTTTTAGAGGTGCCAGTTAAGTTTATGACACTGTTTATGGCTATCATTTCATATATATATATATTATTTTAAACTCATTTAAGACATATAAATATGTACAGCTCTTTTGGTAAGTCAACTGTGCCTCAGTAATAAAAAAAAGGGAGGTGGGATAAATTAAGAGTTTGGGATTAGCAGATACAAACTACTGTATGTAAAATGGATAAGCAATACATTGGTCCTACTGTGTAGCACAGGGAATTATATTCAGTTACCTATATAAACCATAATGGAAAATAATATGAAAAAGAATGTATTTTGTTTAACAATCACTTCACTGTACAGCAGAAATTAACTCAACATTGTAAATCACCTGTACTTTATTTGAAGAAAATACTTGCTGGTTTGTACACACTCTACCCTGAGGGTTCTCTGTTCTCCTGAAAGAGGGTGGGCTTAAAAAGGTGAAATTTTATTGTGATGAGAGGATAGCAGAGAATGACCAAGAATATTTTATTAATTTATTTATTTCACTTGATTTGTAAAGTCTTTTCTTTAAAAGGTCTCAGCATCATCTCAAGACATGATCTGTAGCCTGGAATACTGGCAGATGTGCTCTTAGCCGAATGGAACAAGGGAGGAGCACAGCTAAGCCAGGCTCCCGTGAGATGACCATGCCTACTACACAGAGCAAGACTGATTCCAGATCGTCCTTTAATTTTCTTTATTTGTCCGTCTTGCAGAAACCTGTCAAGTAACCGGCTCACCACACTCTCATGGCAGCTCTTCCAAACGCTGAGTCTTCGGGAATTGTAAGTTCAGTTTTGAAAACTGTCCAGATTGGTGGAGTGGTGGTCAGAGGTTGGGTGAAGCCACTGAAGGCCGGGTATACATCTGAAGGGGCTTTTGGGGTGGATGACATGGGTGTACCATGTTCAGTGAGAGGGAGTCACCTCATTCCTTGATTTCTGATACTCTTTCTGGGCATGGTACATTTCAGAAAATAGGAATTTCATCTCTTAGCAGAATGTAGTTTTGTGACCTGTTAGTAATTAGTTAATAACAGTATTGAATTTATAATAATAAAGAGTTAGTTTATAATAAATAACATTTGTAATATGTAAATAGATTATTAGGTGTGCTTTCATTTACATGACCTCTGATTTATCATCACTAGTGTCAATCAAGGTAGGTATTATTATGCTTCCCGTAAAGATGGTATCTCCACCCTGTAAGGTGAGGGTTTTTTAGCTCCAGAAAGGCATGTGACACGCAGCCAAGATCACCTTGCTAGGGACTGGCAGAACCAGGACTTGAACATAAGCCTTTAGTTTCAGATTGCATGTCTTTTCCACTTCTCATGATCTTCTGTCAGCCTATTTGGCTTGGGTGTGGGCATCCTGAAGGGACAAAGGCCATATATTTGTTCAGTCCTCCTGTGGACCTAAGCTTAGCCTTGCTGCATTCTGAGACTGATCAGTGTGCTCTTACCCCAGCTAGCCATTTTTCACAAACACATATTGGATGGATGAGTGAAAACCTGTAACCACTGCTGGAAAAAATAACTCATGTTGTCGTGTGAGTCATCAGGGTCAGCTCTGTGCATGAAGGACGGCATATTATGTTGAGAGAGCAAATCAAGGAATAACTTGCAAAGGAATTGAGACAGGGATGGAATTAGGGACTCAGCGTTCCAGAGATACTGCTCACGTGTCTTCTCTTTTACTTCATGACTCCGATCCAAATTCACTGAATGCAGATTGCTTTCCTATCCTTCACCAAGAGGCAATGAATGACCTTGGATCCCCGCCCAAGCTGTTGCCCTTTCAACCTGTTCTCCCTCCAACTGGTTAAGACCTGAGTTCAAGGATGAGTCATAACCTTTTCTGACCCAGTTGGTCAGGAGGGAGAATATGTACATTGCCATGACAGTCCTGTATGTACCTTACTCATCCTCATGGAGTAGGTGTCTACATGGTGCTGAAAGAGGCCATTCCCGGGATGGGAAGGGCAGAGAGGGTCTCTTTGACAGTGTTGGAGGGTTTAGGATAAAATCACTTTCCTACCTTAGGACATTGCCCTGCCCTCTAGCCTTCTCCTCCGCTACGAGCACAATAGCTGTAGTGATCAGAGTTCATATATGGCTACCATCAGATGTAAATCAATACAAACTTCTGAGCTTGAAAAAAAGGTAAGTATATACTCATGTGTGTTCATGCTAAGTCGATTCAGTTGTGTCTGACTCTTTGCTGCCCTATGGACTGTAGCCCTCCAGGCTCCTCTGTCCATGGGATTGTCCAGGTGGGAATAATGGAGTGAGTTTCTATGCCCTCCTTCAGGGGATCTTCCCAATCCAGGGACTGCACTGGTGCCTCCTGTGTCTTCTGCATTGGCAGGCAGGTTCTTTACCACTAGCTCCACCTGGGAAGCCCAAATATATACTCATTAGTTTATAAAACACAGAGAAACTGGACAGTGTCACAGAGACATCTCAAAGTCAGGTTGGTCTACCTGATGCACTTGTATTCATTCCCGTCTTTGAAGGCAGACAAGTCGTTAAAGGTAAATGAACATGACTGCTTTGATCACCACTAATGCTGACTTCTGAGATCTTACTTTGTTGCAAGCACTGTGCCAAGAAATCTATCGAGTTATGCATGTTATTTAATCCTTATAACAATTCTATCAGGTCAGAATGACTACTATCATTTCACGTTTGGGGACCCTGAGGGTACTTAGCAAGGCTAAGTATCTTGGTTAAGGTCACTTGTTAGCTGAATGGCAGCATATGGACTCAAGATCTTGACTACTATGCTCAGCCATCTCCCAACTTTTTCAGCCTTTTTTCAATCCAGGTGTGTTGGTTACTTAANCCTGAGGGTACTTAGCAAGGCTAAGTATCTTGGTTAAGGTCACCTGTTAGCTGAATGGCAGCATATGGACTCAAGATCTTGACTACTATGCTCAGCCATCTCCCAACTTTTTCAGCCTTTTTTCAATCCAGGTGTGTTGGTTACTTAATCATGTCTGACTCTTTGTGACCCCATGGACTATAGCCCACCAGGCTCCTCTGTCCATGGGATTCTCCAGGCAAGTAAACTGGAGTGGACAGCCATTCCCTTCTCCAGGGCATCTTCCTGACCCAGGGATTGAACCCAGGTCTCTGCCATTGCAGGCAGATTCTTAGCCATCAGAGCCACCAGGAAAACCCTTCCAATCCAAGGATGGATCCATTCTGTGATAATTTTCAAACAAATGTGTGATTGCAGTTTTTCCTCACCTTGCTTTAAAACTGACCAGGGGCCCTGCCCTAAAGGATCTAGTTGGGGGCTCTCTTTCTTGAGAGTCTTTCATTTAGTTCTCCCAAGAACCCAGCCCTTTCATCTATGGGAGTCCAGGGACAGCATCTCTCCAGGGGACATCTCGGTCTGCCATTGTTGGAATTATCGAGACAACGTTCAGTGCTCCTTCTAAAAGTCATTGGCTGCTAAATCAATGGTATGCTGCCCCTGTGACCTGTTTCTTGGAGTTTTAGAAACAGTTGTTCCATGGATATATATTTAAAGAAAATGTCAGATTTCTCCCAGAGGCTCATGGGACTCTGCATTCATCTTTGCCCGGGATCAATACACCAGTGAGCTGGCTGTGACTTATGGCGGAATGAAGACGTTCCCTCCAGGGCGAGTCACTGTGGGAGAAGCACCATATCCACAGAGTATTTTATTTCTGTCATATTGTTAAATAAGAAAAGAATTATATTGGAAAATAAAGAAACCCCTCTCTGAGGGAGCAGTCGCCTGATAGGGGTCTTTTTTTTTTTTGAGGAAGAATTGAATGTTGAGAGTGGAAAATTTATCTCTTGGCTGGAGGGGCCACATGTTGGCTCTTAGCTGTGGCTGTGATTAAAATCCAAACAATCCCAGTTCCTGGCAAATGGAAGAGGGGGTCGTATTTTCTTGTCTGACTTCCTGATTAGTCCACATGGCGCCATCTGCCACGAGCCATGCAGACTGCCAGGGTCTGCCCAATGGAGCCTGCGGGCTGGGGTGTGGGGAAGTGTTTCATAGATCTGGTAAGAAAGACTGTTGGCCCTAGAGGAGATGGCTCTGTGAGCTGGGGCAGCCAGATCATCACAAGGGTAGAGGTGCGAGGTTTCCAGAGACCTTACACAGGAACAGAAGGCTTGAACTGGGGCTTTCGACAGCTTCTTAGCACATTTTATTCCTTCGTGGGGGGTCTCTGCCTGCCCCAACCAGCCCCTCCTCTAATCCCTGATAGAAGACTGAATGCTGTTGGGATTCCCTGTCAGAAGGCTGATTGTGTATAACTTTTCCAGTAGCAGAGAAGGAGAAAGAAGAAGGAAAGTCAAGTCTCCATGCGAGTTGTGAGGGGACTCTTGGGATTCCTCTCCAGGAATACTGAGTCCCTAATGCATACGAGGGCTTCCCCTGTGGCTCAGTGGTAAAGAATCTGCCTGCCAATGCAGGAGGTGCTGAGACGTGGTTCAGTCCCTGGGTTGGGAAGATCCCCTGGAGGAGGAAATGGCAACTCACTCCAGTATTTTTGCCTAGGAAATCCCATGGACAGAGGAGTCTGGCGGGCTACAGTCCATAGGGTCATAAAGAAACGGACACGAATGAGCGATTAAACAACAGCAATGTATAAGAGGTCCACTCTCATCTCAGGGAAAGTAAAGAAACCCCCCTAACCCTACAGCAGGGTGAGGATGTCCTTATTCTCCAGTTTGACAGATGAGGGGTTGCAGCCCTAGCCAAGTGAAATAACTGATCCAACATCACATGGCAAGTAATGGGAATGAGTACTGTGATTATTAGCATTGCTACCACCCAGGTCTGCTCTTTTTGAAGGCCAGCTCTTTTCTGACCCAACTTAGCCCCACAGCCCACATGCTTTGCATCACCTTCCAGAAGCCATTCTCAGCATGGCAGCTTCCCTTGGAATCAATGGGGGGAAAAAATGGAATGCAAAGGGAAAAAAAAAATCCAAACAAGTTAGCATCTCAGGGCCCTCACCATGTGCCAGACACTTCTTTCACTCGTTTCTCATTCTCTTGTGCGATGAAGGGTATGGTCTTGGCTGAGCACATGGCCACTGCTTCTCACTGGTCCAGTCTGTTTTTTTTCTTAATGATAAAAACTGGAAGCATCTTTTAAGACTTGCATCAGAGTAGCCGGCAGTCTTCCAAAGGCGCGGGTTTGGAGAAATTTGAGTTGACATTGCACAGTGTTCTCTGAAGTTTCTGGTTTGGGCAAGATGGTGTCTTCCCATTACCAAGAAGATGGGAACTGTCTGTCGAGAAAGCCTAGCAAGAATCAAAGAGATTGCCTCCGAGATAAAGAATGAATTCGAAAGAAAAGAAGCTTGGGTTCTGAATCCCATGATACAATTTAGGCAAAGGCGAGAGGCACCAGAGGATATAAACTCACAGTGCAGAAACCCTTCAGAAATAACCTAAGGACCATTAGTATATCTCCAACAAGCTTCTCTGTAATACCCTGCATGCACGGAGCAGACATCATTAAAATAGATTGGAATATTTCATTTTCTTAAAGCAAAGTGATAATTATGTCTGGTATAATCTACAGATTTAATCGACTTGGTAAAATATTAACTTGGTTCCGGGGATGGTTTTGTGTTAATCCTGGCACTTTCCTCCTCCCAGTGCTGGCACTGACTGCTTGCCATGGGTGTTCAAGTCACTAAACAAGCTGGTTAAGGGGTTCCCTGGTTTCTCAGTGGTTAAGAAGCCTCCTGCCAGTGCAGGAGACTTGGGTTCCATCCTTGGTCCAGGAAGATCTCACATGCCTTGGAGCAACTAAGCCCATGTTCCACAACTATTGAGCCTGTGAGCCGGAGCTACTGAAGCCTCAGCACCTAGAGTCCCTGCTCCACCACAAGGAGAAGCCCGCATACAGCAACTACAGAGTAGACCCCACTCACCGCAACTGAGAAAAATCTGTGCAGCAATGAAGACCCGGCACAGCCTAAATAAATAAGTTTCCCAGGTGACTCTGGTAGAGAATCCGCCTGCAATGCAGGAGACCTGGGTTCAGTCCTTGGGTCGGGAAGATCCCCTGGAAAAGGAAGTGGTAACCCACTCAGATATTCTTGCCTGGGAAATCCCATGGGCAGAGGAGCCTGGTGGGCTATAGTCCATGAGGTCTCAGAAGAATTAGACATGACTCAGTGACTAAACAACCAACAACAGCAAAATAAGTAAATAAACAATCAGACTAATAACACTGTTATTGTAATAATAACCTGGCCTCTTTATCACCCCTATAACTTCAGAAAACATGTTAATATAGATCATCACTAATCCTCACAATAACTGTGAGGAAGGAAGATTGAACCCACTTGCTCCCCTTTATAGACGTTAAAACAGAGCCTTGCAGAATGAAGTTACTTGCTGTCTTCATATCCTACAGCTGCCTTAACCTAGTTCCACAAATTTGGTGACTTTGAACAGTAGAAAGTGATTCTTTCCCTGT
Organism: Neotragus pygmaeus; assembly: GCA_006410875.1. Lineage (NCBI taxonomy): Eukaryota > Metazoa > Chordata > Mammalia > Artiodactyla > Bovidae > Neotragus > Neotragus pygmaeus. Next base: position 867,566 of record SJYV01004258.1, on the reverse strand, counting down.
TCTGGAGCCCAGAAGTCCAAACTCAAAGTGGCAGCAGGACACACCCACTGCAGAGGCTCGAGGGAGAGCCCTTCCTTGCCTTTTCCAGGGCCTAGTGGCCTCTGGTGGTCCTCGGCGTATGGTAGCACCATTCCAGTCTCTGCCTCTGTCTTCACGTGGCCATCTGCCCTGCCTCTCTGTCTTTGATCTTTACCTCCTTTCTCTCACTCTCTCTGTTGGCTGCACAGCATGGCATGTGAAACCTCCCTGAGCAGGGACTGAACTCAGGCTCCCTGCAGTGACCACTGGGCAAGTCCTTTCTCTCCTTCCTCTTCAATGGATACTGGTCATTGGGTTTACTGCCCACCGTATTCCAGCGTGATCTCATTCATGATTTAACTTGATTATATCTGCAAAGACTCTGTTTCCAAGAAGGCCACATTCCCAACTCCCGGGACTCGAGGCTCTGGTAGTGGAGGGGACACTCTCCAGTCTCCTGTGGCCCCCAAGGTGACACGGCTGGCACTCTTTTAACGATCGGGATGCTGGCATCTTCAGGTGCCATTTGGGTGCATTTTATTCTGTGACAACAGATTTGGGTCTCTTCCCCATTTTCTGCTATCTGGCACCAGGATTGCCAGCCACAGCACCGATACTGCGGAGGGGAGAAGAAAACCAGAGTGATGACTGGCGAAGAATCAGTGTTTTCTAAACACCCAGTCTTGGCGTTAGCCAACGCCAAGTGTCTGTGTGCACAGACTCAGATGAGGCTGAGTTAATCTGCAGGAAGCCCCAGGGGCCCTGCAATTAGGCCCCGGGCCATCTTGGGGCAAGGGCTGGGTGTTGGTAATCTGTGCTCTGAAGCAGCTGCTGCTGTATTATTCATGGGGCTGCCTGCATTATTGATGGAGCCCGGGAAGGCTGGCTTTAGGCTCCAGGAGTCTGTCCCTGAAGCCCTGGCTGAAGGCTCTGCTGCTCCAGGCTGGACTGGATGGGAGAACGGACAGCATCCTTTAGACCCAGGACTTGCCCTTCTTTGCTTCTGGCCCATTTCACTGATTTTTTTAGAAAACAATTTTATTAATTAATTAATCGGGGGCCTGTGCTGGGTCTTCCTTTCTGTGCGGGCCCTTCTCTAGTTGTGGTGAGTGAGGGCTGCTCTCTAGTTTCGGGGTATGGGCTTCTCACTGTGGTGGCTTCTCTTGTTCCAGATCACGGGCTCTGGGGCACTCGGGCTTCAGTAGTTGCGCTTTCTGGCCCCGAGAGCACAGGCTGAATAGTTGGTGACGCATGGGCTTCGTCGTTCTACCACATGTAGGATCCTCCCAGATCAGGGGTCGAATCTGTGTCTCCTGCATTGGCAGGCGGGTTCTTTACCCATGAGCCAGCAGGAAAGCCCCCACTGTGCTATTTAACTCTCTTATCCGATTATGAAGATGACAGTGGATTTGCTCAGTGAGATGCTTGGTGCACTACTGTTCTGAGTCTCAACATGCTCTCCGCCGTGTGTATGTCTCGATGTCCAGGACGAGAGTCCAGAGGGATGGAGGGAGAACACAGGGTTCTTCTGCAGTTTTCAGGAGACTCTGGGTTGGAGGAAAGGAACACGTCATGTGGTGCTTGCCTTCTGGAGGAGAAAGAGGGAAGGAAATAAACAAGCTATTAGTGTGCCCATGCCCTACGGGGTCTTAGCCATGCCCCACGTGTCTCACCAGCCCCTCCTTGCAGCCTCAGGGTGCTGAGGCATCAGCCTCCTTTCTGGGGGACACTCCTAAGATGTGGGGAAACACAGTAGTGCAGGGCTCGGAAAGAGGCAGAACCGAAGAAAGCACACGTGACCTGAAGCCGCCCGGCCAAGCCTCTCACTTGTCCAATATTTTCCACCCAGGTGGGTAATTTGTATTTTTACAGCTACTTAATAATGAATGACCACATCTTGTCAAGTAAGCAACTGGGAAAAATCAGGCTGACCTGGTTCAGTTTGCATATATTCCAGCATCTGGACCCTCAATATCCTTCCAACAGGGCTGACAGGCCTCTCCTCTCAGCCCCTGCAGCGGGAATCCCAACAGTTCTCCGCTTCCCTTCCTCCAGGGCAGGCTGGGCAGTTTCTTCCCTCCAGAAAAAACCTCGCTGGTTTTCTCCTGTCTACATTTTCTCTGTTCTCTTTCTCATTTCTCAGCCACTGCACATGCATCTATCTTAATCCCAGGGCAAACCCCTCTGAGGGTCCTTGACTTCATCCCTCACTTTCCTGCCCTAGGACCTTCCCTTCCCCTCCCCACCCCCTGGCCCTACCCNATCTGGTCCCATCACTTCATGGCTAATAGATGGGGGAAAAGTGGAAACAGTAGCAGATTTTATTTTCTTAGTCTCCAAAATCACTGTGGACAGTGACTGCAGCCATGAAATAAACCTAGACAGCATATTAAAAAGCAGAGACATAATTTGCCAACAAAGGTCCATATAGTTAAAGCTATGATTTTTCTGGTAGTCATGTACGGATATGAGAGGTGGACCATTAAGAAGGCTGAGTGCCAGAGAACTTATGCTTTCCACTTGTGTGCTGGGGAAGACTCTTAAAAGTCCTTTCAACAGCAAAGAGATCAACCCAATCAATCCTAAAGGCAATTAACCCTGAATATTGATTGAAAGGACTGATGCCGAAGCTGCAGCTCTAATACTTTGGCCACCTGATGTGAAGAGCCAACTCATTGGAAAAGACCCTGAAACTTGGAAAGAGTGAGGACAGGAGAAGGGGACGATAGAGGATGAGATGGTTGGATGCCATCATTGACTTAGTGGACATGGGTTTGATCATACTCCGGGAGATACTGAAGGACAGTGAAGCCTGGTATGCTGCATTCCATGGGATCGCAAAAGTTGGATACCACTAAGCAAGTGAACTACAACAAAATGACAAAATCGTGTGTTGGAACTCAAAACAAACTTAATCTTTCTGCCCCACTTAAAATCTTTCAAAAAAGGTTAGGTATTTAAAAGTGAAGTTACATTAGATTGGGAATTTTAAAATCATATTTTATGATAACTTGCAGAAGTCTACTTGCTGCTGTTGCTGCTGCTGCTGCTAAGTCCCTTCAGTCATGTCTGACTCTGTGTGACCCCATAGATGGCAGCTCACCAGGCTCCCCTGTCCCTGGGATTCTCCAGGCAAGAGTACTGGAGTGGGTTGCTATTTCCTTCTCCAGTGCATAAAAGTGAAAAGTGAAAGTGAAGTCACTCAGCTCACCAGGCTCCTCTGTCCATGGGATTTTCCAGGCAAGAGTACTGGAGTGGGGTGCCATCGCCTTCTCCAAAGTCTACTTAAGTAGACTCCGTTTGGATGGCATTTTGAAGTATTTTCAAGTAATGCCCAACTCACCTAGGAACTCTCTAATGAGGGGAGTGTTGTGCTACAGGAGAGTCTGAACGTTACCCTGCTTCCAAATGTAGCATGAAACTCCAATAAAACCTTGATTTCATACTGAACGTGAAGTCGCTTCGGTCCCGCATGTGTTCTTCTGGGCTCTGGCTAGCCTCGGCTGTGTGGCCTTGGGCATCTGTCCTGCTCTGGGCCCTGTTCCTCTGGCACAGGGTGATGAGACGCAGCAGAGGCTGAGCAGCCATCTCAGGAAGCACTGAGTTGGGTTTGGACACTCATGCCATTGCTGTGTCCTCTGGCTCCAGGATACTCTGGAATGAGTGGCCGCTGAACTGAGGAAAGGAGTCACGGGATAGAGATTTGGCCCGGAGGAGAGAGATCCGGATGAGGGACTGAGGATCTCAGGACATATCAGAGCTTTTACAGGAACACTGTGTTGGGAGGTGCTAGGAAAGATGACACAGAGGGTATGAACACAGAAGAGAAGTCTTGGCCCAAGGTTTAAGGAGATAAGAAAATGTCCAAGTGACAGGGATTTTCCTGTCTCAATAAGAATATGGAGCGGAATACAAGTTTGAAATAAACAGAGTGCTCTGTAGAAAAGTCTTGGAACAAGGCCATGACCGCTGCCTTCTCCAAGGAGAGACAGTTTGTGGTTTCTCAGTAATTAGGGAGAAAGTGAAAGTGAAGTCGCTCGGTTGTGTCCGACTCTTTGCAAGTCCCTGGACTGTAGTCCTCCAGGCTTCTCCGTCCATGGGATTTTCCAGGCAAGAGTACTGGAGTGGGTTGCCGTTTCCTTCTCCAGGGGATGTTCCTGACCCGGTGATTGAACCCAGGTCTCCTGCATTGTAGGCAGACACTTCACCATCTGAGCCACCAGGGAAGTCACATAATAATAACCTTTATTGAACACTTGCCCATGGCAGACAGTGAAGGAAGTGCTTTGAATGGGTTATATAGTTTAATGCTCACAGTAAACCAGTGAGGAAGATACATCTATGATCCCTAAGAAACAAATGAGGAAATTGAAAATTGAGGAAGCCACCGACTTAGGGAATGTACAGCCAGGACTTGAATCCACCTTGAGAATCACTGTCTTAGACTACTGCACAAAGAATTTTAAAAAGACTGGTAAGTGGAGATTGCATTTTTAGTACTGAAGATACTGTATTGTGGATTTAAAAATTTGTAATAAACCTGAGGAAATTATACCTTTTTTTTTTTCCTGAGAGGAATAATGCAGTGTAAAGCAACCATTGGTGAGAACCCTGTCCTGGGGGTTCACACATTTCAGGAGTAGCTGTGATGTGTGTCAGGAATTTACCATCGTGACATGAGCAAGTGGGGCCTTTGTGCTCGATCTGGCCATGGCATACGTCAGAACACTTAGGACATGAGGAGGCAGGTGAAAGGCCTGGCCTGTGATGTGCCCTGGAGCCTCCTCGAGACGGACAGACTGCTGTAAACACTCCCAGTCTCTTAAAACCCTGGGAGCTGGTTCTGCTCAGCGGTTACCACTTTGGCTCATACCTCGCCTCTCTTCTGACCTAGTGTGAAACCTGCAGCTCTGATCCTCTAGCTTTCTTCCCTTAAAAAGTGGACATAGTAATACATGTTTTAGGCTGATGTAAGGGAACATTCATGAAGCAGAGCAACATGCCTTCAGCAAAAACTATCCCTTTATTTGCACGCTGGAAGCATCTAATATCCACAAGTGGTGACCTGCGGAGGGGACAAAAGCTTGTGTTCTTCTCCTGCCAAGGTCATTTGCAAAGGAAGTGAGCTGTTCTTGAGCTCCCAGGGTGAGGGCAGAGATGTGGGTTCTCAACTGGAGGTGGCTGGACTGGAAGTAGTGAGCCCTTATCCTCTCGTTTGCTGCTTTCTGAGCTACAAAGTAACCAGCCCTGTGTTTCTTATTCCTGACATATCTTCTCTTTGAAGGCAGCCTGGCGTCTGAATTTTTTCTAGGACCATGGAATGCTGTCCCTGACAAAGCCTTTTCTCCTTCAGGGGAAGGGGGCACCCTCAGCTTAGGGTCCCATGGATGAGTCAACCCCATATGTGACTCCAGTCCCACAGATATTTCCAGTCTAAGAAATCCCCAAGAAGACACTGGGTTGCCCTCTTAGTTTAGTGCCTCCTGGTCCCATCTTTGACATGTAAAATGACCAATGATGTAAATACTTTTCAGGCCATCTGTGGCTTGCAGACCATTTTACCTCCTTGCGTATTTGCTGGTTGCTTCTGAATAGCTTTCTGTAGAAAAGCAAGCAGCCCATGACCAGCCTGTTATGTTAGTGCATCCTTCATTCTCCCCCTCCTCTGCGAGCCTGAGTGCCTTCCGCCCTGCACATGTGAGAAGCCCATTGTGCTGCTGGTGAGTGGAGGACGCATCACCTCCAATAACCTGACTTTTCATAAAGAATCCCAGTAAACATATTCATTTCTTGCTTCCTATCTGCCAAGCAATAGAAATAAACTGCTCAGCTGGTGCCTTAAAAATGGTTTGACCGTAAGAAATGTTGTACTCGGGTGGCATGGAGGAGTCATCCTTCTTTCTGAACAATTCATTTTCCCCTGCAACCTAAAAATAGCATCAGGCTTGGAGAGAGGATTGAGGAGCCACACAGAGGCCATTTCCCAGTGCTGTTGTCCTTATGTAAGCACGTTTTCTGTTAAGCCGTGGCTTCAGTCTGAAAACCATCACCGTGTGTATGTATGTGTGTGCGTGGGGGGGCATGCATGCACTTGATGAAATAACAATCTTGAGGTCAGAGAGTTTCAACTTTGAATTAAGTAGGAGGGTGTTGTATTCATGCACTGCTTGGCACAGTGATTTACTTTGCCTGTGATGCGCTAACATTTTAACACAAGCACATGTCTGTTATCATTCTCATCCACTGCAAATAAATGTTTTATGTTTTTTAGTGTATACAACTTTGTGATTTATCCTATTGCTGTTCATATAAAGTAGCTCACTAGCACTTTCAAAAAGAAATAAATCTTGTGTGGCAGTCAGAGGAAGTTTTGAAGATTAGGAAACTATGGCCCAGAAACACTAAAGGACTTGTTAGAAGTCTCCAGCCTCTTCAGGTGGGTGTTTGCATGAGTGTAAAAAGTCCTCTTTGATCTCACACTATCCCCTTCCAATACTAAACTATTTCCTATTCTTCTTTTTGTTATGTGGGAGAGATGGAAGGTCAGTATAGGTGAAATATAGGGAAACTGTCAAAATGCTGCTGCTCCTGCTCTAAGTCGCGTCAGTCATGTCTGACTCTGTGTGACCCCATAGACAGCAGCCCACCAGGCTCCCCTGTCCCTGGAATTCTCNTGAGAGTTGTACTATAAAGAAAGTTGAGCACTGAGGAACTGATGCTTTTGGACTGTGGTGTTGGAGAAGACTCTTATAGAGTCCCTTGGACTGCAAGGAGATCCAACCAGTCAATCCTAAAGGAGATCAGAACTCCAATACTTTGGCCACCTGATATGAAGAACTGACTCGTTTGAAAAGACCCTTATGCTGGGAAAGATGGAAGGCAGGAGAAGAAGGGGACAACAGAGGATGAAATGGTTGGATGGCATCACCGACTCAATGGGCATGAGATTGAGTAAACTCCAGGAGTTGGTAATAGACAGGGAAGCCTGGCATGCTATAGTCCATGGAGTCGCAAAGAGTCAGACATGTCTTAGCAACTGAACTGAACTGAACTCCCCAGTTTTTACCTCTGTATTTCAGGCTCTTAGTAACTGAGCAGCAGTTCTCTCATGGTCCAGAGTCCCAGGGATCCCCAAGACCTGTACTAGCAGATCACAAGGTTAAATCTCTTTTCATAATAATCCTGCAATATTATTTGCCTTTTTTTACTCCCATGTTCAAATAAGTTTTCTAGAGGCCACGTGATGTATGCTAACATCCTTCCTCTGATGCTCAATGGAGTTTTTGCTAATGCATTCTTGTGTTTTAATATTCTTCAAGTTTTAATTTCCAATATGGTAAATTATGATAAGTATCATGCACCTAAAAGCTCTTTGAGACCCTCAGTCATCTATCAGGGTGAAAAGGAGTTCTGAGACCAAAAAGCTGGAGAGCACTGACCTGGGGCCTGCCAGCCTGAATGGTGCCTATGTGTGCGTGAGAAAAGATGCCTCTTCTGGGCGGATAGAGCCCCATACCTGGCACCAGGTCTGGTCAAGGGCATGCAGGCTGGATTTTATCCCTATTCCTCCCTTTGGCTGGGCGCTTTGAGACATGTGCAAACTTCCCCACTGTACACCGTGACCCTGTGTTTCTCTGACGTCCTAATTCACGTCCAAGTCTCCAGCTTGCCTCCTCTCTGGGTCGTCCTGTCCAGCATTGTTGGGTTGCTTTTACAATTTTGTTCACATCACTGTCCAACTACAAAGACTCCAGTGGGTCCCACTGCCTTCTGGATGCATCTCAAGCTTCCTGACGTGGCCGTGAACGTCCTCCACCATCTGGCTTTCACTTGTCCTTCCAGCTTCATTTCCTGGTGCTCCTTGACACAAACTCTCTGCCTTGGTGCAACTTAATTTCTCTTGTCTTCACAGTCCAGTCAGTAACAGGCCCTCTAATTCTTTCCCTAGTCACCCCTCCACAAGCCCCCAAAGTCAGGGGTCCTGCTTAGTCCTCTTAGAATCCTCTATCTAGCAATGCCCTGCCTGTGATAGATGATGAGGAAGGTGCATGAATTTTGGAGTCCAGCAGGCTGAGATTTGAGGCCCTGAGGCTTCCCCTAGGACTCAGCAAGTAAAGAATCCCCCTGTAGTATAGGAGACACAGGAGACAGGTTTGATCCCTGGGTTGGTAAGATCCCCTGGAGGAGGAAATGGTAACCCACTCTAGTATTCTTGCCTGAAGAATTCTGTGGACAGAGGAACCTTGCAGGCTACAGTCCATGGGGTCACAAAGAGCTGGACACGACTGAGCACATCAATTCACTGCCACACACCAGCCGAGGAGCGTGTGACTTGACTCTTCCAAACATGAGAGGGGNCTGAAGAATTCTGTGGACAGAGGAACCTTGCAGGCTACAGTCCATGGGGTCACAAAGAGCTGGACACGACTGAGCACATCAATTCACTGCCACACACCAGCCGAGGAGCGTGTGACTTGACTCTTCCAAACATGAGAGGGGGAGTCCCTCATCTGTGTGGTGATGGGACTTGGCTCTCTCTGAGTGTAGTTGTGAGAGGCAGATGCTTGAGAAAAGTTACTTTTCATCTCCTTCGCTGAATGAGTGTGGTGTGTGGAGAAAAATCACAGGCACTTTTAGACCAAGAGGATGTCACGCGGGGGTGTTTGCACATGTAACCTTTGCTGTCCTGTTGGTTGGTAAACACTGATTCCTGCCCCCGAGGGCCTCTCTTTTCTTCTTTTATTTTAAATGTTATTTATTTATTTGCTGTGCTGCATCTTTGATCGTCATCGTGGCATTCAGGGTCTTTAGTTGCAGCATGTTGGGATCTAGTTCCCTAACCAGGGATGGAACCCAGGCCCCCTGCATTGGGATTGTGAAGTCTTGGACACTGGACCACCACGGAAGTCCCTCTCTCTCTCTCTCTCTCTCTCTCTTTTTTTTTTTTTGCCTTAAAGCTGGTTGATGCTGATGCCCGCTTCACTACTTTGGAATTTGCCACCTATCTTAGTGCAGTTACCCAAGTGCCCCTCCCTTTGGGCATCAACAGAGCCATCTCCATGCTGGCCCACAAAGAGAATCATGCTCCCCTGAGCGATCCAGGCCTTCCGATTTATCAGGTGCCCTTGACCTCAGGAGTTTTACATCAGCTAATGCCCTTCAGTTGTCCACGAATAACTCCCTTCTGGAGGGGTGGTGAGGAAGGCCTTGAACTTGACTCTTCCTCCATTAGATGATCTTCTTCACCGAGATGAATGCTCCATGGAAATAGGGACTGATTATTTGTTTCCATTTCAATAGCACTCACCCCAGGCAGAGCAAAACATGGAAGAGGTACTTATCAAGGATTTTCTTGACTCTATGTAAGAATAAAGCTGGTCCCAAGATGGGCTTTGAGAAAATGTTGGAAATAGCTAACCACCTTCTGTCCAAGGAGAAAAGCTTCTTCCTTCCTTTCTACTTACCTTCCTTCCATTTTTCTTCCTCCTTTTATTCATCCAACAGGTGTTTAAGTGCCAGGCTTTGTTTTAGGTACCGGGAATACAGCAGTGAACCTAATACTCAATGTCTCTGACTTTGACGGAATTTAATTTTTATTTAGGGAGATAAAGCAAATAAATATTTTTTTTAAACTTTTTTCTGTACCTATTCTATATATAATAGTTTGCATCTGCTAGTCCCAAACTCCCAAGCAAGCAAATAAATATTTAAACTGATGCTGGGCAGTGACAAATCCTAGAAGGAAGAAAATAGAAGAGGAGCTGGACAGTGTGAGGGTGTGGGTTGAGGGTGGCTTTCCTACAGAGGTGGTCAGAGAAGGCCATAAGAGACAGAGGGAGCTGATCTCACAGACATGTTCTGGGTCCAAACTCTGTAGACAGAGAGGACAACAGGTGCAAAGGCCCTAAGGCAGGAGCATGCAGGTCCTCCTGCTGACCTTGACGCACAGCAAGGTCAGTGTGGCTGAGGAGAGGAGGGTGAGGCAGGTGATGAGAGATGACAGGGTGGTGCCAATTCTATAGGTCTTTGACTTTGACCTTCAATGAGTTGGGAGGGTTTTGAGGATAGGAGCTTCCCAAAATGACTTATTTAAAAGGTCTGTTTGCCAGATGAGTTCAGTGGAATGGATTTTCTTTTTAATAAGTTTATTCACTTAGAAACTATAAATTTGTGAACTTCTATGAAGTTACTTCTTTAGTTGTTCAGTCGCCCAGATGTGTCCGACTCTTTGCAACCTCATGGACTGCATGCAGCATGCCAAGCTTCCCTGTCCTTCACTATCTTCCAGAGCTTACTCACACTCATGTCCATAGAGTCAGTGCTGCCATCCAACCATGCCATCCTCTGTCACCCCCTTCTCCTCCTGCCCTCAGTCTTTCCCAGCATCAGGGTCTTTTCCAATGAGTCGGCTCTTCGCATCAGGTAGCCAAAGTATTGGAGCTTCAGCTTCAGCATCAGTCCTTCCAATGAACATTCAGGACTGATCTCCTTTAGGATTGACTGGTTTGATCTCCTTGCTGTCCACAGGACTCTCAAGAGTCTTCTCTAGCACCACAGTTCGGAAGATCAATTCTTTGGTGCTCAATACTTCTTTAGAGATGCTGCTAAAAGCCTTCTCTCATGAGTATGAGGAGCAGGTGGGGGCTCTCGGCTTGGCTTCAGGGCCCTGGGAGGGAGCGGGGCCTCCCTTGGTTCAGGGGTTCCCTGAACTCGCATCTCGCCCACAGGAGGTTGGAGCAGAACTTCTTCAACTGCAGCTGTGACATCCGCTGGATGCAGCTGTGGCAGGAGCAGGGGGAGGCTAAGCTCAACAGTCAGAACCTCTACTGCATCGGCCCCGACGGCTCCCAGCTGCCGCTCTTCCGCATGAACATCAGCCAGTGCGGTGAGTGAGCCCCCCGGCCCGGCTGGCTCCACGCCGACCTCCCACGGACCCAGGGACGGTGCAGCACGTCAGTAAGGAAGCCAGGGCGTTCCTTCCCCACTGCCCTCCCAGCCTCGAATTCTCCACACTGGCCGCAGATCCGGCTCCCCTCTTAACTTCCTGCTCACTCCTGTCCCTTCATGAGCCAGGGAAGGTTGGTTTCAGGTAGTGGTCCCCAATCTTTATGGCACCGAGGACTGGGTTCGCACAATTTTTCCTTGGCTGGAGGATGGAGGGGCTAGGGGTAGGATGGCATGGTTTGGAGATGATTCAAGCACATTACATTTACTGTGCACTTTATTCCTACTTTATTACATCAGCTGCACCTCAGATCATCAGGCATTAGGTCCTGGAGGCTGGGGACTCCTGGTTTCAGGGATGCAGAAAAGGGTTACGTGTGCCCTCTTTGTGATCGGACCAGAGTCCCTGCACCCTGTCAGTTTCTTGTTAAGTAAACCTGAAGGAGTGCAGGTCCAGGTGTGGTCTCCGGGTCTCCTTTATCAGGACATCTAAAGGACTTTTAGAGAAGCAGAGGTATGGGCCTGATCGCTCATCTCTGACTTACGAGATCAGAGTGTCTGGGGATGAGTTTGGAAATCTGAATTTCTGGCGAGCTCCCCAGGGGAGTCTGAAGCGGATCAAAGTTTTGAGAGCCAGTGCCCACAGTGGAAGATGCCGTCTGACGTCATTGCTAGAGTTGCCTGCCCTGAGCAACTGTCCTGCCCTCC
>SJYV01004258.1:801967-845329 GCA_006410875.1 Neotragus pygmaeus | reverse complement strand
GTCTCACTGCTCTCCTCCTCCTCCTTCACTTCCAAGGGCCCTTTTGCCTTCATCCTGTTTCCGTCCTCTTCCTCCTCTTCCCGCCTCATCCTGTTTCTTCTTGACAGCTTTCCTTAAGCCAGAGGCTCTAAAGCTGAAAGTGTACTTGGGAAGGGACTGGGTGACTCTCGGGGATTTGCAATAGTGGTCAGAGGCTGGCCACACCTGGGTGGTGTGATGTTTCTTCCTTTCTGCTTCACTGGAGAGTCAGGATGAGTCAAAGCCAAGCAAAATGGCCTTTGAGGCTCTCCTGTCCCTTCCCTCCATGACCCGGATACGTGCTGATCCCTCCTCGGCTGGGCCAGAAGACAGGATAACTCGGTGAAGCGATTATTAATACAAAGCTTTCCAGTGAGCGGTGTTCAGTACCTCACCCAGCACCACGGGCGTTTTTGAATACTGAGAATGTCAGGTATTCTCTTGACTCTTCTCCTAGCTGCTTCCACTGCTTCGGTGCTCCCGGAGACCTGTGTGATGCACTTTGGAGGCAGGAGGAGCAGCCTCGGGGCTCAGGCTGTCCAGGATGGCAGAGGAGGGCCTCACTGGGTCTCCCTCAGTGTGGGTAGAAGCGAACAGAGACTGATGCTAATGTAGGAGAGACTCGCTGCTCCTCTGAACAGATGCAGAAGTCAGTCCAGAAGCTACAAAGCCTGCCAGGGTCGGGGAAATACAGTTCCCAGTGTAAAGTCAGCTTGCCCCTAGAGAGGTTCCTTGGGGGCTGGGATTCAAAGAACTCCAAACAGCAGGCTTAGCTGTTTTCAGCAGGAGGAGCTGGCATACCTGGAGGAGAGAGCAGGGGAGTTCCTCTCCACAGCCTGGTTGTGTCGGGGTGACCTCAGCAAGCAGCTCACCACACTCCACCTTCCCCAGCACCATCACCTGCAAAGCCAACAGTAGATGAAATCTTCCTGATGGCAACTTCCTCCAGATATTTGGTGCAGGGACCCCCATTTTAAGGATGAATTAACACATGGAAAGTTATGGTACATTTTTAAAAGAGCCTGACTGCTCTCTCTTAGATCATTTTTTAAATGATTGAGAACCTTATCCATCAAGCTTTGCCACGTTGAGCAATTCGGAAGCACCATCCAGCCCCAAGTGGGTACTTACCGGCAAGCAAGGCTTGGGACTGGTCTCTGAGGGTTCCTATGCATGGAGTGCTCCTACCACGTTGGAAGGTTGTTAGCTGCCCGCTGCCACCGGGAGGAGGGCACCTCCACTTCCTGTCCCCTCCCACTTCCAGGGAAGCCTTGTTTCTACATGGGTGTGCCCTTACCTGTAGGGTTTTTCTGCAATAAATGCAGACCTTTTCTCCTCCTCCTTCCACCACCAAAAAATGTTGTCCCTGGCAAATGTTGTGAAGTAAAACAATAAATCAAGTACCTACAAGTCTTAGTTGTTTCCAGAAGACTAGATCATCTGGCCTCTCATCTCAAACAAAGAAGACTTAAGACACGAGAAGGGTGAAAAATGGGCAAAGAAACCACATGCCTTGAGGATACCTGTGGTTTCAAATATTTTGTCCAGTTGTCAGGCCGTGAAGTCTCCATTGTTGGTTGGAAACTACTGGTGTTATAAAGTCAGTAGAAAAGTCAGAGAACTTGCCAAAAGGGAAGCCTCTTGATGAAAGTGAAAGAGGAGACTGAAAAAGTTGGCTTAAAGCTCAACATTCAGAAAACGAAGATCATGGCATCTGGTCCCATCACTTCATGGGAAATAGATGAGCAAACTGGAAACAGTGTCAGACTATCTTTTGGGGCTCCAAAATCACTGCAGATGGTGATTGCAGCCATGAAATTAAAAGACGTTTACTCCTTGGAAGGAAAGTTATGACCAACTGAGATAGCATATTAAAAAGCAGAGATATTACTTTGCCAACAAAGGTCTGTCTAGTCAAGGCTATGGTTTTTCCAGTGGTCATGTATGGATGTGAGAGTTGGACTGTGAAGAAAGCCGAGTGCCAAAGAATTGATGCTTTTGAAATGTAGTGTTGGAGAAGGCTCTTGAGAGTCCCTTGGACTGCAAGGAGATCCAACCAGCCCATCCTAAATGAGATCAGTTCTGGGTGTTCACTGGAAGGACTGATGCTGAAGCTCAAACTCCAGTACTTTGGCCACCTCATGCGAAGAGTTGACTCATTGGAAAAGACCCTGATGCTGGGAAGGATTGCGGGCAGGAGGAGAAGGGGGCGACAGAGGATGAGATGGCTGGATGGCATCACCAACTTAATGGACATGAATTTGAGTGAACTCCGGGAGTTGGTGATGGACAGGGAGGCCTGGCATGCTGCAATTCATGGGGTCACAGAGTCGGACACAACTGAGTGACTGAACTGAGACCTTAGCAGCTTCCAACCTAGAAAGTTCATTTATAAAATAAGCATGAAAGAAGGTATATCAGTACCACCTCAGACTTGGATTAAACAAGGTTCGTTTTTAAATAACACCTGTGATATTCGACTTTATATAATCAGTTCCTCTTAATTTCCAAATATATTCCCATATANAACCTAGAAAGTTCATTTATAAAATAAGCATGAAAGAAGGTATATCAGTACCACCTCAGACTTGGATTAAACAAGGTTCGTTTTTAAATAACACCTGTGATATTCGACTTTATATAATCAGTTCCTCTTAATTTCCAAATATATTCCCATATAAAAACACAATTCAGTTCAGTTCAGTCGCTCAGTCATGTCCGACTCTTTGCAACCCCGTGAATCGCAGCATGCCAGGCCTCCCTGTCCATCACCAACTTCCGGAGTTCACTCAAATTCATGTCCATCTAATCGGTGATGCCATTCAGCCATCTCATCCTCTGTCGTCCCCTTCTCCTCGTGCCCTCAATCCCTCCCAGCATCAGGGTCTTTTCCAATGAGTCAACTCTTCACATGAGGTAGCCAAAGTTTCAGCTTCAGCATCAATCCTTCCAATAAACACCCAGGACAGATCTCCTTTAGAATGGACTGGTTGGATTTCCTTGCAGTCCAAGGGACTCTCAAGAGTCTCCTCCAACACNATGCCCAATAATGATTGGCTTTCGTTATTAGGTGACCATTTCTAAAGGCCGAAGACTCAATAACACATTTTCATCTGGGAAATAGATTCTAGAGGGATTCCCAAGCATGTCTCAGTGACCTACTAGAATAAACTTTACAATTGGGGAACTGTGATCTTGAGATCATAGCTGGCATTTCCCAGGAAGATCACAGACGTCCATCCTGCAGCATTTCTTCTGGGCTCTAATGTCTACCACCATCCCCAGTGCACTGGGCACCTGAGGGAAGCCTGTGGGTGCGACGGGGAGTCTGGATTTAATTCCTCATCCATAGTTTGGTTTCCAGTCTCCAGGTGGGCCAGGCCACCTCCCTTGAAACCCAGGAGTTTTAGCTCTTATTCCTTCTCCATTTGGAAGACCACCTTCTAAAGAGTAATAGGGTGTGGGGGAGGGGTGACGTGCCAAGGGTTTTAGTTTTCAGTTGCCAGGGCAACATGGGATCATGGTGAGTGGGAGAGGTCATAGTTATGAAGATAGAGCGAGGCTGTTCCAATTTTTATTACGTTTGTTAATTATCTCTGTCTTTTTTTTGCAGAGAGCACGGATAACTTTGTCTCTTGTAAGTCTCTTTTACCTTTTGGTTTGAAAGTGATTTATTCTGATACTTTTGGTGACTACTGAGTCCAGATAGCCCTCTTTCCTATTCTATCACCATCCCCAGACCCATGGCTGCTGAGATGATCTGAGTGAACCATGAAAGGAGACTAGAAACACTTCTTGGGCAGTTCCAAGCCCATGCCTCTTAGACGGTCACTTGCTGCCTCAGTTTTCCTGCAGTTTTCTAGGGTCTGACCATGTTGCAGGTCTTCCTACCCAGACAGAGAGAGCTGGTGTCAAGAAGGATGGGGGGTTCATGTGCCCTGGTGGACCCGTGTTGAGCATCTCAGTTGTTCTTGCAAAGAGAATGTGGAGCCTATGATGTTAGTGTTTGTCACCTGCTTCAAGAGCCAGGGAATTTGGCCAGAACCCACCCAGGTGGTGCTAGTGGTAAAGAATCTGCCCGCCAATGCAAGAGACCTAAGAGACATGGGTTCAATCCCTAGATCAGGAAGATCCCCTGGAGGAGGGCAAGGCAACCCACTCCAGCATTCTTGCCTGGGAAACCCATGGACAGAGGAGCCTGGCAGGCTACAGTTCATGGGGTTGCAAAGAGTAGGACACAACTGAAGCAACTGAGCACACAAGACAAGTGGAGCTGTGACTGGCAAGGTCTCCCATAGGCTCATCTGTCTTTAAATGAAGTTATTGAGGCTCAGTCTATAAGGCTAGGACTAGACAACTCCCAAAGGATTTGGGGATTTGCTCATAGACTGTAGGGGAACCCATATTTATTCCTTTTCCTTTTGTCCCCCATGGTAGAGGAATGCTGACAGCTGAGGTCATTTCAGCTTCTTATGTGGCCTGAGACAGCAGACAGTCTTTTTTAGGACATGCATTGCTGTTCGGCTCATATGTAAACATCACCTGTAATTCCTTTATTTGTCCTCGGTCTTAGAGGACTTTGTCATCTCACACAATATCCCTCCGGAGAAATTTGAACCGGTGGTGTCTGGATAAGTTGGTGATTACAGGTGGAGGTCTGAGGGAGGCTTGGCTGCTCCTCCAGGCCTTGCTGGGAAGACCTGGTGTTTCCTAGTCAGATAACCTTGCTGCTGAACTGAGGCTGCCACTGTGCTCTGAAATCTGCCTCAGGGCAATGGATAGTGGATAGTTTGCGGGGCCACAGGCCTCCTGGATCTCACTGAGGAGTGAAGAGGGAACAGGATGGACATAGAAAGAAGGGACAGACTAAGGGATGCAGAGAGGAGCTGTGTGTAGCCAGAGCTGCCTTCACCGACAAAATGGGCTGAATCCAGACCCTGGCTGTGATCCCAAACCATCTCCCTTCCTCTTATCTATCCAACAGCTCATAGCCCGTGTGGCCCAGGTAGGGGTTAGGCTGTTTACCCTGGGATATGAATCGGGGATGAGAGTGAAGGCTCTTTATACTTCTGCAGTCTGTCCTTGAGCTGTCAACACCTGCCAGGGAGCCTTTGGGATCTGGCCTCTGGGGACCCCTGCCAAGCCTGGAGAGGTCAGACAGAGTCTGACTTCAAAGGCACATTCTCTAGGAAGAACTTTCGAGAAGGCTTGGTAGTTGGGTAAGAACTGTGGGGGAGGTTCTTGTGGCAGCAAACCAACGCCTCTTCTGTCTTTCTGTTTGGTTTTCAGTCTACGAAGTGAGCCCCACCCCTCCTATCACTGTGACCCACAAACCAGAGGAAGACACTTTTGGGGTGAGTCACTTCTCGGTGGAGAGAAAGGTGTTTACCGATGCAGTGATTTTCCGCCTTCTATTTTAAGTCGTCAGCTTTTCCAAACACCGCCTTGTTTGGAACTGTGGCATAACGAAGACGTGATGAATGACCTCCTCTCAGGTGGTTGAAACTTGATGAGAATCACTCATTGTTTGAGGAAGTCTTTGAGGATCTGCTTTAAGCCCCCGGGCTTGGAAGAGAAGAGTTTGAGAATTCCCACTTCATTAGCAGCCAGCTGGGCCTGATTTGAAGAGGCTGCTAATTGTACAAACTTTTACAAAAGTCAGAGTGGCCCGGGTTGTCTTCTTGGGTGGGAGGTGCCCCTACCTCCATCTCAGAGCCTGAGATTTCTCTGGGGAGGAAAGGAAAGAGGTCTTTTTAGAATCTCATGGATAAGAATATTAGTCCAGGCAGGTCAATGTGAAGATGCAGGATTTACTTGCTAATTAAAACCACAATGAGACAATAGACAGAAGCCTC
Organism: Neotragus pygmaeus; assembly: GCA_006410875.1. Taxonomy (NCBI): domain Eukaryota; kingdom Metazoa; phylum Chordata; class Mammalia; order Artiodactyla; family Bovidae; genus Neotragus; species Neotragus pygmaeus. The sequence goes on along the minus strand of SJYV01004258.1, from coordinate 839,456 downwards.
TCTGGGCTTCCTCCTGCATCTGTTGGGATGGGCCCAGCGGAGAGGGCTCAGAACACTGAATCACGGAAGTTTTCTCTAGTCGATTTGGGTAATTTATTTTTTTATTTTTGTAGAACCTCCTAAATTATGTCTTCTCAAGACTTTCCTCAGTCTGAGAAGTCCTGGAGTTTACTGAGGTTCTGGGAGGGCTCCGGCTGCTGCCTCAGTAGGGCTGTTCTCATCTGAGCCCGTGTGTTCCTCACACAGCCCTCGGCTTTTCAGTAACAGTGCTTGCTTATCTGTGTTTGGCTCCTAACAGGTATCCATAGCAGTCGGACTTGCTGCTTTTGCCTGTGTCCTGTTGGTGGTTCTGTTTATCATGATCAACAAGTACGGGCGACGGTCCAAATTTGGAATGAAAGGTAAGGTGGGCTGTTCATTTGCGAGGGTCGGATCAGGAACCATGGCTCCTTTTGATCAAAATATGCTGTTTTGGTCTCTCTCTGCCCTCTGAGAGAGTCTCTTGTGGTGGGCTTAAGTGGCCCTGGCTGGTGACTCCTGTCTACACTTTTATTATTTGTAATGATGGATTGAAGGCAGTGTTGGTGTCTGTGAGGACCAGATTGTAGACCACTTGGTTGTTCTATGATGACCGAAAACATGGCTTCAGTGGGCCGGTGCCAAGATGATGCAGAGAGGTTAAGAAAGTAAAGTGAAAATCTGTTTAAGCAAGGAGACACTCTTAGAGGGAGAGGGGGCAGACAGATGAGGGATTCATCCGTCTGGGTCTCTTTGGCAAGCCAGTTATGAGGGGCATATAAATGAATGGGCAGAATATTCACTGAGGAAGGAGGGGTTTGGGGGTAGACTTGCCTGATTTTTCATCCCAGCTCCATTTTCCCAAGGGGAGGAGGAACTTCTGTCCCTGTTTAGCTTAGATCAAAAGTGTCATGGCATCTGTGCATGATGAGTACTTCCCATGTAAGGCTAATCTTGTTATAATGAGAGGGTGTGTGCATGCTAAGTCCCTTCCGTTGCGTCTGACTCTTTGCGACTCCATGGACTGTAACCCAGCAGGCTTCTCTGTCCATGGGATTCTGGAGTGGGTTGCCATGCCCTCCTCCAGAGGATCTGCCGTACCCAGGGATCAAATGCGCATCTCTTATGTCTCCTGTGTTGGCCGGTGGGTTCTATACCAATACTGCCACCTGGGAAGCCCAGCGCATAATGAGAACACAATGAGTGAAAGATGACATTTAGACTCAGGAGGTTCCTGCCTTTCCTCACCTTTCTTTGCTGCTTGAACCCTTATCACCCAAAATATGTGGTTTCCTGTCAGTCTGAAGGTCCCTGCTTTCCTTTGTCTGCCTATGGACCCCTGCTGTTTATAGGCTGTGTGATTTCTGGCCACCTGGCTCCTGCCCCATTTCTCTGCTCATACCTAGCTACCTGCCTCCTGAAACAAAGGGACTTTCTGAGTAACCAGGTTTTGCCCTTGCCTGCACCTCTCCGTGGAGTTGCGATGAGAAGGCATTCAAAGAGTTAGATGTCGGTGGTAGCCTCTGGCATTGAAAGTGGCCCGTGCAGGGTATTCCAGCACATAGCTCTTCACAGAGTTCCAGAAACGATGCCAACAGCATCATGATTGCTAAATCTGCTGACCGGTTTCCACGACATAGAGCACTCAAGCCCCTGAACACTGGGATCGGGCGTGAGATGTGGCTCTCCACTAAGATTTGGGTTAAGGGGACTGGCACGAAAGGGGTTAATGTGGTAAATTAGCATCCATCTGCCTGGTCCCAGGATGGATCTGACCAAATGGCTCAAGGGAGGCTGGGTACCAGTGTTTAAACAGAAACTTGAATTTCAAGATATATTCCCAGCTGGGGTTTCCATTTATGGCTGATGTTAATAGGAGATGGGTGGGAAGGGCTGATGAAGGGTTTGACAGGCCATCAGGTTCCTGAGCTAGGATTCAGGGTGGAGTTTTCTGATGAGATTATGGGGTCCAGAAAGATGATTTCCATGACTTCTGCACCAGAGCTGGTATTTGTGGTGGGGGTCTTGAACTGGGGACTCAGGAACTGAAGGGGAAAGCATAAATGAGATTCACAGGGATAGTGGTCCCTTGAATTAAATATGAGCTTCTCAAGTGGCTCAGTGGTAAAGAACCCACCTGCCAGTGCAAGAGACATAAGAGACGAGGGTTTGATCCCTGGGCCAGGAAGATTCCCCTGGAGAAGGAAATGGAAGCTCACTCCAGTATTCTTGCCTGAAGAATCCCTTGGACAGAGAAGCCTGACTGGCTACATTGCAAGTCAGATATGCCTGGGTGACTCAACAACAAAGAATTGATATGCAAATGTTTAAGTGTTTGTTCGTGGCATGGGGGTGTGGGGTTGGAAAGGAACTAATCCTCAGCTCCTCTTATGTTCTCAAAAGAGTCTGTGACTGTCCTATAAAGCTAGAACCCTGATGTATAGCAAGAGATATGGCGTAGAGAACCAGAAAGGTAGGAAACGGGACAGACTGCCTGTCTTCCTAGAAGCCTCCCCGCTTTCTTCTCTTGGTGAAGCTGAACGAGTCCCAGCAAGGCAAACCAGGCTTTCTTGAAGTCCATGAAATATTTCGTCCAAGAGAAATATGCACACAGGCAAATTATAAAACTTTATATACATACATAGAAGCTTGGCCCAAAGCTAGATGACTTATTAAACAAGAGAAGCCCATGGTCAGGTACCTTGGCTGGAGACATTTTATCTGCCAGTACCCCACGTGCCAAATAGGGTTTCACAGGTTTGGAAAATAAGCCATCATCCTGTAAGGTTGGAGCCTGCAATCTTTTAAAAAAGATAATTAATTGATTTTTGGCTGTGCTGGGCCCCCTTGTTACTGCACAGGGCTTTCTCTAGTTGCATTGAGCAGGAGCTACTCTCTCTCTCTGGTGCACCGGCTTCTCACTGCTCATGGCTTCTCTTTTGGCAGAGCACAGGCTGTAGGGTGCTCGGGTTTCAGAAGTTGTGGCATGCAGGCTTAGTTGCTCCACAGCATGGGGGATCTTCCCGGAGCAGGGATCGAACCCGTGTCCCCTGCATTGGCAGATGGATTCTCTGCCACTAGACCACCAGGGAAGTCCCCAAGTCTTCAATCTTAGCAAGAGTCCTGGCTTTGAGGACCTAGTGCTATTTCTTGTGCAGACTTTTCCTACCGTGGGGGGAATTTTCTTTGTCTTCCTCCCTTCACCTGAGAAAACAGCAGAGCCTTGAGCAGAGGGAATGGGGCATTCCTGCTCTCCCCACTGAGAGGCACGCCACCAGCTGAGACCCTGCGACAAGCTTAGCAGCGCTGTGAGAGCAGATTTTTCCTATTAATTGTCATCCGGTTTGTGGAACAGCGTGTCCCCATGTCGGATGGATTAGGCAGCACCCAGGGCGGCGCCTTCCCCTCAGCTGTCCTTGGAGCCTCTCCCAGAGCCTGCTCCCCTCTCTCAGGCTGAACTGCCCTTGTTGGTCCCTACTGAGCTGCAAGAACATGTCCATGAGGTTGGCAGTGAAATAGTCCTTAAACTCAGGTGACCTAAAGAAGTTCTGCTAAAATGAGAGGCAAGATGAGACAGTGTATTGAAGGCTGACCCTGTTTAGAATTAAGCCTGCATCTTTGTGCTCTTTATTACACCTGATTGTATTTAGTTCTCATCTTAGGATGACTAGCAAATGCCCCAGGCTGCATCCACGCTTGATCTTTGATTGCCAGCAGGCATCCCAGTCCAGGAAAAAAAAAAAAAAAAAAAGGCAAAAAGTGTGGGTACAAGAAACCCCTCAACTCTGAAGCAGGCAAACCTCCTTCTCGTCTGAGCCACCCCGTCCTCAGCTTTGACTTTTCAACTCTGGGTTAGAATCTGTAACGTCACTTAATCACTCTTTGTTCCCAGAAAAGTTGCTTAACTTCTCACGACCTCTGTTCCCCCAGCTTCAGAATGATGCAGTGATCACACCTCCCTCTTCTGATTGCCCTGAGTGTTAAGATCTGTGTGTGCCTGACGTTCGCAAGGGTGCCCGTGCTGGTCGTTTCCTTCTCTTTGTGTATAAGCCTTTCCAGGCTCCTTTTATTCTCCTTCCAGCAAGGGTTGCCCTCCCAAGACTTAATCATGCCCTAGTTTGTCCTGCACAGTATTTAGTAAAAATAGTTTTCTTATGCCTTAATCCTAGGGCACTGTCATTATTGCACTCAGACGTCATCTGTCCTGTTAGACCAAGAGTGACTTGTCACAGAAGCCTGCGATCACTCTGCCCGTATACCTGAAACTTTGCAGTCTGTGACAAATAGTTATTGAACTTAGAAATGAATGACTTTATTTTGACTCATTAAAAAAAAAGCACAGCTTGTTAATCAGTAATGGGCTCGTTAGGGCTCATTTGGAAATCTGAGCTGTCTGGGTAGTGGGAGGGAGAGTGGGGATGATCTGGGAAACTCATAAATAATTCCCACCATCCACATCTGAGGGCCTGGAACACAGTGTGTGGATGGGAAGGACTTATTCAAATGAATTCCTTCTGAGAAATTAAAAAATATTAAAAAAATGAAGATTAGTTAAACAAACACTCATATTCCATTCCTGCCACTCAGAATGATCAACTCACTGTTTTGTTTTATATTGCATCTAATTTTTTTTTTCTTATTACTGATGAAAAACTAAAATGGCTTTAACTGTCACCCCTGGTCCCATGACCCCTCCCATTTCCCCAGGCAGTCATTAGACTGAGTTCACTGTGCGCCCATCAGTCGGCTTGTTTTGTCTCTCTCCCTGTATCTCTGTCTCTCTTTCTCTGCTGTCTCTGCACACCCACACTTACCCTCATGGCTCTCTCATATTCTGTCAACCTCATACTCTGTCAAATTAGCCACTATCTCCACCCTATGACAATCTTAGTGCCCAAGTGTGATAACCAGTTCAATTTTATAATTCTACTTACATATTTGTATATATATGTGTATATGTATTTATGCATATATATATAGGATTTTTTTTTTAATATTACAGTTGCCTTTGTCAACAGACATGTAGAAAATAGTCAAAAATATTGGGTTGGCCAGAAAGCTCGTTTAGATTTTTTCCATCACCTCTTATGGAAAAACTACCTTTCTGGCCTATGCAATATGTATATCTCTGTCTCTTATAGACCTTTTTAGTAAATTTTATTTGGATAAGAGAATGTGTGTGCCAGCAGTTTTAAACAGCATAATAAAAGANGAAAGCTCGTTTAGATTTTTTCCATCACCTCTTATGGAAAAACTACCTTTCTGGCCTATGCAATATGTATATCTCTGTCTCTTATAGACCTTTTTAGTAAATTTTATTTGGATAAGAGAATGTGTGTGCCAGCAGTTTTAAACAGCATAATAAAAGACTGTAAAACTCCTAAGAATTGTCACAGATATGTACAGGATGTGAAGATATACATATTACATATGTATATATATGTATACATATGTGAGTATATTTATAAGATGCATCACTTTGTGTATGTTTTAATGTATGCACGTTTATACTGCAAGCACCCTTTATTTACCTGTCATTTGTTAGAGTTCTTGCCATGTTGGTATGTATAGGCATTCCACTGAGCAGTTGTTTTATGGGGGATGAATGTATGGACCAAAGCTTATACAAATGAACTGAAAATGCATTGTCTCAGACATCTTTTCACTGTTATCAGCTGCCATCCTGTTGATCAAAATTCTGGCCTGGGGAGAGGTCTGGATTCTCTCCTGCGGAGGTGTGAGGATTAGAGTTCCTCTCCTCTTGTGATCACAGAGATTCTAGAATGAGGCTGAGTGTCCGGTGGGGATTCTTTGGTCTGTGATGAAGCCCTGTGCTTTCAAGCAGGATGATCTGGAAGTGCTTGGTGTGGTGTAGGCACTGGCCAGTCAGAGCAGACCCCAGCCCTCCTGCTGGGCAGGGCCCTGCGGCTCCCTGCTGGGTCGTGTGTTAACTCATGATCATTGCTGGATCATGCGGTGGTTGGGAGATTCAGGGCAGGGGTCATTTACTGGCAGGTACAGAAATAAATGGGCTCCCCAGGTTGCTCATTAGTAAAGAGTCTGCCTACCAATGCAGGAGCCGCTGGAGATGTTGGTTCCATCCCTGGGGCTGGAAAGATCCCCTGGAGAAGGAAGTGGCAACCTGCTTCAGTATTCTTGCCTGGGAAATCCTATGGACAGAGGAGCCTGACAGGCTGCAGTCCACGGGGTTGCAAAAGAGTTGAGCATGACTCAGTGACTAATACAGCAAACAACAGAAATATTTAAAAACAGTTCACTATTTTAACATCTCATTATATTGTGCCAGTGCATCCTGGGCCTGAAAGTGACACGACTTGGAATTTATACCATGCTTATTCATGAAGTATGATATTTAAAAATTATACATCAGAAGATCATGACAGGGATCTAGCCAGGCTCAACAACATTAGTATTTACAGGTGAGAAAAGAAAGCATACGAGGTGCAAGAAAAGAGGTGACTTACTCTGGTTTCTCAGTCTGGTTAAGCCGGGTTGGGCCTAGAATTCCCCTCCCTTGCATTCTCACCCATTTTTCATGGCACCGAGAATGACCTACCTGCTTGGTGTTGGCTGTCCCACCACGAAGATCCACAGTGCATCTGCCATCTTTGTTTCACGTGGTTGTTAGAATGATGACCAGGTAAAAGATGCTTTGTCTAAGTATGTCTTTAAATAATTGAACAGGTCCTATAATTTTCATATAAGGTGACCCATCATTATTAATGAAGAAGGAAGCAAATATGTGGGGTTTTTGGAGCCTGTAAAAAGAGCATACATTTGGAGGAGTGCCATGATGGTCCAGTGGCTACGATTATGTGCTCCCAATGCAGGGGACCCAGGTTCAGGAAATAAGTCCAGTATTTCTTCTTGATAGTTCCCTGGTTAGGGAGCTAGATCCCACATGTCACAACTAAGACCAGAGGCAGCCAAGTAAAGAAATAAATATTTTGAAAGAACAAAAAACCAAAAACCAACAAAGGTCTTTGGTGCCCTGTGTCAGTAACTGGGGGCAGAGACTTATATATATATATATATATATATATGCACATATATTTTTATTTTTTTTCAAAGAGCATACATTCTTTGGTCCGTCTTATCTGACTACCTCTTATGTATGTATGTATTTAGGTGTGTGCATGCTCAGTTGTTCCTGACTCTTTCCAACTCTTTGCAACTTCTCCAGGCTTCTCTGTCCATGAGATTTTTCAGGCAAGAATATTGGAATGGGTTGCCATTTCCTCCTCCAGGGGATCTTCTGACCCAGGGATCAAAGCCAAGTCTCCTGCACTGATGCCTGCATTGGCAAGCATTGAGGTTATCCACTGAGCCCTTGGGGAAGTCGCGTAAGCATCTTTATATATATCCAGACGAGAGTTACTGTGGCAGTGAACCTCCTTTGTCTTGGTTCCCTCTTACTCCCACAGAAGAACCAGAATAATCATTTATTAGAGTTGAGACAGACCTTAGACTTCTTAGGCTAATGTCCTCATTGTACAGGTAAGGAAACAGACCCAGGGAAATGAAACGACATGCCAAAATACATGGCTAGCTAGAGCAATGCTGGCCTGCTTTCCCACATACGTGGTGTGTGCAGAGAGTCTGGGAGGGTCTGGAGATGAAGCTGGATTATGAATAAATAAGCTTTGCTTATTCAGTATTTTATCTAATTATCTTTGAATGCCATCCCACTTCAACGGGGCTTCCAAAAATATGAATCTGCTTTTCTCAAGCTGGGACACACCTGGCCTGGGGAAAANTTATGAATAAATAAGCTTTGCTTATTCAGTATTTTATCTAATTATCTTTGAATGCCATCCCACTTCAACGGGGCTTCCAAAAATATGAATCTGCTTTTCTCAAGCTGGGACACACCTGGCCTGGGGAAAAAAGGTGGGAGCTGATGGAAGAGTCTTGCTTCCCGGGTTTAGAAAACATCCTTTCTCTCTTTCTGGACACATTGGGGACCACCTGGCAAAGCAGAGAAGGTGGGAGGCTGGGAAGGAAAAGCTGCCTGGGCTTCTGGTAAACCTTAAGTGCTTCATCTGCTTGCCGTCCATCCTAATGGTTGGATGTGTGCTGGTGCCTCTGATGGGCCTGTAGATGGGCATTCCAGGATTGTTCCATTGTGACTTAGCATCAGCTAATAGGTACTTAAAGTAAAGTGGTTGCCTATTTGATTATGACTGGGGTTTATTAACATTTTTTCCCCTCCACAAACAGATGGTAACTGTCCTCCGAGTGGATTGTAGAATCATGCCAGAGTGTTGAATTTGGAGGTACTGGCTGCTGCCAAAAGAGCTTGGGGGCGGCTACCCACATTGAATGGCCTTGTTTTCCCTCTGGTATAACTGCTTGGTTAAAGGGGATGGTTAGACTTGGGAAGGAGTCATTTCTGCCCTCTCTCCTAAGCTGGGGGCATTGAACTCAGAAGGGTTCTTCCAGGGTTGGGAGGGGTCCTATCCAAGGTTTGATCCTCTCGCCGGCATTTCTTCTTCAGCTGGGAGAGAGAATCCCTGTATTTACAGCTGGGAGCACAGAGCCAGGGAATTGACACAAGAGTGGGTTAGGGACAGAGACTTCTGAGACGGCTGAAAGGGGCCCTGGGCCCTGGACGAGGCCACCACTGGTGCTGCTGGTGAGGTGGCTTCTTTTGTCTTGGGAAATACACTTATCTGGCCTTGATTTGAGGCTTCTGAGGTTGGTGCCAGTGGTAAAAGAACCCACCTGCCTATGCAGGAGACACAAGAGACGCCCTACTGTCACCACTGGGCAGGTAAGACTGCCCTGCTCTGTTCCTCTCTCAGGCATCTGGGAGCCAGCTGTTTTCCAGCACCGACTGACTCTTCTATTTGAAGAGAAATCCCTGGGTTTTTTTTTTTGAGTCTGATACAAAATGTTTCTCTACTGTAACTACCTGCTTGCAGGCTGTTCTTGGCAGGTCCCTGCTTCCTGGACAGCAGGGCCAAGGGTGGCCAACGTGCCTGCTCTACAGCCAAAGCCATTGTCTCTCTGATTCATTCGATTTTGGCAGCAGAACACAGTTCTTACTAGCCCATGTCATTGCAACAGGTTCCCACAGGGTTAACAGCCCTTTGATACTTCAGATTAGAAGTTCTCAGCTTTGTGTCCCCTGCTTCACATGTGACAAAGGACTGTCAGCCACATCCCTTTGCCCTCCTGCAGGAATAACCAGGTTTTGGGACAAATAATGGCCCTTGTAGTAGCTTGATACCTAAAAAAAAAAAAAATAATAATAATAATAATAGATGAGCATACCAGTTAGCAAAAGAGATATTTAAAACTAGGAACAAATCAGGTCCATGCTAATTTTTACTCTGAAAAAAATTCACGAACTTTGGTGTTTTATTAGTCATCCAAAGTCCTGGTGACAGACTTCTTCTCTGACCCAGAAATTTGTCTCTGTGTTGGCACTAGGACGGAGGACTAAGAGGGTAAGGGACTGCCAGCCATGATTTTCTCACAGTGTCCTTGGCCCAACATGGTTTGCACCCCTGCACAGTCAAGCTGCAGAAACAGTCCCAGCAGAATCCTCTGTCTTCTTACAGCACGTTGTTTCCATCTCTGTATCTTCTCCTGCAGGTCCTGGGGGCTTTGCACTTGGCCNGGGACTGCCAGCCATGATTTTCTCACAGTGTCCTTGGCCCAACATGGTTTGCACCCCTGCACAGTCAAGCTGCAGAAACAGTCCCAGCAGAATCCTCTGTCTTCTTACAGCACGTTGTTTCCATCTCTGTATCTTCTCCTGCAGGTCCTGGGGGCTTTGCACTTGGCCCAGAATAGGAGGGACCATGGACTGTTTAATGGAAGCTTCCACATGGCTGCAGTGCCCGAGCCCTGGGTTTAGGTAGCCTGTTCCCTCCTGAACTCTGCAGAAGCTTAGGGATGTCCAAAGAGTGGCCCATGGAACCGCAGGCAGCAAAGCAGAGAGGTGAAAATGGCTGTTGATGGGGGAACACAATTTTGGACTTGAGGAGAAAAGCCACACAAGGAAAACAATGTCAGACAAGAGAACCACTGCGAATCCCTGGTCCCAGCTCCTCCTCAGTCCGCTTCATGCTGCGCATCCTCCAGGGGGATGAGCCAGATGGGGCGGGGGAGGGGTGTGCTGCAAGAGTAGGAAGGGCAGCCTGCATCCGGCGGGGGCTCAGCCCCCAGCGGTGTCTGCCACCCACTCCGGGCCGGGAGCATCCAGAGGAAAGAAGAAGAGCATCCAGTCGGTCCCTTCCTGGCTCTAGTGACACCCTCTCTTTCTCCCTTCCCTGATACCGCGGTATGTTTAGTTTAGAGAAAGATTCATCAGGTCACTCTGGCACTCACCGCTTTATTCTTTCTTCCTATATTCATTCCGCTGCCACAAGCCAGAGACAGATTTGTTGACATCCTCGCACGGGTACCCAAACCAGCTTCCTCCTTGACAGGACCGGCTGCCTGATTTGTGGGACCCAGTGCAAAATCTTCCCAAAGTACTAGAATTTCAGGGCAGCGACGGCAGAGACTTACACCCTAATCATGGGGCTCTTCTGAGCGTGGAGTCAGGGTCAGGCCCGTGACGCCAGCTAAGCTTACTGGTGCCCTGCTGGAGCCCTGGCGCCTTTATCTTTTCCTACATGGTGATGAGGGGAACTGATATTTCTATACTTCCTTTTTAAAGAGAAGTTGAGATTTGGGGTGTCCACTGATTTTTCACTTCTGATCATAGCAAGGGAAGATTATAGGGACACTGGGCATTTAATGAGTACTTACTGTATGTTGTTCATTGTTCAGTTACCAAGTCACATCCAGCTCTTTGCGACCCCATGGACTGCAGCCCAAAAGGCTTCCTCGTCCTTTACCATCTCCTGGAGTTTGCTCAGACTCACGTGCACTGAATCAGTGATGCGATCCAACCATCTTATCCTCTGTTGCCCTCTTCTCCCCCTGCCTTCACTCTTTCCCAGCATCAGGGTTTTTTTTTTTTTTTTTTTTTCTATTTTCCCATGAGTTGACTCTTTGCATTAGGTGGCTAAAGTGTTGTAGCTTCAGCTTCAGCATCAGTCCTTCCAGTGAGTATTCAGGGTTGATTTCCTTTAGGATTGACTAGCCTGATCTCCCTGCTGTCCAGGAGATTCTCCAGAGTCTTCTCTAGCACCATATTTGGAAAGCATCAATTCTTTGGTGCACTTACTGTATGCCTGCCCTGCCTTACTTACTGAATGTCAGATGTCTAATNTAGGATTGACTAGCCTGATCTCCCTGCTGTCCAGGGGATTCTCCAGAGTCTTCTCTAGCACCATATTTGGAAAGCATCAATTCTTTGGTGCACTTACTGTATGCCTGCCCTGCCTTACTTACTGAATGTCAGATGTCTAATATACCTTATAACATTTAGTTATTATATGTGACTATTCTCCCCATTGTAAGGATGAGAAAGAAGCTCAGACTGGCTAACTTGCCCTGTGTTGTGTGACTGGTGAGTAAGAAAACCAGATTTTAATTGAGGTCACTCTGAATCAATGGTTCTCAATCTTTGCTGCACATTCCAATCACTTGGTCAAATTGTTTAACTCCATCAGCCCAGGCGGCACCTCAGACCAATTAAATCCGATTCCGGAGGTGAAACTAGGGCATGGGCATGTTTTTTAATGCCTCGGGCGATTTCAATTGTGCAGCCAAGTTTGAGAACCAGGCCAAGATGCAGCTGCATATAGCCTCCCAGGTCATGTATGCAGTCTCTAGACTGATCTATCTCATTGCCTTGGGAACTTGGGAAACATGCAAATGCCTGGGATTCACTCACATCCGCTGGGTCAGACCTGGGATGAAGTGGGGGTGATTTTGATGCTCACTGACGTTTCATGACCGTGGCTCATGAATCCTGGGAGATGCTGGGGATCTTGGGGAAATGCAGATTCTAATTGAACAGATAGGACAAGGGCTGAGATCTAAGTTTTCAAAGAATGTTTCTCCAGGGCCCACAGTTCAGGTAACGTGGGATTAAGTGAAAACCCCAGGCCTGTGATCTGGGGACTTAGGTCAGTCGCATCCCTGCTTTTCATTTCTTTCCTCACATCATGACCAAAATCAGCCTGCCTCAAAGGTTTACTGTACTAGCTGGAATAATGTGACTCCTGCAGGAAGAAATGGCAATCTACTCCAGTTTCTTGCCTGGAAAATTCCATGGGCAGAGGAGCCTGGCAGGCTATAGTCCATGGGGTAGCAAAGAGTCAGACACAACTGAACATGCACCCACAACAACAATAGTGACTATCAGATTACAAAGTAGAACCATGACTTCTAAGGCATTTGAATTCTACCCTGGGCTTTCCTAGTAGCTGAGATGGTAAAGCATCTGCCTGCAATGCAGGAGACCCAGGTTCGATCCCTGGGCCAGGAAGACCCCCTGGAGAGGGAAATGGCAACCTGCTCCAGCATTCTTGCCTGGAGAGTTTCATGGACAGAGGAGCCCGGCAGACTACAGTCCATGGGGTTGCAGAGAGTTAGACCCAGCTGAGTGACTAACACATACTCTTTGGGTAGCTAAGCCTCGCTCTTTTCCAAAGCAGTTTCTGAAGTGGACCCCTTGGTTTACACCAAACTGCCATCTCCTTCCATGCCAGGGTACTTTGGAAGGCATGCTGCCTCCTCTGATCTCAGTATGAGGTCCACCAATGCAAGAGCTTGGGACGGAGCCCCAGGGAGGTCAGCAGTCGGTGGGCAGTCGGCCTTCCCAGCCCAGAGTCCCTTGTGCTACTGGGGCAGGCATTACCTTTCCTCTTTTGGAAACTTTCATGCCCTGTTTCCTCTTCCTCCCATGGCAGATCTTGGAGGTACCACTGGGGACTGTAGGAAATCGGAGCAGCTTGGACTGGCAGGCACTGATGTGGATCCGGGCATGTTCTTTGCTGGGAGAAGCCTTATGGGTTAAGTCAGTGGTGGCCCAGGCCACCTGCCAGCCTCAGAGATGCTGCGCTTGGTGGCTGGAATGTTGTCCTCACTCCTGCTGCTGCCGGGGTACTTACCCTGGATGCCTGCCCTGTGCTCCCAATTGACTGTGGAGTAAGAATTGCATAGCTGGCCAGAGACTGGAGCAGTTTCCTTCTCAGTTCCAGAAATGCCAGGCCTCTCTACCTGACAGGCATCTGGAGTTCAGAGGGGCCTCGGCGCTGTAGCAGCCGTGCATACCTGCCGCCAGGTGGTGGAGAAGAATGCCAGCGTCTGTCTGTCTGCCAGCAGGGCCTGATGCGAACCGCTAGGAGGGTGCCCAGGGGGTTCCAGGAACTACCTTTCCAAGTGAAGCCTTCCCAATTGATTGAGTTTGGCAGGTTGGCCCAGGACCAGTGGAGGGGTGCTGGGGGCCACCCCATGGTTGGCTCTTCAAGGAAAGCAGGCAGGATCTGAGTCCTGTTATTGCCCATGATGTACAGATGTGGCTCAAACAGCCTCGGTCGCTGTGTCGGCTTGCTTCTCAGGATGGAGCGTGCCTTCCCGATTGGGCTGTGTGTGGGGCTGGAGGCCTTTAAGGAGAAGCACAGTCAGCAATGAGGGGCCGCGCAAGAGAGTGGGAAAATGGACACTCACGTTTGCTGCCGCTGAGTGTGCGGACTGAGGCTGCCTTTCTGGCAAGTGGTTTGGCAAGTTCTGTTATAAAGCTAAAGTCAGAAGAAGCCGATGCCCTAGAAACTCCACTTCTGAGAATTTAGCCTCAGGTAGTGGTCACAAACAGCTACCCATCTTGATGTGTGTGGGCATTTATCCCACTGTGACTTACACAGTCAACTGGATCAACCAAGAATTGCTTAAATATCTAGTAATAAGTGGCTGGTTAAGCACATGATGCTTTGTACCTGTGATGTAATTCAGTGAAGACATTTAAACTGAAAATTCATTATTTACTTTTCCAAGCTTTAAAACTTTTTCTTTTGTATTGGGCTATAGCCGATTAACAATACTGTGGTAGTTTCAAGTGAACAGCAAAGGGACTCAGCCATACATATACATGTATCCATTCTCCATCAAAACCCCTTGCACCCAGGTTGGCACATAACACTGAACAGAGTTCCCTGTGCTAGACAGTAGGTCCTTGTTGGTATCCGTTTTAAATATAGTAATGTGTACATGACCTTCCCAAAGTCTCTAACTGTCCCTTCCTGTGACCTGTGACCAGCCATCACGGCATCATGCCCCTTCCTTCTGTAGCATCTCGAGCAGTTATTCAGAGTGTTGGCTGAAGGCTCTCCTCTCCCAGAGTTTCGTCAGATCCGTTGAGTCGGTGATGCTGTCTACCCATCTTATCCTCTGCTGCTCCCTTCTTCTTTTGCCTTTAATCTTTCCCAGTGGCAGGGTCTTTTCCAGTGAGTCAGCAAACTCCAGGAGATAATGAGGGACAGGGAAGCCAGGTTTGTTGCCGTCCAAGGGGTCACAAAGAATCAGACATGACTGAGTAACTGAACAGCAACAACTCCTCTCTCAGTGGATGAACCGTGCTGGGCTAACTCACAGAGCATCACTGATGCAGCAGACTGCCCCAGGCCCAAGGACATGTGAATGTCCTCTGGCCGCCTTGTGCTGTGCACCCTGAGACCTGAACCTAGACCTCCTCCCCTGACCACCGGTGCCCAGTGTTGTGGCTATTGTGTTGGGGTGTGTGATCCGAATATTTCCTTGTGATGCCTGGTGATTGCCTGTAAGATAGAGACACTTTCCAGCTGAAAGCTCTTTCCCTGCCTGACTTTTCTCCTTGCACGTCATGGGCGTCGCATGGACAAGAAGATGCTAGATGGACCTGCCTTTCCGTGTGTTTGCTTGGCCCTCTCTCACCCTTGATGTCTCTTCCTTTACCGCTGCCTTTTCCCCCTCCTCCTCCTCCTCCCACTGTGGCACTGGATCAATAGTGTGGCATCGTCTTCTATCAGCATCACTGAGACTTCTTCCTAGCCTACTAGTCACACACTTGGTGCCCCTTACACCTTAGAGTCAGACAGTGTGTGCACGCTCAATCACTAAGTCGTGTCTGACTCTTTGTGACCCCATGGAACTGTAGCCCGCCAGTATCCTCTGTCCATTTCCTCCTCCAGGGGGTCTTCCCGACTCTTGCGTTTCCTGCACTGGCAGGCAGATTCTTTACCACTGCAATGCCCGAAAGGCTGGCAAGGAGTAGTGTCACCAGACAGACATGGGGTCGAATCCCACTTCTGACTGGGAGCTGTGGCACTTACCGTGACTCCTTAACTCTCCTGGGCTTCCATTTCCTCAACTGATGAATGAGTGGACCAGTTCTCACTGTAGATGGTTTTGTAGAATTAAATAAAATTATGTATATAAAGCAATTAGCTTAGTCCCTGGCCATGTAGTAATCACTCAGTGAATGTGGTGAGGGGAGAAATAATTATGACTTTTGCTCCATTCAGACAAGTGGTGAGTAATCCCAGATGCCATAATGGCTGGGGTTTGCAGCCTTGGGCTTATGTTAGAATTAACCTAGGGATCTTTTACAAATTCCAGTGTCCAGGCTGCTTCCCAGACCGATTAAGTCAGAATCTCAGTGGACAGGACCAGACTCTAGTAGTCTCTAAATGGTGCCCGGGTGAGTGTAGTGGGCTGTGAACCAAGGCTGTGAACCTACCCTGTGGCTTCCCTTGCCTCTTCCTGACAAAAAGAAGCCCTTTGGGACAGAAGCAGGTGGAAGGGATGGAGGGATGAAGACACAGCAGGGAAGGCCTTTGTGGATTGTTTTGTGTGCTCAGTTGTATCCGACTCTTTGTGACTCCATGGACTGTAGCCCGCCAGGCTTCTCTGTCCATGGAATTTTCCAGGCAAGTATACGGGAGTGGGTTGCCATTTCCCTGCTTCAGGGGATCTTCCTGACCCAGGGATCGAACCCAGGTCTCCTGTGTCTCCTGCTTTGCAGGCAGATTCTTTGCCTGCTGAGCCATTGGGGGAACCTCTATCCATAGGATTCTCCAGGCAAGAATACTGGAGTGGGGTGCCATGCCCTCCTCCAGGGGATCTTCCTGACCCAGGGATCGAACCTGCGTCTCTTATGTCTCCTGCATTGGCAGGTGAGTTCTCTACCACCAGCTTGTTTATTGGGTCCCAACTATTGTGTCAGGCATGGTGCTTGGCGTTTATATGTTCTCACTTTTCACTGTGAACTTGTGACGCAAAGTCTTGTACCTGTTCCTTACATGAGCTTCAGGAAGGATGAGCGGCTTGTTTCATGTCGTTTATCAGCTGGCTTAAGGATGAAGGGCTTCCCTGGTGGCTCAGACAGTAAAGAATCCACCTGCAGTGCGCAAGACCGGGGTTCGATCCCTGGATCGGGAAGATCCCCTAATAAGGAAATGGCAACCTACTCCAGTATTCCTGCCTGTAGAATTCCATGGACAAAGGAGACTGGCGGGCTACAGTCCATGGGGCCACAAAGAGTCGGACATGACTGAGCAACTAACAAGGATGAAGCCCCAGGAGATGAGGGTGGGGCTTTCTGTCTTTCCGTTTGGCCCCTCCTTCCCTCCCGCCTTCAGGGAGGTGATGGAGTGCCCTGGCTCTCACCCACTCTGCGTGGGGACCGGCTGCCACACCTGTTCCCCTGCAGTGCTTAATGGCCCGGCCCTCCTGTGCTTCCTTAGGGCTCTCTGCCACCTGTCCTTACATGCTCGGTTGCCTGTGCTGTTTACTTAATGGAGAGATTTAAGTGCCCTGCAGAGGCTCCGTGTGGATAAGAGCAGAAACATCCACTGACTAGACACGGGAGCCTTGTTGTTGTTTTCCTTTAAAAAAAATGTTTGTTTATTTATTTATTCATTTTTGGCCGTGCGAGTCTTTGCTACTGCTCGTGGGCTTTCTCTAGCTGCGGCGAGCAGGGGCAGTGCACTGGCTTGTTATCGCGGTGGTTTCTCTTGAGGCCGAGCATGGGCTGTAGGGTTCGAGGGCTTCTGTAGTTGTGGCTGCAGCATGTGGGATCTTCCTAGACCAGGGATCGAACCCATGTCCTCTGCATTGGCAGGCAGATTCTCAACTGCTGAATCACCAGGGAAGTCCTGTTTTGGTTTTTATTGCTATCAATTTTTAGGCTCTCTCGTGGGTTGGGGAAAAGTACGGAGCAGGATGGACACAGAAAGGGAGAGAGAGACTCTTTCCTGCCTGACTGTAGATCAGACAGCAAATTCTCTCGTTCAGAGAGTCTCCAGCTTTACTGGCAGGATGAGAAGATCCTGGTAACATGCAGGCTCTGATTCAGCAGGTCTAGGGCAGGGTCTGAGATTCTAAATTTCTCACCAGTTGGCAGAGGAGGCTGCTCCTGGTGTTCTGCCAGCCACAGTTGGCTTAACAAGGCTCTAGTTTCCGTAATGGATACCCAAGTCTATTTTCTGAACCCTGCAATTTTTATTTTGGGAGATGTCATGGGACAGTTTAACGATCTGGGTTCTAGCCCTGCCTATCCTCTAATCATCTTTGGTGATCTTATGAACTTCATTTTTCTCTTCCTTAATAGAGAGGATTTGAATTCAGTGGCTTCCAAGGTCCCATGTCATTGTAACATCCTGTGATTCATCAGTGGATTGGGGTGGGGGGTCAGGGTAGATTAAAGGGAGCGTGGAGTAAGGAGGATGGGAATTCCTTGGGAAATGGGAGTTGGAGGAGCGTCTGTTGCCTAAATTGGCTGT
This sequence comes from Neotragus pygmaeus, assembly GCA_006410875.1. Taxonomy (NCBI): domain Eukaryota; kingdom Metazoa; phylum Chordata; class Mammalia; order Artiodactyla; family Bovidae; genus Neotragus; species Neotragus pygmaeus. The sequence goes on along the minus strand of SJYV01004258.1, from coordinate 821,751 downwards.
TCCTTTAAGATCAGTGGGTCTGAATCATGAGAGGTCAAAGGTTGAGGGAGATGGGCAATGAACTTTCTATTGTGCTGTGTGTCCACAACCCTGGGGTAGTCTCTGAACTCCTGGCAGGTAGGGGTGTGGCTCTTGCTTCCTCACTTGCCTCCTCCAAATAGCAGGAGTGTACTGGGCAACATCTCTCATGCTGCAGGACTCCTGGAGGGCCCTCTCCGTGGGTCACAGGTCTAGACCCTTGGGGACTGCAGACTTGAGTAAGACAAGTCTTATCCTTCTTTGTCTTCAGCAAGCAGAGTGCACCTGATCTCTCAGCCCTTCCACTGGGGGTGGGCACCCACTCACTGCTTTCTGCCAGGGGGTGCTGTCATTTTCTCCAGTCGCCATGATGGTTAGCCCCTTGGGCCAGCCCCTATGTGGTGGTGCTGGTGGTAGTTTAGTCGCTCAGTCATGTGTCGTTAGCCCACGGACTGTTTGACAGGAGTCAAACAGGCTCTTCCGTCCCTGGGATTTCCCAGGCAAGAATACTGGACTGGGCTTCCACTTCCTCCTCCAGGGGATCTGCCTGACCAAACATCAAACACGAGTCTCTCCATCTCCTGAATTCCAGGTGGATTCTTTATTGCTGAGCCACTGGTAAAGTCCACACACTTTTGCACACACACAGATACACTTGAATCTAGGTAACTGTCAATCTATATACCTTAAATATCTATATTCACATTTATATTTTACACATATGTTTAAATGAAAATTCAGTTCCCTGGTGGCTCAGGTGGTAAAGAATCTGCCTGCAATACAGGAAACCTGGGTTTGATCCCTGGGTTGGGAAGATACCCTGGAGAAGGAAATGGCACTCCAGTATTCTTGCCTGGAGAATTTCAAGGACCGAGTAGCCTGGCAGGCTACAGTCCACGGGGTCACAAAGAGTCAGACACGACCAAGCAACGAACACTCTAAATGAAAATAGTCTTGAGCAATCCATACAGTCGTTTTGACCTATTTTTTTTCACTTAACAATGTGTCTTAAAATCTTTCCATGTTATCCTATAGGCCGGTGTCTTTAGCCTTTCCATCACTCTGTAAAGGTTGTTTTTCTTTCTTGCTTTGTTCTTTTCATGACGCTTGTATATTACACCATTTCATCTGATTCATTCAGAATTTAATCCATTTTCCCTGGGGCGACAATGACAAGGGGGCAAAGGCTGCATTTACATGAATGAGAGTAAGAAAGACACAGGCCAGGCCTTCTCAGCTCCCTTCGGTTCCCTCTGTGCGCGTTTCCAGCCTGGCTTTGTCCAGGAAGCATCAAGTATGAGAGGCTCGGCAGAAGCCAAGCTGACCTTCTGTGAGCAGCGGCGCCAGTCCTCAGTCACGGGTGCCCCGAGCGAGTGTTAGTCTCTGAGTTGTGTCCAGCTCTTTGTGACCCCGTGGACTGTAGTCCACCAGGCTCCCCTGTCCAGGGAATTCTCCAGGCAAGAATACTGGAGTAGGTAGCCATTCCCTTCTCTAGGGGAGCATCCTGACCCCAGGATGGAACCCGGGTCTCTTGCACTGCAGGCAGATTCTTTCCTGTCTGAGCCACCAGGGAAGCCCCCCATGGGGGTATTTCAAAGGCCTTGAGGGACATGGCTTATCTGTGAGCTTAAGTTGATGTGGAAGCTGGGATGCACACAAATGAAATATTTAGAATCTGTCGTCTTAACAGAAGCACCCTTTATCATATGCATGTACACACCCCAACAATGGCTGACGGTTGAGATGGGGACTGTGGCAAACTGTGGGTGGGAGCACAAGTTTTGGGCTGAGACTGAACCTGGGGACTTCACTGGTGGTCAGTGGTTAAGACTTTGCCTTCCAGTGTGGGGGGTGTAGGTTCGATCTCTGGTCAGGGAGCTAAGATCCCATATGCCTCATGGCCTAAAAACCAAAACATAAAACAGAAACAATATTGTAACAAGTTCAAGGCTTTTAAAGAATGGTCCACATTAAAAAAAAACAAAAACAAAACTGAACCTGGAATTCCAGACTTGACACTTGCTCTGTGTCTTGGGTGAGTCACTTAGACTCTCTAACCTCAGGCCTCCTTGTTTGTGACGTGAATGAATAGTGCCGACTTGATTGCATTTTGAGAGCATTACCTGGGATTCCCTGTGCAAAGCCCTTGGTGCAGTGACAGCCAGGTGGTCAGTGTGCAGATGGTGGCCCCTGGCCTGCCGTTAGGGCTCTCCCAGGTGAAAGGAAGGCAGAGCCTCTCTCTCTGTCTCTCTCTGTGTATTTCCACTCATGATGTCGCTTTCTTTGGATGAACTTTAAGTACTTCTTGGTAGTCATGTACGGATGTGAGAGTTGGACCATAAAGAAGGCTGAGCACTGAAGAATTAGTGCTTTCAAACTGTGAGGCTAGAGAAGACTCTTGAGAGTCCCTTGGACAGCAAGGAGATCAAATCAGTCAATCCTAAAGGAAATCAACCCTGAATATTCATTGGAAGGACTGATGCTAAAGCTGAANATGCTGGGAAAGACTGAGTACAGGAGGAGAAGGGGGTGACAGAGGGTGAGATGATTGGATGGCATCACTGACTCAATGGACATGAGTTTGAGCAAACTCCAGGAGAAAGTGAAGCCCAGGGATAAGGAAGCCTGGTATGCTGCAGTCCATGGGGCTGCAAAGGGTCAAAGAGAAAATGAGATGCTTCCATCCTTTATTCTTGCTTTAATGTCAAAGGAAGTAGAGTCTGGACCCTTGGGGGCCAGGTACTAGCAACACCAACTCAGAGTGCTGTCAATTTGGGGTGTATCCACAACTTTCAGGTAATGGGAGTTAGGGAGCCATTCTTGTCTAAGTGAGATCTATGAGACGTCTACCTTCATTTAGCCATTAAAATTTCCACTAATAATTCTCTAAGGACAATCGGGCCAATCAGACTCATTCTGTATGACGGACTTAGACAGATTTAATCTAAGCAATAATAATAATTCATAATGATGGAAAACACTAAGCTGTAATCTTCCCACTGTCTTAAGTTGTCACCTGGGAGTAAATCAAGTGTTTAGGGAGGTGCTTCCACATCTGCAGGGCACCAGGGCATTGCTCAGTCCGTGAATAGCTGCGGGAGAGGTGGGGGCAGGAGATAGTCCCCCAGGGGCTGGTTTCTTACTCTGTGCTCTGCCCAACCCTGGAGTAGGGGTAGGTGGCTCACATTTCATGTCATCAGCTTTCCTTCCGGGAACCTGCAGTCTTTTAGGGGTGTGATCTCATTCTTCCTCCCAGCATTTTCTGGAGGCTGATAGGGATCTGCTTTGGGGATGCTGCTGGAAGATACCTTTTTTCTTTCCCAAGACCCCTTCCACAGCTCACTTTTTTCTGAAGCCTGCAGCAAAAGAGCCCACTTTGCTGGCCTTTTCCAGGGAGTTTCCAGGGAGTCACATGGTGTCTCTGCAGAGGAACAAAAGCTCATCTTCTCCTCGTGTCAGGGATTTGGAGCTGGAGAGGGCTCCATGTTATCCTGGCTCCACCAGGGTGGTGACCTTGCCTGGGGTTGTCTGCCCTCCCCCGTCCTGTTTCCTGTGGAGATGGGAGGGGTAATACCACTGCATGCTGGCAGGGCAGGCAGTGAATGATAGCTCCTTACACTAGCTAGCAGGGAGCTCATGTTAACTTTATAACAGAAATACTGAAGCCCAGAGAGGGTTAACGGGATCCTCACTGAGTCAGCAGCAATAGTCCTGCCTTCTGGTCCAGGGCACCCATGGGGGTGATGCCTGGATGGTCACGGTCATGGTCACAGCACTGACTCCAGGATAATCACGAGCATCACCAGACATACTGTGGTGACTTTAAAAATATATTTATTTATTAAAATTGTTTATTTACTTGGCTGCATTAGGTCTTCATTGCATCATGCGGGATCTTTCGTTGTGGCTCCAGAGCATCTGGGCTTCAGTAGTTGCTGCAGATGGGCTTCTTATTTGCTCCATGGCATGTGGGATCTTAGTTCCCCGACCAGAATTCAAATCCACCGCCCCTGTATTGCAAGGCGAATTCTTAACCATGGGCCAGCAAGCAAGTCCCTGTAGTGACTTTTCTTTCTTAATGAATAACTATGGCATTTAATGGATACAGTATTCTTTTTTTAAAGTAATTGCTGTTTTTATTTTTGGCTGCACTGGGTCTTCATTGCTATGCGGACTTTCTCTAGTTGAGTCTGTTGGGGTCTACTCTCTGGTTGCAGGGTGTGGACTTTCCATTTCCCTCCTCTCCTCTTTCGTTGCAGAGCATGACTCTAGGACAAGTGAGCTTCAGTAGTTGTGGCACACCGGCTTAGTGGCTCCGTGGCATGTGGGGTCTTTCTTGACCTGTGTCTCCTGCATTGGCAGGAGATTCTTTACCACTGAGCCACTAGTAGTGACTTAGATGCAGACAGAGCCTATTTACATCCTGACTCAGCCATTTATGAGCTGTGAGATACGGCCAAGCTGTTTGCCTTTGCAGAACTGAGTTTCCTCATCTGTGAAGTAAAGAAACAGATGCCTGCTCATAAGGATGAGAAGAGGTGTAAGGGCAGATAAAACACCTAGCAGGCTGCGGGCACATAGTAGGTCCTCTCAAAGTGTCTCTTCTGGATGCTTCCCTTTCCTGCTTCCCCTTCATGCTGCTGGTGATACCCTCCCTTTCTTCCTTCCTCGTTTTTAATTCCCTCGAGAACTGACTTTCTCCAGGATAATAGAGGTTTGACTTTGTGATACAAGAGGAGGTTCCTCTTGCTAGAAAATGCTTCCCCATCTGTTTGAGATTCTTTATTAAGGGAAAAAAAAAATATGTTTACATTGAAGTAGAGTGACATTTGGTTTTACCTTCTATGGTAAGTAGAATAGTGACGCCTCCCCTCCCATACACACAGACACAAATATCAGGTCATTGCCCCTGAAACCTGTAACTGTTACTTTTCTAAGGAAAAAGAATCCTTGAAAATGTAATTAAATTAAGGATTTTAAGATGNTCCTTCCTCGTTTTTAATTCCCCCGAGAACTGACTTTCTCCAGGATAATAGACGTTTGACTTTGTGATACAAGAGGAGGTTCCTCTTGCTAGAAAATGCTTCCCCATCTGTTTGAGATTCTTTATTAAGGGAAAAAAAAAATATGTTTACATTGAAGTAGAGTGACATTTGGTTTTACCTTCTATGGTAAGTAGAATAGTGACGCCTCCCCTCCCATACACACAGACACAAATATCAGGTCATTGCCCCTGAAACCTGTAACTGTTACTTTTCTAAGGAAAAAGAATCCTTGAAAATGTAATTAAATTAAGGATTTTAAGATGAGGAAATTAACTTGGATTATGGAAGAGGGTCCTAAATGAAGTCATATGTATCCTTTTAAAATAGAGGCAGACGGGCCTTGCCTGTTGGTCCAGTGGTTAAGAATCTGCCTGCCCATGCAGGGGACATGGGTTCGAATCCCTGGTCTGGGTAGATTCCACGAGCTATGGGGTAACTAAGCTCGCGCACCATAACTACTGAAGCCTGCATGGTCTAGAGCTGGTACTCCACAACAAGGGAAGCCACAGCAATGAGAAACCCAGACCCTGCAACTAGAGCGTAGCCCCCACTCACCACAACTAGAGAAAGCCCACAGCAACAATGAAGACCCAATGCAGTCAAAAATAAATAAAGCTGAGAAAGAAATAGAAGAGAGGCAGACAGAGACTCTACACACAGGAGAAAACAGGATGGAGCAGAGAGAGATTTGAAGGTGCTGGTCTTGAAGGTTGGAGAGATGTGGTCATGGGCCAAGGAATGCCGTCACTCACCCGATGCTGGAGCAGGACAAGACCAGATTTACCCTTAGAAGCTCAGTGACCAGAGCTGTGGTCCAGCCCTCAGAGGTTAACATTGCAGTGTTGGTGGTTGGGTTTCATCTGACCTGTCTGTCATGACTGCCTGGGCGAGATTGCCTGTCTGTTGAGGAGCTTGAGACTGGTCAGGACTGCAGGCACAGAGGACGTGAGATGCTTAGGAGACCTTGCCTTGACGTGCTGCATCTTTATAAGACAGGAGGATGTCGTACACCTGTGGTTTCCATCGGCCTCATTATGATGTATGATCCACCGTGAAATGGTATACATATAACTTGTTAGCAGTATTAAAATGTCAACTTTTGCAGATGATTTACTTTGTTCTGTCAATGAGGGCAGGGAACTTCTCTGGTGGTCCAGTGGTTAAGACTTTACCTTCCAAAGCAAGGGGTGCAGGTTTGGCCTCTGGTCAGAGAGCTAAGATCCAACATGTCTCATGGCTGACAAACTAAAACATAAAGCAGAAGCAATACTGTAACAGATTTGATAAAGACTTTAAAAAAAGATCTACATCAAGATAAAATAAAATGAAATAAATTAGGCCAGATTCATGGTGCTTTTACTGACTTGCACTCTGAGATGCTCTCTTGAGTAGGGCAGAACAGGGTGGAATTTTAGCACACTGGGAACTGCTCACAGTTTGGGAGACACTCCTCTGGCAGGAGAGCCATGGAGATAGAAAGAACCTAAGAGCCATGCCCAAGGACCACTTACCCCTTCCCTCCAGTCTACAACTACGAGTCAGAATTGTGTGATCTCCCCACCCTTGTGCCCATGGCAGACATCACTAATTGATTATAGTTGTTAGGTTTGAACTCAGACACTGAATCCTTCTTAACACAGGGCTTTAGTTACCCACTGCCAATTCATCTGTGTTGACATATGTGGTGGCATACATTGGCCATTGCTGCTAATTCCTCCCTGAACTTTAAGACACTACGAATCTGCTCCAATTCCCATCAGGCAAGCTAGTCTTTCCAAAGTTCCTTTCTAAGCATCCATTTAGCAAGAAGTCTGGCCTCCTTTAGGACTTCCCCCAGTGGCTCAGCAGTAAAGAATCTGCCTGCAATGCAGGAGATGCTGGTTTGATCCCTGGGCCAGGAAGATCCCTTGGAGGAGGGCGTGGCAACCTATTCCAGTATTCCTGCCTGGAGAATCCCATGGATGGAGGAGCCTGGCAGGCTCTAGTCCATGGGGTCAAAAAAGTCAGACATGACTGAGCATGCACGCATGCTGGCCTCTTTTCTTTGATCAGGATAGTCTGCAGGTAGTAAAGCCAGTTCGCAGTTTACCTCTGTTCCCCTTTCAGAGCCATGGCAGACATCTCAGCAAAGACTGTGCCTCTGGCTTTTCTCTGGGTCACAGATCACAGAGGAGGCATGGACACTGAATTTAGACATCAGCAACTCTCTTGTGCTGGGTGTTGGGCTCCCTTTTTTTTTTTTTTTTGGTAAGAATCTTGGTCAGACGCCTTGAGCACTGTCGTGCACCAGGCGCTGAGAAGGGCAGTGAGGGGAGGGATGTATTCGAGTCGTCTGGGCTGGAGGCTACGAGCTGGCCACCTGAGAGGGAGAGATAGGCGGAGACAGCGGTGAGGAATGGGACCTTGCAGCCTCTGGTGCCTGGGACTGTGGGTGGTGGTGGCTGTGGGGATGCTGGGAGGTGAGGGAGGAGGAGGAGTGGGCGGGAAGACAGTGCAAGGCTGAGTGTTCGCAGCAGGTTGCTTTGTGGATTTATTTATCTGTTTGGTATTATACACCCGAGAATGGCTGGAGAGGGACGGCTGCCATGTCTTTGCTGGAGGCAAAATGACCATGGCTGGATTTGCATTAGGAATTTCCTACTGGGGTCGCCTAGTGATGTGTTAGCTGTTCAGTTGTGTCTGACTGTGTGACCCCACGGACTGTAGCCTGCCAGCCTCCTCTGTCCATGGGACTTCCCAGGCAAGAATACTGGAGTGGGTTGCCATTTCCTTCTTCAGGGAATCTTCTTGGCCCAGGGATCGAACCCATATCTCCTGCATTGGCACAGATTCTTGGCCACTGAGCCACCAGGGAAGCCTGCATATATACACTACTATGTATAAAATAGATAACTAATGAGAACCTACTGTATAGCTCAGAAAACCCTACTCAGGGCTCTGTGGTGACTTAAATGGGAAGGAAATCCAAAAAAGAGGGGATATGTGTGTACATATAGCTGATTCATTCACTTTGCTGTATAGCAGAAGCTGACACAGCAGGGTAAAGCAACTATATCCCAGTCATATATATATATTTTTTAATGGTACAAATGAATTTATTTAGAAAAAGGAAACAGATTCACAGACATAGAAAACAAACTTACGGCTACCAAAGGAGAAAGGGGGTGAGGGAGGGATAAAACAGGAGTTTGGGATTAGCATATACGAACTATTATATATAAAATAGACAAATAACAAGGACTTAGTGCATAGCACAAGGAACTATGTTCAATATCCTATGACAAACCANACGGCTACCAAAGGAGAAAGGGGGTGAGGGAGGGATAAAAACAGGAGTTTGGGATTAGCAGATACAAACTATTATATATAAAATAGACAAATAACAAGGACTTAGTGCATAGCACAAGGAACTATGTTCAATATCCTATGACAAACCATAATGGAAAATAATATGAAAAAGAATAGGTATCTATATATAATATAGATATTTATATGTGTATAACTGAATCACTATTGTATACCTGAAGTAACACAATATTGCAAATCAACTATGTGTGCATGTGTGTTCAGTTGCTTCAGTCGTGTCCAGCTCTGCGACCTCATGGACTGTATGTAGCCCACCAGGCTCCTCTGTCCATGGGATTCTCCCAAAAGGTAGTGGAGTAGGGTGCCATTTCCTCCCCTGAGGGATATTCCTGACCCAGGGATCAAACCCTTGTCTCCTGTGGCTTCTGCACAGGTAGGCAGATTCTTTACCCCTGAGCCACCTGGGAAGAACCACATATTTCAGTTAAAAAATGGACATCGCTTGATTTCTCTGTTGTGAGCTCCAAAACCATCCAGACCCTGACTTGCCTTCTCTAAATTGTCAAGTCTGCTGTGGGGAGGGGAGTCAATGCTCGCCTGCTGAGCAGTGAGGTCAGCTGGTTATACCTATGGAAAACCAGAGCCAGGGCTTTGTTGTTGTTGTTGTTTGTTTGAAGGCTAAAGTAATACATAGTTTTGAAGCAGTTTTGCAAATACTGAGAAGCACAAAAAAGAGTAACAGTTCTGTACTTTCCTGCTACCCTGAGATAATTCCTATCTGTGAGTTTCTTTATATAAAATCAACATTGGATTCCACTGTGCCTACTTCATTCATTCAACAGAAATGTATTAAATACCTATTTCATACCAAGAACTGTTTTCAATGTTGGGAATATGGAAGTAACCAAAATAAAACAAAAAACCCCTGCCCTTTGGGGATCTCAATTTAGAGGAGGGGGGAAATCAACCACCCAATAAATAAGCAAAGTACATAAAATGTCATATGGTGGTAAGTGCTTAAGGGAAAAAAAAAAAGGGTTGGGAAGAGGGTCAGAATGTTTGGGAGGAGTCTACAGTTTTTGATAAGATGTTTATAGAAAGAAATCCTGATTGAAAGAATATAATTTGAGTCATTTGGGTAAATCCGACAGAGGTGAAGTTGGGAGCCCTGTAGATAGCTGGGGAAGAGTATTTCTGGCAGAAATGCATAGTTCAGAGGAAAATTCCAGTGCAAAGAACAGCATGTTCAAAAAACAGGGAGGACAGTGTGGCTGGCAGGAAGGGAGGGAGTGGGAGGGATATGGAAGATGAAGTCAGTGAGGTTATGTGGGACCACGGTGGAGACTCTGGCAGCCATTCTGAGTGAGTAGAAAGCCTGGGAGGGGTGTAAGGCAGGGGAAGACATAAGCTGACTTGTGTTTCATGAAGGGCTTCTGTGTGGGTATCAGTCCTAGGGCAAGCAGGAAGGGCTGCCCTCTCCTGTGGTGTAGGTTGCATCCTGCTCAATGGCAGGGGCCCGAGGCTGCAGATGGGTAAGCAGCAGAGTCCATGAGAAGTCAGCATCTTTCTTGAATTCATCCAAGGGATCCCACGGCTTCCAGTGACACAGCTAGTTTTGTAAACCACTCTTTCCTCTTAATAAGATGTCATGGACATTTCCCCTGTGTCTTTAAATAGTCTTTGACACATGTTTTTTAATGGATGAACAGTATTGCATCATTTGGATACACTATAATATAATTAATCTCCTATGTTAGACATTTAAGTTATTCCCAGTTATTCACTATTTTAAAAAATGTGCCATCAGACGTCATTGTACATAAATCTCTGATTATTTCCCTAGGCTAAATTTCTAGAAATGGAGTAGTTGGGTTAAATAATATGCATTTTTAAGGCTCTTGGTTATTAAATTATTTTTTTAGATAATGGAGCTCAGGAAGGTTGAGGAACTGGCCTCCAGGCAAGCAGCCAGGAAGTGGTAGAGTAAGATTTGAATGCAGGCATGTTGGTTTCCAGGCCCAACTTCCTCCCATCACATCACACTAAGGACAGCTCAGATGTCACTCAGCCCACAGCCATGGCCCACATGGCCTCAGCTTTGATAATGATGTCGGCTGCCACAGAGATGCAACTAGCCAGTTTTCTTGAATCACTTTGTGCTGGGAACTGTGCTTGGCGCAGAACATGAGTGTTCCTACTAGATCCTCAAAGGAACCCAGGAGGTGGTAAATAGATTTAGCTCCGTTGTATACATGGAGATACTGAAGGTCAGCGTGGGGAGACAGGCTGGCTGAGGTCACACAGCTAGAAGGTAGGCAAGCCAGGACTGAGCCCTGTCTAATACTTGCGTTCTCAGCCATCTTCTGCTGCAGGACTTTCCAAGATAGCAACCACGTCCAAGTTCCCTGAATGATAAATTCTAGCTCATGTAGGCTGCCTGTTTGTTTCATAGTCGATGCTTGGCCTAACAGCTTCCATGATGCTCCTGTGTGTGTGTGTGTGTGTGTGTGTGTGTGTGTGTGTGTGTGTGTGCGTGCACGCTTAGTTGCTCAGTTGTGTCCTGCTCTTGACGACACCATGGACTGTAGCCTGACAGGCTCCTCTGTCCATGGGGATTCTCTAGGCAAGAATGCTGGAGTGGGTTGCCATTCTGTTCTCCAGGGGATCTTCCTGACCCAGGAATGGAACCTGGGTCTCCTGCACTGCAGGTGGATTCTTTACTGGCTGAGCCACCAGGGAAGCCCCTCCATGATGCTCTAGCTTAACAATAATAATTGTCACTGACATAATTGCATTGCTTTTATTTTACTACTGAATTTTATATTATTATAATAATGTTTTTATGCAGATATATGTATATTACTTTATATATACTAACATTTATATATATTATATTGCTGTTACTACATGCTCTTATTGTTACTGCTGTTATTATATTATTACTATTAGTACTATATTGCTACTATTACCACACTCTGTGTTTCTCACTCTGGGGCCCCAGTGAAGGGACAGAGCATGTTCTTCTCAGGGCAGGTGACAGGGGTACAGAGGATAATAAGTCTGTCATGCCTCTTAATTTATTGCCTCATAGTATTGCTATACTTATGATGATAGTAATAATCATTATTGTCATTGCTATAATAAATATAGGAGCTGATACTTTCAAGCCAGTCACTGGGCTAAGTGTTTTGCTGGTTTTTCTCACAACCACCCCTTGAGGCAGGTACTTTTATTTTCTTCAATTTACAGCTAGGGAAATCAAATCCTCGAAAGTTTCAAGACTTATCCATGTCTCACATGGCTTCCCAGGACACTAGTGTAAAGAATCTGCCTGCCAATGCAGGAGACATGGATTTGATCCCTGGGTCAGGAAGATCCCCTGCAGAAGGAAATGCCAACCCACTGCAGTATTCTTGCCTGGGAAATCCCATGAACAGAGGAGCCTGGCTGTCTACTGCCCCTGGGGTCACAAAGAGTCAGACACGACCGAGTACACCATGCACACACAGCACAGCACATCTTAGCACTAACATTTTTTTAAGCAGCTTCATTGAAGTCTAATGTATACATAGTAACCTGGAAGCACTTAAAGTGTGCAGCATGGGGTTTGGTATACACGCAGGAAGCCATAACTGTGATCAAAGTCATAACCCTTTCCTGAGTCTGATGTCCCCGGGGCTCTGATGATGCTAATGTGGGGTGTCGCCTTCTGAGACTCCCCCGTCTGTGGGTGTTGCCTGTTTGGGTTTGGGTTTCTCTCATCTGTTCTGCTGACCATGGGAGGGACGTCTCATAAGGGCCATGGCTGCATCCACTTCCAGTTCCTTCTTGCCTCCACTTAAAAAAAAAAAGTTTTAATGAATGGGAATGTGCATTTTATTTTTTGGCCTCACCATGTGGCATATGGGATCTAGTTCCCTGATCAGGGATGGAACCCATGCCCCCAGCATTGGGAGCATGGAGGCTTTTTTTTGATTGATTTTTCAAAAAATGTTTTAATTGGAAGAAAATTGCTTTACAATATTATACACACACACACACACACACACACCCTCTCCCCCTTTAAAAAATTATTTATTTAAAAAAGTTATTTATTTTAAAATTTTAGTTTATTTTTAATTGGAAGATAGTTACTTTACAATATTGTGATGGTTTATGCCATACATCAACATGGCAGCCATAGGTATATGTATGTCCCTCCCTCTTGAACCTCCCTCCTCTCCCACCCCATCCCACCCTCTAGGCTGTGACCGAGCACTGGTTTGAGCTCCCTGCATCATGGAGTAAATTCCCACTAGCTATTCATTTTTCATATGGTAGAAATGCATTTGAGTCAGTTCTAATGAGGGGAGCCTAGAGCCTCTTACACAGAGTGAAGTGAGTCAGAAAGAGAAAAACGGATATTGTGTGTTAATGCATATGCGTGGAATCTAGAAAGATGGTACTGAGGAACCTGTTTGCAGGGCAACAAGGGAGACTCAGACACAGAGGAAAGACTCCTCCCCTCTCTTTTGAGCCTCCCTCCCCTCCCCCTGGAGCACGGAGTCTGACCCACTTCCCTTAACCAAGGGAAGTCCTTGCCCCCACTTTTTGTGGTGCTTTCTGTGGCCAAGGAGCCAAAGTCTTGACTGACAGCAGGAACATATTTCAGGGATGGCGCCTCTAGCAAGGGGGACTCTGTGGGACCACTGTGCAAGGAAGATGGGATCCCGAGAGGAGAGCAGCCCCTCCCGGGAACACCCCTCTCCTGACACTCCCCCTGAGGCCACTTGGGGACCGGAAGCCCCCACTGAGTGACCCTGTGGAGCCCCCCACCTCCCACTTTTCAGCTGGTGAACCTTGCTGAGTCTGCAGGGCCAGCTCTTTGGCTTCCATGCACAGATGCATTTCCTGGCTCCCTGGGGCACACACTTTGCCTCTGGGGAACTTGCTGAGTCAGGTTAATTGTTACAGTATCTTCACATGAGCCTCAGTTAATATTCAGATGAATGGTGTGGGCAGAGTAATTATAAGAGGTGTGTGTGTGTGTGTGTGTGTGTGTGTTCCATTGCTGGAAACCTCTCTGTGACTGGATAATGTGATAAGCTGGGTCTCCTCAGGTAGAGCAAAGTTAACAGCCAGAAAGCCGGGGAAGTGCAGGGATAGTCAGGGGGCCTGGCTCTGGGTGAGCTGAGGCTAGACTTCTGAAAAGCCAGGGAGAGGTCAGTCCCGTTGATTCCATGGGCCCCAGGAGAAGACGCTTGTGGAAGAAGGGCCCAGAGAGGTCAATGGTCCACCCTGAGGACCCACTGTGTTGTGCTTTTCATTGTTGACAGTGACAACCAGTGGCCGCATCTGTGTCCCCATTGCATGGTGAGGGGGCTGTGCCTCTCTCTGGCATTTTGCTAGAACAGTGGTTCCTGCACTTGTCTGCACACTGGAATCACCTGTGTGAGTTGTGTGTGTTAGTCCCTCAGTCGTGTCTGACTCTTTGCGACCCCATGGACTGTAGCCTGCCAGGCTCCTCTGTCCATGGAATTCTCCAGACAAGAATACTGGCGTGGATTGTCATTTCATTCTCCAGGGGGAATCACCTGGGGAGTTAATAAAATACTGATGCCTGGATGCCCCCTCCTTAGCACCCGATTTCATTGGTCTAGGGGTATACTGAGGATTAGAATTTTTTAAAAAGCCTCCCTGGGGATTTTCCTGTGTGTGGCTTGATTTAGGTTTAGAATCTAGCACAGCACCATCTTATTGAATATAATAAGGGTCATGTATGTACTTTTAAGTTTTTAATAGCCACATTTTTAAAAAAGCAAAAAGAAACAGGTGAAATGAATTCTAATAATGTTTTTTATTTAACTCTACATATCCAAAATATTGGTGGCACAGTGGTAAAGAACTTGCCAATGCAGGCAACTCGGTCTGATCCCTGGGTTGGGAAGATCCCCTGGAGTAGGAAATGGCAACCCATTCCAATATTCTTGCATGGGAAATCCCATGAACAGAGGAGCCTAGAGAGCTAGCCTAATGGGTCCCAAAGAGTTGGACATGACTGAGCACGCACACATTCAAAATATTATCATTTCAACATGTTTCCAATTTTAAAATATTAATGAAGGACTTTCCTGGTGGTCCAGTGCTTAACACTTTGCCTTTCAATGCAGGGGGTGTTGGTTCGATCCCTGGTCAGGGAGCTGGGCCTTGAAGCGAAAAAACCAATACATGAAACATAAGTGATATTATAATAAATCCAATACTTTAAAAAATGATCTGCATAAAAAAATATTTTAAAAAATTGATGAGATGTCTTAAATCCTTTTTTTTTCTTGTACTAAGTCTTTGGAATCCAGTGTGTTTTTATAATGATAGCACATTGCAACTTAGACTAATCAGCTTTCAAATGCTTACTATGGAATCAGACAGTGCAGGTCTGGCACATAGTAGGTGCTCAAGGGGAGTGCTTGAACACATAAACCAAGGAGGCATTCATGGCTAAATCTACAGTAATTAAACTGGGCAGCTGCTCCAAAGATGTAGAAAAGTGTGATTTGTTGGCAGAGCTCTGCACAGAGAACAGTCTTGCTTATGTCTTAGGATTTAGGCCTCAGACACCACAGACACCATTCCTACCATGAAGACTTCTGCAATCACCCTCTGTCCCACTCCTGTACTTCACTCAAGGCCTTATTTAGGTGAACTTCTTAGACTGCAGAGGTTCAAGATCTTAGATTTGTTCTGTCATTACCATTGTCTCTCTTTTCAATGTGACTGGCTGTCATGTAACCTGTAAGTTCCTCAAAAACATGGCCATGTCCTAATTAATCTCTGTATTCCCAGTGGCCAGCCCAGTTTAATTCAATAGATGTTTTGGAATGAAGTAATAAACCAATAATAACATAGTGATTCAACTGCCATGCGGACCACTTTTTAAGGAAGAAGACTAGCCCACAGGACTGGTCCTGTATAGAAGGCAGAGCTGACCCAACTGATTTCTTATAGTCTAGCCATTAGGGACTATAATCATGTGTCTTAGTCAGCTATTGCTATATAACGCCAGGTAACAAACATCCCCAAACTCAGTTGCTTCCAACCAGCATTTATTAATAAGAAACAAATGCCTGTGAGTGTGCTGGGGTTTGGCTAATTCCAGCTGAGTTCTGCTGAGTTTTGCCCCATGGGGTCGGTCCTGTTCTTGTCCACATTTCTCATTCTGGAGCCCCAGCTGAAGGGGTAGAGCATGTTCTTCTCATGATAGATGACAGGGGTGCAAGGAAACATTCTCTGTCTCTTGGGTTGGAACTGTCCCCATTACTGTCTCTGTGTGTCATCCCACCAAGTCGAGCATCAGTGAGTCTGAGGAGCAAGGAAAGAGAATATTAGTAATCTATCTTACCCACTATAATAGGCTTCCTTGACTATGAGTAATGGGGCCCCTGTTTCCAGAAGCTCCATTCCTTATGTTGGTGATGTTTGACTTTAAGCCTATTTCTCAATGGAAGAAGAGAAGAGGGACTTCCCCTGTGGTCCAGTGGTTAAGAATCCACCTTTCAATGCTGGGGATGCAGGTTCAACCCCTGGTCAGGGATCTAAGATCCCATGTGCTGTGGAGCAACTAAGCCCACATGCCACAGTCAGAATCTGTGCACCCAAGAAAATATCCCACGTGACACATAGATCTCACACGCCACAACTGAGACCTGACACAGCCAAATAAATANAAAGATATGAGGGAGAGAGGAGGATAGGAGTTTCTTATCAGCTGTAGCTTCTCTGCTGCACTAAAGTTGCCTCTGCTCTATTTGACATTGACTACCTTGTTTTCTATCCTTTTGACCCTTGAATTAGTTAACGTAAGCATTCACGCTAAATTCCCTTCTTGCTCTCTAGGGAAGCCGACAGGGATTGTCAACCTCTGAAATATAGATTATCCAACTGTGCTGTGTGCAGACTGTGCACATTCCCATAATGGCGCTTGCTCATGCTTTGATTCTATGTCTCCTTGTTGAGGAGAGAACGTGCCTGGCCACAGGCTGGCCCAAGCTTAGGGTGGCCCAGCAGGTATTTCTCAGGATCCCTGCCTGCATTGAAAGGCATCTCCAAGGTTAAGGAAATCAACCCGCTTTTTCTGTCCCCTTGATAACCTCCAGCTTCACCAGGCCAGGGACAGAGAGATGTCTTTGTGGATATGAAGCCTTAGAGAAGACTCAGCAAGGTGAGGGGTGCATCCGAGGGGTAAGGGGAAGCCAGAGCAGAGCGTCATCCTTCCATCCATCTGGTCTGGACCTTCCAAGTTCACTGCCGTTCCAGAGACCTTGCCAAAACCCATGATTGAGCTCCGCGCCAGGGGCCCCGGGCCATTTCCAGAGGAACCTGCTTGTAGGGATTCTGTTTTGAGTCAAGATGCTACTTCTAATGAAGCAGAACGGAACTCCTGGCCAGCCTTCTCTCCCTCCTGCAGGCCTCTGTGGGCTCCGAGGAGCACGGCCTTGGCTGTGAAGAGAACAGTGTGACCCTGACATAGCCCAACTGCTTCTATCCCCGCCCCCCACCTCTGCTTCTCCTGGTTTAATTTGGCTGCTTTTAGGATCTCTGCCTCCCCGAGAGGTGAGCGAGGCGAGGGGGCAGTGAACACTCCTCCAATTGATTGAGGTCTCTGGGGAAGCAGCAGCTTTGAACCCAGTTTGACCCTAAAAGGGTTCAAGTTCCTGTTCTCTTGGCAGCGTATGATTTCCTGTTTCAAAGAAAAAAACCTGGGGTTTTAAGAGCTTTTTTTTTTCTTTTTTAAAAAAAGACTCTTGGACACAAAACGACTNAACCCAGTTTGACCCTAAAAGGGTTCAAGTTCCTGTTCTCTTGGCAGCGTATGATTTCCTGTTTCAAAGAAAAAAACCTGGGGTTTTAAGAGCTTTTTTTTTTTCTTTTTTAAAAAAAGACTCTTGGACACAAAACGACTCTTACGAAACAACATGTTGATGAGTTTAGTATAAATGAATCAGAGACATATGGATTAAATTTCCCTTGCAATCCACAGGGGCTTCAAAATTAGGGGAAGAGTGTTTGTCAAAATGTGTGTCTGTCTCTCACCAGGGACTGGGTCAGAATCAGAACCTGGCCCACTACCCCCTTCCCCATGCCCCTCTCCCCTGATGGTAAGACTAAGAGCCAAGGGGTTTACAGCAAGTCTTGGGTTTGCTCTTTTCAACCTGCAGCCTTTTTGCTCTTAATTGAGTTGTTCCCCACACCTCCCCTGTGCCTTCAACAGGCCAATGTCTGACTCCTGCAAAGACCCTGAACCTGTGTAAAGAAGAGAAATTGACATGAGCTGCCTTGACACGTGTTATATAGGTGCTGCTCCTTGACTATGAACCATCCCATGTTGACCCATCCTATCTTAACCTTCCTTGGCAACATATGCATCTATTAATATTAGTGTTCAGACGTGGGCATTAGAAAGCTCCCCCACCCAATAGCCAAGACCCCATAGCAGGGTATGGGGTGAGGATTGGCGGCTTATATTTTAAGTTTCTCAGATCCCATTCTTGCTGTCAAGAGGGTTGGGGCTGGAGGTCTTCTGGTCTTATGATAAGAATAAGGATACTTAGAGAAAGATGGCTTTTTTTGTCACCTGGAATTATCCAGATATCCAAAGCGTGTTGATCTTGATGGTTTTTTTTTTTAAGATTTTTTTTTTGACGTGGACCATTTTTTAAAAGTCTTTATTGAGTTTTTTTTTTTTTTTTCAATANCTTTAACAGCATCATCTTTTATTTTTAAAAATATTTATTTGGCTCTGTCAGGTCTTAGTTGCTGCATGTGGGATCTTTATTACATTGTATCTTTTGTTGCAGCAAGCAGGCTCAGTAGCTCCATGACATGTGGGATCTTAGTTCCTTGACCAGGGATTGAACTCATGTCCCCTGCATTGTAAGGTGAATTCTTAACCAGTGGACCACCAGAGAAATCCATATGCAGGATATTATTGATGTAAATCCAATGACATACTAATAGCACTATTCATGGATGGAGGCACATGTGTGGGAGGAGGGTTGGGAGGAGGTTGGGATAAGGTGGGGCTGTGTGATGTGAGAGTGGGTGCAGTAGCAGGGATGTCTGGGTGTTTGGGCAGCCTCACCAAGGTATAAGATGGTATCATGCCACTGATGGAGGGAACAGTAACCTGGATTTGTTCAAATCCAGCTCCCAGGGAAAAGCACACAACTCCAGCGGCATTATCTGAACAGGTGGCTCTGAGGGCAACAGAGCAGAGCAGCAGAGAGGAGAGGCTGGGCGGGCTGGGGTGGTTGGCGGGTGTGCACACGCGCCAGGGCTTGTGCCGTCCCTGCATCTGTCCACAGAGGGAAAGGAAAAAGAGAAACTCTGGGCTGTGGTGCAGGGAAAGCAGTCTACTATTTTTTTCTGGGATTAGAAAAGATATACAAATGCATTGCCTATGACAGAANACATGCGCCAGGGCTTGTGCTGTCCCTGCATCTGTCCACAGAGGGAAAGGAAAAAGAGAAACTCTGGGCTGTGGTGCAGGGAAAGCAGTCTACTATTTTTTTCTGGGATTAGAAAAGATATACAAATGCATTGCCTATGACAGAACAAACAAGCCTCTGAGGATCTTTAGCTCTGATCATCAGGTATGTTTACATAAACAGAGGGACATTGAACATTAGGAATTTGTGAGACTCAGGTTCAGTATTTTTAAGATAATTGCAAAATAGATTAAGGACCATTTGATATTGGTGAAAGCAATGCCCAAACCTTCAGGCTAAATCCCCTACTTACCTCCTCACTCCTCTTCCATTTTGAGCTCTCTCTTGCCTCTAGGACTGTTTGCGTTTCTTTGAACTTTTCCTGAATTGTGCTGTCTTTTTAAAAGTGTTTGTATGCTAATGTCACTATTTTGTTTTGCTGTCTTAATTGGTCTGTCCTTGAATAGGGTGAGCACAAGTTCTGGAAAAGTACCACTGGGTGTCTCTGGAAGTAGGTTGTTCAGACCACAAAGCCTGAAGCCTGGCACTGGCTTTTCCAGAACCACAGCTGAGGTTAAGAGGGCATAGCTGCCTCTGGCTGCCCTTCAGGTGGTAGTAAACAGGGCCCTCACCTTCCCCTCCACTGGCCACCAGCTTCTACCCCTGATTAATGTTGTACTTTGTAACAGGGTGATAGATGTGCCTCTGCCAAAGTTTCCCCTGGGCGCTTCCCCTGTTCAGTTCAGTTCAGTCGCTCAGTCGTGTCCGACTCTTGTGACCCCATGAATCGCAGCACACCAGGCCTCCCTGTCCATCAAAACCTCCCAGAGTTCACTCAGACTCACGTCCATTGAGTCAGTGATGCCATCCAGCTATCTCATCCTCTGTGGTCCCCTTCTCCTCCTGCCCCCAATCCCTCCCAGCATCAGAGTCTTTTCCAATGAGTCAACTC
>SJYV01004258.1:682780-801952 GCA_006410875.1 Neotragus pygmaeus | reverse complement strand
TTTTTTTTTTTTTTTCAATATTGCTTCTGTTTTATGTTTCGGTTTTTTGGTCACAAGACATATGGGATCTTAGCTCCCCCACCAGGGATTGAACCCACACCTGCATTGGAAGGTGAAGTCTTAACTACAGAACCACCAGGGAATTCCTGGCCTTAGTTTTTAAAAAATCTAACTTCTATCTCTATTTTTGACAAAGGAGCAGAGAAATACAGTGTGTTTGGAGAGAAACCTGAGCAGCTTCTATTAATATCACTGTGTTGTCTTTTGGCCTTAGAACTCTTTAGGCAAGAGAAAGCTTAATGGAAGCCCCCTTGTGTGTAACAGATAAACAGCTTCAGCGGTTGAACCAGAGTGTAACTCACTCTCCTTCATACCCTCCTGCCCACCATCCCCTGCTTTGTGGGAGTCGTCAGTCCCCTAGGAACACAACTTGAAAGCACAAATGATGTTCTAGAATAGAAATCACTAAATTCTTTGGCCCTTAGTGCCAGCAGTGAAGTTAATGCATGTCTCATGGACATTATGTTGAGTGAAAGAAGCCAGACGCAATAGAGAACATTCTATGGGATTCCTTTACATGAAGTTTAGAAATAAGCAAAACGAATCAATGCTTGAGGAAATCAAATAGTGGTCACTTTTAGCAGTGATTGGGAAGAATGCATGAAAGAACTTTCTTGGGAAGGGTTTTGCATTTAGACTTGGCTGGGTGACACGGGGGTATAACTATATACATATTTCTTGAGCTGTACACATAAGATCAGCACACTTGATTCTTTCATTGTTGTTCAATCACTCAGTCATATCTGACTGTTTGTAACCCCATGGACTGCAGCACACCAGGCTTCCCCGTCCTTCAATATCTCCCAGAGTCTGCTCAAACTCATGTCCATAGAGTTGGTGATGCCATCCAACCATCTCATTCTCTGTTTCTCCCTTTTCCTCCTGCCCTCAGTCTTTCCCAGCATCAGGGTCTTTTCCAATGAGTCGGCTCTTTGGATCAGGTAGCCAAAGTATTGGAACTTTAGCTTCGGCATTAGTCCTTTCAGTGAATATTCAGTGTTGATTTCCTTTGGGATTGATTGCCTGGTTGAATCCTTTAGAATTCTCTTAATAGTATGCATATGATGTTAAACTAACCAACAGAAAAATTACTGTCAGGTTATTCCCACACTAATGTCTGAGGGCGCCCCTGTCAAGTAGACCTTTTAGCACGGTAACTGAGAGTCTGGGCTTGGAGATTGTTGGTGCAGAGATGATGGTTGAACCTGGGTGAAGCAAGACACAGGGAAAGGTCAACTCAGGAAGCACAGGCAAGGTCTCCTGCCCTAAGCAGGGCTTGAATGACAAAGATGGCTACTGTGGAGCTGGGATAATCCAGGTGGGTTCTGATTGAGTAGATTCAGCCTCATCACAAAGACTCAAACTCTGTGGGCTGGGCGTATCCTGAGCAGATTGCAATATGGCACTAGTGGGCAGGGCAATCAGGCCCGCCTCAGGCGCTTCCGGCGAAGTTAAATGGCGGCGTGACCTGAGCCCCTGTCTTCACCATCTTGATATGCAGAAAAATCCAGGGGCTCTAAAGAGAGGGGAACAGCACCCACACAGCCCTCACCACCCCACTCTTTTGGATTCAGAGGGACTTGGCACGTTGGAGGCTGACAAGAGAATAGAGTGTCCACAACCAGCCTGTCATGTCTCCAGAAGGGGGCTGTGCCCGTCGCAGGCCGCGAGAAGGCTGCTTGAAGAAATGGAATTAGCCTTGTCGAGCTAGCGTGTCTGGGTTCTGGCTGGAACGCTGAATGAACAGTCAGTCAGACAGAGGAATATGGCCTGGACCAAGGACAAGGTTAAGTCTCCGACGGGAGGGGTGGGGCACCCTGCGTTGTTACCTGGTGGCCCAGCAGGTGTAGGGCACCTCCAACTCACCCCATGCTGCCCTTCCCTCTCCTGCCGAGCCTCCACACCCATCTTGGATCCCGGCCCTGAGGCTTCCTGTCTCCTTTCTAGGGTCCACATGTGGAGGTCTGAACCTCTGCCAGGCAAAGCACAGTCTTGCAGGAGGGAGATTTCAGTTCGCTTTTGGAAAACAGTTTTCCTTCCAACCTAAGCAGCTGCCCCCCTGCCAATCAGTGCTAGAAGGCAACTATGTACAGCTCTCCTTTAAAATGAGCCACGCAGCTAATTTGTCCCAGCCTCTCTCTCGGTTTAGTGCTAAACAGAAACCAAACATGGTAACTTGCAGAGACTTAAGCTGCCACGTATTGACACTTTCGTTATTGAGAGATAAGTACTCTTTTGAAACTTGGCTAGTTGGACCGACAGTGTTGGTTATATCCACGTTGGTTATATCCTTTCCTTTCTATGGAGTTGCCAAACATCTGCCATATTGAGGCCACAGTGCCAGGCTTGTACTCCCCCGTCCCTAACATGACTGTTGCTCTATGCCTCGGTTCCCAGCTCCTCCCTTCACCAACCTGGGGTCCTTTGCTTTGGCCACCAGGTTGGAAAAGCCTTGTCATTATTGGATTTAGCTAAACATACTAGGGGTGTGAGAATTGTCCTGTGCGTTGTAGGGTGTTCAGCAATATCCCTGANCTGCTTGAAGAAATGGAATTAGCCTTGTCGGGCTAGCGTGTCTGGGTTCTGGCTGGAACGCTGAATGAACAGTCAGTCAGACAGAGGAATATGGCCTGGACCAAGGACAAGGTTAAGTCTCCGACGGGAGGGGTGGGGCACCCTGCGTTGTTACCTGGTGGCCCAGCAGGTGTAGGGCACCTCCAACTCACCCCACGCTGCCCTTCCCTCTCCTGCCGAGCCTCCACACCCATCTTGGATCCCGGCCCTGAGGCTTCCTGTCTCCTTTCTAGGGTCCACATGTGGAGGTCTGAACCTCTGCCAGGCAAAGCACAGTCTTGCAGGAGGGAGATTTCAGTTCGCTTTTGGAAAACAGTTTTCCTTCCAACCTAAGCAGCTGCCCCCCTGCCAATCAGTGCTAGAAGGCAACTATGTACAGCTCTCCTTTAAAATGAGCCACGCAGCTAATTTGTCCCAGCCTCTCTCTCGGTTTAGTGCTAAACAGAAACCAAACATGGTAACTTGCAGAGACTTAAGCTGCCACGTATTGACACTTTCGTTATTGAGAGATAAGTACTCTTTTGAAACTTGGCTAGTTGGACCGACAGTGTTGGTTATATCCACGTTGGTTATATCCTTTCCTTTCTATGGAGTTGCCAAACATCTGCCATATTGAGGCCACAGTGCCAGGCTTGTACTCCCCCGTCCCTAACATGACTGTTGCTCTATGCCTCGGTTCCCAGCTCCTCCCTTCACCAACCTGGGGTCCTTTGCTTTGGCCACCAGGTTGGAAAAGCCTTGTCATTATTGGATTTAGCTAAACATACTAGGGGTGTGAGAATTGTCCTGTGCGTTGTAGGGTGTTCAGCAATATCCCTGAGCTCTAGTGACTAGAGTTGTCCAGTAGCATGCCCCACCTCAGGTTATGACAGCTAAATATGTCCCTTCTTGTTGCTGTTGTTCAGTCACTCAGTCGTGTCCAACTCTTTGCAACCTTGTGGACTGCAGCATGCCAGGCTTCCCTGTCCTTCATCATCTCCCAGAGCTTGCTCAAACTCATGTCCATTGAGTTTGATTGATGTCCATTGATGCCTAGACATTGGCAAAATTATGTAAATGATCTTTGATCCTCAGGCCAATGGTGGCTTTTGGAGTAACTTGTAAATTGACTTTGGGTCTAATAAGCTCTCAAAAATCAGCATGAAGAAGATAAACAAAAGGCCAGAACAGGCAATTCCTAGAATTAAAAATGGGCGAAAAAAATCAAATGGCTACTTAACATGTAGAAATTTGTTTAGCTGAAGTTGGGGTCAAAGGGATACTAATTAAATCAGTTACAAGTTTCTGCTTCCCCCTATTAAAGTGGTAAAAAATTAATAGTACATGGTGGTTTAGAAGCAGGAAAACGGGGGCTTGTGAGTTCGATCCCTGAGTCAGGAAGATCCCCTGGAGGAGGGCATAGCAGCCCACTCCAGTATTCTTGCCTGGAGAATCTGATGGGCAGAAGAGCATGGGGTCGCAGAGTCAGACACACGGCATCATAGCACGCCCACCAGTGCCTCCACTACATGCCTACATTCCCTACTTTGAGGGGAGAAATGGGTACCGATTTTCTGGAGGGCTGTTTGACAGTGATTTTCAAAAACTTCAAAAGATATTCTCTTTGACTCAGAAATTCCATGTCTTGGCAATTCTCTTACCTTAAGGAAATAATCAGAGATGTTCATGAGAGTTCATGTACAAGGTTGTGTATTGAAACACTATTTGTATGATGGAAAATTGAAAATGACTGAACTGTACAACAATATAGAGTCTGTTATGTAAATCAGGATTCATTCAAATAATGAAACACCATGAAATCATTAAGACATGTTGTAGAACAGTATGTGATGGCGTGAGAAATATTTACAGTGTTTGCTATCTAGAAAAAATTTCAGATATTTTTTCAGTCAGTATATTCAGAATGATCCCAATTTTATATCAACAACAAAAAGGTCAAATAAATGCATGGGAAAAAAAAAGTTGGAAAGATAAATGCCTGCAATTTCATTATGGTTATTTCTAGGTATGGCTATTATGGTGAATTTTATTTTCTACTTTGTGCTTTTCTTTTGCCATTTTCAAGTAAGAAATTGAATGCATCCTTAATTGTTTGAAATTTAGATTGTTTCCAATTTTCCATTATTGATAATACTTTGATGAATATCCTTTGCTTAAATGTTTTAAAGAGATTCTTCTCAATTCATATAATGGAATTTGGGGGGTGGTGGTGGTGGTAAATGAAAACAAAAATAAGGAACTTCCCTGGTGGTACAGAGGCTAAGACTCCATGCTCCCAATGCAGGGGGCCTGGGTTTGATCCCTGGTCAGGGTACTAGATTCCACATCCTGCCACAAAAGATCCCACGTGCTACAACTAAGACTTGGTACAGCCAAATAAGTAAATAGATAAATAAATAAATATTGAAAAACAAACAAAAAAATAGAACAAAACCAAATCCTTGGAGGGTTTTGTATTAGAATATCCTTGCCTCTGGGCTTCCCCAGTGGCTCAGTGGTAAAGAATCCGCCTGCAGTGCAGGAAACACAGGAGATGCAGGTTCGATCCCTGGTTTGGGAAGATCCCTTGGAGGAAAGCATGGCAACTCACTCCAGTAACCTTGCCTGGAGAATCCCCATGGACAGAGGAGCCTGGCGGGCTATGGTCCATGGTTTCACAGAGTCAAACACGACTAAAGTGACCGAGCACATTCTCACCCCTAATCAGCCCTGTATCACACAGCCTTGTGTTCCTTGTGACACACATCCCCGTGTCCCTCTCATATTTGCTCTCTTTTGAAGTTGTGAGCTGAGAGTTTGTGACTCTGGTGCCCCAAAGACAGTATTTGCTGATAACCTGGGTTCTGCCAGTTTCTCCCTCAAACTCTCGCCTTACCCATTTGTCTCAAGCTTCTGAAACCAGGAGGCATCCTGGGTGTTCTGTTCCTTGAGCAGCGTGTCTGCTGGCAGGTGGGTCAGGAAAGGAGAAAGGCTTGAATGTATATTGAGTATCAGGTTAGTGCTGGGTGCTTCCCTAGTTGTTATCCAGACCCTGGGACATCTTGGATGGTTTTTCTTACTCTACATCTAACATGGTCCTCTTAGCTTTGCCTTCAGATTTTGTCACCTGTCTACTTGCTTCAGCATCTCCACCAGTGCCTCCACTTCATGCCCCATCGCCTCCTGCTGCACAGTTGTGGTGACCTCTTCTTGGGCCCCTGTGCTCCCTGTATGCTAATCTCTACCCAGTAACCAGAAGGGCCCTTTCTGGATCATACTACTGATTTCTCTTCGCTCCCACAAACCCGCTGTGGTTTCCCATTTCATGCACAAAGTCCAGGGCTCTGCGCATTCCCACCTAGACCACAGCCCCTGTCCCACTTGTTTGTCTGCCGGCCACCCTGGCCTCACTGCTGCTTCTCAGACATCCTGAGACCATCTTCCCTGAAGACCCCTACCAAAGCCGTTTCCCTCTTGTCTGGAACGCTGCACCCTCAGCCTCCTCACTTTGTCAAGTTCTCTGTTCTGAGGTCATGTGATCTCAGAGACTTTCTCTGACCTTGCTTTCCCCTGCCCCTGCTTTATTTGTTATCATAGTACTATCAGGACTAGGCATGCAAGATCTCTTTTTCTTTTTCCCCAGTTAGAATGGAAACACCCAAGAACAGAGACTTAGCTGTGTTGCTACAGTTCTGCTCTCAGAACCTACCCTGGAGGATAAGTTCTCACAACAGTCCTTGAGCCTCTTGCTAGGATGACAAAGCTGGGACTCGGAGATGTTCATGCGCCCACCTGTTAAAGGTCATGCATGGCATGAACGCATTGCAGATCCAAGCTCTAACACCTGTTAGAGGCTTTCTCTCCTCCCAGAGGCAGGGCCCCTGCGCTCGGCTGCTGAACTGCCTGCCTTTCCCAAAGCAGTGGTAACCACTGGTAGGAAGCTTGTGTAGCTCAGGTGGCCCATAGATTCACATTAAGATGAGCTCTGAGATTTCCCACTGTGTTCTGCCTTTTTTCTTTGCAACCTGCATGAGTCTGTCCTCTGTCTGCACTGCCGTGCGATTGTTGGTACCAGTGTTCCTACATCATTCTGTCTGGGAAGAAGCCTTGCTTACTATTTTGTTGCTGTTGTTGTTGTTCAGGCGCTCAGTCATGTCTGACTCTTTGCAATTCCATGGACTGCAGCATGCCAGGCTTCCCTGCCTTTCACTATCTCCCGGAGTTTGCTCAAACTCTTGTCCATTGAGTCAGTGATGACATTCAACCATCTCATAAATGAAGATGGTCAGATAGCATCTCACCCTCTTCTTTTGCCTTCACTCTTCCCAACATCTGAATCTTTTCCAGTCAGTCTTTACCAATGGGGTAAATAAAGTTCCTTGACCCCGCGTGACAGCCTGGCCAGGGCTGTGGTTTCAGGATGCTCTGAGACATGGACTGAGAATGAAGCCGCATCCCAGCTCTGCATGCAGGGGGGACATTTTTGCAGTGTTTTACCCAGTGTTCCCAATTGCCGCCTCCTCCTCAGGGTTATTTACAATTTGTTGAGTGCCTCCACTGTGTTCAGTGTTCCAGGAGACATAAAATTCCCTGCCTGAGACCTTGCGATCTAATGTGGGCAGACAAATGACTCCAGCATAAGCCACCTTCCCTGGGGAAGATGGTCATCTCTCCAAGGCACTGGGTTTCTCAAGGTTTCCATTTGCATGTGACTTTCCATTTTTAAACTCCCCTTGGAAGAAATGGAGACAACTCTGGCAAGGCTGGGGGAGGCAGAGCTGGGAGGGCAGAGTGGAAAATGTTGTCTGTGAAGGGTTTTTGTTTTTTCAGAACAAGTGGCATTCCAGGAGGTATTTCCAAGGCATGCAGTTCGTGACTTGAGACAGCTTTGGGTTGGGGCCAAGATGATGTTAAGAAACAGAGAAAATGAAGGCAAACCCCCAGGGGACAGAGGCAGGTACGAGAATGAGGGACCAGAAGCCAAGTTTAGTAACTGAAGGTGTAGCAGCAAGGTCAGCATCCAGCCAGCCAGCCATCCCTTCATTAATTCAACTAACCCTTAGTCCATGTTCCATCTTAGCTGGAAACTCTGCCAGACCATGGGAGCTGGTTATTTGCCTGCTGCTCCAGAACTCATAAGTCTACCTACAGAAATGTAGTTTCATCCTTGAAAGTACTTTAAAACTTGTGATCCTCTGACTTACACTCTGTGATTTCCCCCTGTGCTCTGGACTCTTCTGTCATTGCATTCATCACAATTTAATTTTTTAATTTTTGAAACTAATTAATTATTAATTAATTTGGCTGTGTTGGGTCTTAGTTTCAGCATGTGAGATCTCGTTCCCTTGACCAGGGATTGAACCTGGGCCCCCTGCGTTGGGAGCTCTGAGTCTTAGCCACTGGACCACCAGAGAAGAACCCCCATCACAATTTTAAAGTGGTGGGGTGTGTGGTGGCTTTTGAGTATGTGATGGTGGGGTGTGTTGTGGCTTTTGAATGTGTGGTGGTGGGGTGTGTGGTGGCTTTTGGGTGTGTGGTGGCATGTGTGGTGGTGGGGTATGTGGTGGCTTTTGAGTATGTGGTGTGTATGCTCATTTGTTAAATATTCATCTCTCCTTCTGTAACTTTTTTGAGGATAGGGACCTGCTCATTTTCTTCATGCATCCCCATCCTTTGGGTAAGCATTCAATAAATATTAATAGAATCAATGAAACCATGAATGAATGAAGTGAAGAAAGCCTCATATGGCACCATAGAGGAATAAAGGTGAATGTAGTGGGAAATCAAAAAAGGACTCAATGGAGGAAAATTCACTTAATGATGTCTCCTTTGTAATAACAACTATAGCACCATCAACAGCAAAACCAGTTTCTCCCATACATGGAGGCAGGCTCTGAGCTATATTCTTCACATACATGATCTCATGTGAGATGAGTGTGATACTCCCTATCTTGTAGGCCTGGGGACTGAGGCCCAAGGAAGCTGACTCATCTGTCTGTGGACCCAGGCATTGTCCGTGCCCTGGGGCTTTCATAGGACCCCGCAAGCTGGTGCTGTGTCTTTCTGCTTTATTGCCTGTAAACTGGTGTCAACTGTTCTTGCAAATCAATATTGAAGATTGAATCAGGGGAGATTCCAGCAGGCTCTAGAAAACTTTGGGGTACATGGATGCTCTTCAAGAGGTAGAGAGGGGTTCCATTTAGAGACATTTGAGAAGGGAATGCAAAGCATTTAGTGTCAAGGAGTTCTGGTGGGATCCTTCCTCTTTAAGGAAAGAGAGGGCTGGGGATTCTTCTAGGGTTCCATTCAGGACTGTCTCTCTTGACCATTAAAATGCTAATTGAAGGTGTCAGTGCTTGACATTTGGTAATTAAAACATCCACTGACTGAATAAGAACTTTTTATTGACAATCATATTGATGAAAGCAAAAGTACTTTTATTTTAGACATCCTCATCATGGGCTCAGCTGGGCAGGGGTCCCTGTTGTGTGGATGGAGTTGTTGGTGCGGTGGATGGCAGCAGGGCCTCTCAGGTGGTCTCCATTCAGGCTAAGTGTAAGGTGGCTGGTGTGGTCCAGCCCATGTGGGGAGACCAGCTGATTCAGGCAAGCAAGAGGTGGAGCACTGGGGCTGCTGGCTTGTGGGTGACCATACAATTGCTCTTGGATTCTGGACTCTTAACTCTGGAAGGCGTTTGGGGAAATACTCTTTAAGACAGATCTGTGAGGTGCCTTATCATCCATGAATAGTTAGAGCAACCCTCAAAGGTGGGAAGCTTCTAGAGCTTAGAGGAATCATGTTGTGGAAGGTAGAGGAATCATGTTGTGGAAGGTAGAGGAATCATGTTGTGGAAGGTAGGGTAAGGGTAAGGATGTTAAGAAAGGGAGGAGATGCCTTACATTATACATCATTTCATTTCATTAGCCATCAAAGCTAATTACGTTCTCCCCATTTTTATAGATGGGGAAATGGAGACTCTAAGAATTCAGTAGCCTGCATAAGGCTATCCTCCTATTTAAAGACTAGGGTTAATTTGTGACTGGCCAACTATAATCCTAGGAAACACTTTATAATGAGTGTGATGGTGGGCTAGGGGTGCCCCAGGGAAAAAAGAGATTTGCTTTGTCAAAGCCACAGGAAGGCCAGGTGGCCATTGACATCACCATCCACTGGCAAGAGGAGGCTGGACGAAGGATCTGGGGGAAAAGGGTGTTTGCTACTCTGTAACCAGGGCCTGAGCTAGAATTTTGCCACCAATTCTCTCGAGCTTGAGTCACCCAGGGACAAGGATCATCCTGAAATCAAAGATGGAACTCACCATTGGTCGAGAGCTGAGCTCTCCAATACAGTGACTATTAACCACGTGTGGGTCCTTAAACTAATTATAATGAAGTAAAGTTTAAAAATCAGCTTCTCAGTACCACTAGCCACTCTTCAAGAGCTTAGTAACCATGAGACAAGTGACTGCCATGTTGGCTGAATACTTCCCTTTGTATGGAAGTTCTCGTGGACAGTGCCAGACCAGAAACCACTGGCTCTTTCCAATAGCATGACAAGTGTGGATCCTGCTTCTCACTTTCAAACTGTGAAACTTTGAACAAAATGCTTACTTTCTCAGCGTCTCTGTTTCCCCAACTATAAAAAAGGAAGGGGGGTTATCATGAGATAAAATGATCGTATATGGAAAGCAGGGTCCATGATGCTGGATATACAGATAGTGGTCATCAGAGGCTGCCACTGCCTTCCTGTCCACGAGAGACAAAGACAAGCCCTTTTGGTTTTGGATGTTTCTGTTGCAGATGGATTTCCATTTACTGAGTTTACACCTGAGGCCACCTGTCTTTCTGCTGTACGTGCGTGTATGTTAGTCACTCAGTCATGTCCGACTCTTTGTGATGGACTGTAGCCTGCCAGGCTCCTCTGTCCCTGGGATTCTCCAGGCAAGAATACTAGACTGGGTTGCCATGCCCTTCTCCAGGGGATCGTCCTGACCCAGGCATCAAACTCGGGTCTCCTGAATTGCAAGCAGATTCTTTACCACGGAGCCACCAGGGATCCTGTTTGCTTTTGGAATAAATATCACGAGAAACAAACAAACAAACAAAAAACACCTCACCTTTCCTTCTCATGTGAGAATGGCCCTGTTTCCATCATGCTAAAGCAAAGTTCCCTTCCGGAGGACTGCAGCACACTGGACCTTGGCCTGGGTCTTGCATCTTCAGATTTCTCTGTCTCGCCTTCTTGTCCACCTATCCCCCATACACCTATAACAAATTAAAACATTTCATTCCTGGAGCTTGTTCATCACTGTGCACTTGGACAAGCTGAGGGTGTCTTTTCTTATCCCACATGGCTTATTTTCTAAAATTTATATTTAGCTTCTCTGGGTCTTGTTGCTGCGCACAGGCTTTCTCTAGTTGCGGCGAGCAGGGGGCTACTCTCTATGCGGTGCCCAGGCTTCTCACTGTGCTGGCCTCTCTTGGCAGAGCACAGGTGTGTGGGCTTCAGTAGCTGTGATCCATGGGCTTAGTTGCCTGGTGGCATGTGGGATCTTTCCAGACCAGGGATTGAATTTGTGTCCCCTACACTGGCAGATTCTTAACCACTGGATCACCAGGGAAGGCCCTCACTTTGCTTACAAAGAAGAGGCAGAAGGTAAAGCAGTTCTTAAACTTGGGTGCGTATTGGAACCACCCTGGAGGGCTTGTTACACTAGTCCTGGGGGCCCCGCATGCTGAGTTTCAGCGTCAGTCAATCTGGGGGTAGGATGACCAGAACTTGTATTTGTAACAAGTTAGAAATGCTGCTTGTCTGGGGACACTCTTTGGGAATCTCTCTTTTAGGCCATGCTCCCCTGTAGGCTGAATGCCCTTGAAGTGTGCTGTGTTAGTAGCTCAGTTGCATCCAACTCTTTGTGGCCCCATGGGCTGTAGCCCGCAAAGCTCCTCTGTCCATGGAATTCTCCAGGCAAGAATACTGGAGTGGGTTGCCAGTCCAGGGAATCTTCCTGATCCAGGGATTGAACCTGGGTCTCCTGTACTGCAGGCGGTTTCTTTACCATCTGAGCCACTAGGGAAGCCCAAGTTCCCTTGAAGAATTGTGCATATCAGCATTACCTGCAGGGCTTATTAAAACACAGATTACTGAGCCCTCTCCCCAGAATTTCTGATTCCTTTCTGGAGAGGTAGATACAGCCTGAGAAATGTGCATTTTTACCAGATTCCCATGTGAGGCTGATGCTGCTGGTCTGGAAATCACACTTTGAGAACCTCTGGTATCTGTATACCAGTGTTAGCTCTGTGATCAGTGAGATGTGAAGTCAAAGCCTGTCTCTGCCACTGAGTGTTAGAGTGAACCTAACACTCTCTGAGCCTCAGTTTTACCATCTTTTGAATGGAAATAAGGGCTAAGGTTGTTGTGAGAATCAAGCAAAGAGTAGGTGCTAAATAAATGCTTTATTTCTTCTCCCCTAAATGTGAATTGTCCCGGCTAGGCTGCAGTGAGGCTGCAGGAGACAGAACGTTTGTAGCTCTGGATTAGTCCAGCTACGGCTTTTCGCTGTCCCCTAGTCAGCACTTCCCGCCCCCCTCGCTGCTCCCCAAACCTGGCAGTCCTCATCAGCCCTCTCCCCACCACAGTTAGGCTGCCAGATCTCTCGGTTTCCAGATGCCCACTGCACCGCCTCCCTCTTGCTACCACTTCCTCAGATTTCCCAAACAAATTGTGTGTCCCATCAAATTGTGTGTTAACTGTGTTACCGTAAGAATAAATTGTGTTTATTTCCAGATGACCTGGAGTTTTTGGCTGCTTTGCCTAAAAATAACTAAAAGCAGTTTTAAAAGAGGGGAAAGAAAATGGAAAACAACAACAGAAAGTAAAGGAAAGGGCAGCTCCAGCCTGATGCCAGATTTGGGAGAGTGGAGTTCATCGCCCCCCCCCCCACCCCCTCACACCTGGCAATAAGTAACTAGCTGCCTTGCAGTGTCCTGCACTGCAGTGGATCCAGAGAAGCCCAGAGCATCCTGAGCTGGGGCTTCCCTGGTGGCTCAGATGGTAAAGAACCCACCTGCCATTGCAGGAGATGCAGGTTCGATCCCCAGGCCTGGAAGATCTCCTGGAGAAGGAAATGGCATCCCACTCCAGTATTCTTGCCAGGGAAACCCCATGGACACAGGAGCCTGGCGGGCTACAGTTCACGGGGTTGCAAAAAAGTAGGACATGACTTAGTGACTAAACAACAACAGAAATCCCTGAACTGAGCCTGTCTGTGACATGTGGTCTTTCTGAGAGCCACCCAAGGGGAAGGTGAGGTAGAAGGTTGGTTTTGTCCTGCAGTTTGTGAGAAGGGAGGTAACTGTCCTGGGATGCTTCATGGAGGAGCTCCTCTGGGGAGTAGAAACCATCAGGAACTGAGGCACAGAAGCAGAACTCAAAAGTGCGGCAGAGGCTGGGAGTCTGGGGCCATGCCATAGAGCAGGGTTCTCCAGCCCCCAGGCTGCAGAGTAGGAAGTGAGCCTTGGGCAAGCCAGCAAAGCTTCGTCTGTATTTACAGCCGCTCCCCATTGCTCACATCACCGCCCGAGCTCCGCCTCCTGTCAGATCAGTGGCGGCATTAGATTCTCATAGGAGCACAAACCGTAATTGTAAAATCAAGGCAGAATATCCTGAGATTGCCACTAAATAGACATAAAGTGCACAGTAAATGTAAGGCACTTAACTCATCTAGAAACTATCACCCCCCCGCCACCTACCCTGGTCTATAGAGAAATTGTCTTTCACGAAACCGGTCCCTCATGCCAAAAAGGTTGGGGACCGCTGCCATAGAGAAGATACAAAAGCAAGGATTCTGTGTCTGCCAGCTCCTGCTTCTAGCACAGTCCTGGTGCCTTTTGCATAGAACCTCAATTCATTTTTTCCAGCTTCCTCTCATCAGGCACGTCGGCGCTTTCCAGCTCTGTGATTTGAAGTATGCCATCTAGTCTCCCCCAGCTTC
The DNA here is from genome assembly GCA_006410875.1 of Neotragus pygmaeus. Classification (NCBI taxonomy): domain Eukaryota; kingdom Metazoa; phylum Chordata; class Mammalia; order Artiodactyla; family Bovidae; genus Neotragus; species Neotragus pygmaeus. The sequence goes on along the minus strand of SJYV01004258.1, from coordinate 788,346 downwards.
TGTTTTCCTAGCTCTAAAATGGGTATCATGACATCTTAAGGCTGCAGGTTGCTGTTCAGACTAAACGAGAATATTCATAAAATTGGACAGCATGGAGCCTACCATACAGTAGGTGCCTGATAAACATCAGTTCCCTTTTCCTCACCTCTGCTCTATTGGAAGCCCTGCTGCAGATGTTCAGAGATGAAGGTGGTGATCCTGAATGCAATGGCTTGTGCAAACCCCCATGCCTCCCTGGCATTCTTGGTCAGAGGGGACAGACATGCGAGAAGAGAGAACCACACCAAAGGGACAGGTTGGCATCTTCTAAGCAGTGAGTGCTGTGGTTTCCTCAATCCTCCTTGGATCATGTGGCAGGTGGCAGGCAAGCTGGAGAGGGCCTCCCAGGCAGGCTGCTCTGCAGACACAGTCAGGAGGAGGTCAGTGTCCACCCCTCACCCTCATTCCTAGGATGGGGTGAGGCCCTGGGCATCAGGTGTGGGGAGGTGTGTATAATTTTCATCTCATCGAGCCCTAGACTTAATCGGAGCTGCCTCCTACATCACTGCCATCCATCTTCAGGAGACAGGTGAGACTCAATGAAGATGAGTTAGGATGTGAAGAATGTGGCAGGATTAAACTCTGATCAGATCATTACTGCAGCAAGAGGAAAAAAAAATCATGCCGGGAGAGGCTGATGTGTCTTTCTGTATCTTTTATTTATTTCCTAATGTCTATGCTTTTGCTTGAGTCAGAAGTCTTCCTTCACCTCTCCCTTTTTATCTGGCTCTCCTTTTCTCTCTCCTTGGGTTTAAGTTGTGGCTTTTCTTCTAGGGTCCCAGTTAAAAGTGGTCCCTAGACCCCCTGGTTCCTAAGAGCATCATCCACCAACTTCCAGTTCAGGATGCAAAGAGACATATTGTGGGTAGTGCTAGTCTAGCTTCCTGTTCCCAGGCTGCCTCGCAGACCCAAGTAGACCCAAGTGGATGGACTGGGATTTCACTGGGATAGGGGAGTCACAAGCAGAGTAGACGAGGAGGATGGTGATTTTGGCCTGGATTTTGGCCATCTGAGTCTCAGCAGTCCCCTAGGTGAGACCTTTCATTAAAAGGAGGGAAGCTGATAGTCTCCCTCTGTGTCTGTTGTCATGTGTCTCTGCCCCTCACACCACATAATCACAGATGGTCCGTCCGTGATGACCCTGTGTGCCCCAGCCTGCTTTGTGGTCAGACGGAGTGCCCACAGCTACCTTAGTGCCCATTTCCTTGGGTACCGCACCCCTCCTTTCTCTCCTTCTAGGCTCAAGTTGCTGGATGATCAAGGCAGGACTTGTGCAATCTGTGGCATACCTGGTAATTCAAAAACAACTGCCCCAGGCTGATAGATCCCAGGGCACCTGGAACTTTTCAGTTTTCCTTGTAGGAGCCTACTTTTTCAGATAGCTTTCTTTTTAAATTAATTCATTAATTTGTTTTTGGCTGTGCTGGGACTTCATTGCTGTGCATGTGGACTTTCTCTAGTTGCCGTGAGTGGGGGCTACTCTCCATTATGGTGTGTGGGCTTCTCATTGCAGAGGCTTTTCTTGTTGCAAAGCACAGACTCCAGGCAAGGGTAGGCTCAATAGTTATGGTGCATGGGCTTCGTTGCTCCACGGCATGTGGAATCTTTTCTGGACCAGGAATGAAACCCATTTCCCCTGCGTTGGTAGGCAGACTCTTAACTACTGGACCACACCAGAAGTCCAAACTTCTTTTTGAAAGGGTTTCCCAAGGGGGCAGTTTTCTGCTGAATTTGCCAATGGGGCCTTTGTTTGCCCACTGACAGTCCTGCATTGCGTGACGGTGCCGAGAATGATGGGAGGAAGGAAGAAGGAAGCAGGACCGAAGAGGCTGCAAGATGGGTTAGTGGCAGTGAAGCTTGTACATGATCTATAGTAGCGAGGATGGCTCTTGCCGTAGCATCCCTGGATGTTTCAGCAATCTGTCTATACTGTAAACAGTGCCCTGTGAATTCTGGCTTCCTGGGCATATGCCAGAGAGGAGGCACCTTGCGTTTCTGAACTGTTGGAGTGTTGACCTTTTCACCAAGCCAGCCTCCCTAGGTGAGGTCAGCAAATGTATTTGGATGTATACCATGTAAACAGTGAAACCCTAAAGGAGAAGACAAGAAGAGGCAGATGGAAAGCTGTAGCTAGCATCTGGCAGTTTGGAAGCAAAATCCTGCTAGTTCTGTGCCAGCTTCCTTCATGTCGTGGCCCCATCTGTCTGCCAGCCTTGTTAACATGGGCCAGGGCATCTCTGGGTCCTGAGGGTCAGCATCCTGCCTCATTCCTCATCCTCTTCCACTGACATTACTCCCCAGGGAGCCAGTATGCCTCTGCCTGCACCCAGGCTGCCTACATACCTGACTCCTTTCGATACCATGGCAGAGTCATTGGAACGTCAGGTGTTTGCACATCACCTTGGTTCTCTGCCTAGGCTGGTAGATTTGACTAGTTTCTTTCAACTACTTTCCCCTCTGGGGAAACTGGTGCAAAGTTGAATGTGACTCATGAAGGGTGTAGCAACTTGGAGCGATCATCATAATGTTCAAGATGCTCCACCATGAGCTCAGGTAGCCTCCTTCCTGACAGCTTCTTACACTGTGATATCATCTTGGATGGAGAAGCCAAGTGGGACTTGCCCAGAGGTTTTATGATGAATCTCTTCCTGCAAGGTTGTAATAAAAGGTCTCACTCTTCTGCTGTAGAATTTGAGAACGGCACCGGAGTTCTGAGATGTGAAACAGTGCTGATGACCCTTGGCACTCCTCCTCTTCAACCCCTTCCTTATCAGTGACCTTCACTTCCTCTCCATTTCAGCCAAACAATAGTAAGGCCACTCCTTGGCTTGCCCTATCGTGTGGAATTTCTCTAAGATCCAGACCTGCCTCTAGTCTCCCTTCTCCCCACTGTGTCTTCACTTCATTGTATTTTAACATTTTATACTGGAATATAGCCAGTTAACACTGTTGTGATAGTTTCAGGTGGATAGAAGAGTGACTCAGCCATATACATACATGTGTCCATTCTCCTGCAAGGGCTTCCCAGGTGGTGCCAAAGCAGGAGACATAAGAGATGCGGGTTCAATCCTTGGGTCAGGAAGCTCCCCTGGAGGAGGGCATGGCAACCCACTCCAGTATTCTTGCCTGGAGAATCCCTTGGACAGAGGAGCCTGACGGGCTGTGGTTCACAGGGTCACAAAGAGTCAGGCATGACTGAAGCGACTTAGCACACACACATTCTCCTCCAAACTCCTCTCCCATCCAGGCTGCCACAACATTGAGCAGCGTTCCCTGTACTACACAGTATGTCCTTATTGGTTATCCATTTTAAATATAGCAGTGTTNGACGGGCTGTGGTTCACAGGGTCACAAAGAGTCAGGCATGACTGAAGCGACTTAGCACACACACATTCTCCTCCAAACTCCTCTCCCATCCAGGCTGCCACAACATTGAGCAGCGTTCCCTGTACTACACAGTATGTCCTTATTGGTTATCCATTTTAAATATAGCAGTGTTGTGCCTTCACTTTACACCTGACCTTGACGTCCTCTCTCTTGGCCCCTGTGGCTTCTGTGTTATCTTGGCTCCGTTTTCTTCCCCATCCAACCAACCCCATGGTTAGCCATTCATGGCCTCTCCCTGGAACTCTAGACTCCCTCCACCCGGATCATTCTTTCTCTGCCTGTTTAACAACCCCTCCTCTGTGGATCCCCATTCTGTGATTTTTCTCCCCTGTCCTGAGTGGCTGAGCAGGACAGCTATAGACCTGGGCTAAGTGGGTCCACTGCATACCTGGTGTTCAGACCCAAGCAAGACCCCTGCTGATCTTTGGCACCTTGCATTTGGCTCCTGCTCACCCTGTTGCAGCTGTGCTGGGCCTTGCCTAACCCTTTTAAGCCCCATAGCTCAGCTCTTTAGCCCTTGGTGAAATATCTTGCATATTTGGTTGAGCTTGAAGCTGCCCAGTGCTTGCACTTGCAATTTTCCTCCTTGCAAATGCAAACTTTACTCTTGTTTTGCATCTTCACCTCTTCTCTCCTGTGTCACTTAAAGTATCTTCAGGGACTTCCTTGGTGGTTCAGTGCTTAAGAATCCTTCCCTTCCAAAAATGCAGGGGACATGAGTTTGAGCCCTAGCCAGGGAACTAAGATCCCACATACCTTGGAGCCACTAAGCTCATGCACCACAGTAGAGAAGTTCACACATTATAGTGAAGACCCAGGACAGCCAAAAGATAAATAAAATATGTTTACAGATTAAATAAAGTATCTGAGTAGGTTTGTTCATTAATTGAAAGTCTCTGTTATCCACTATATTCCTAAACTAGGAATATGCCTATCACTGTGTGCATCCTAAGATAGTCACACCCTACAAGGCACTGATGTTCATAAAAATTACCAAAAAAGGTATTAGAACATACTGAGAATAATTGTTGTTGTTCTGTCACTCAGTTGTGTCCAACTCTTTGCGACCCCATGGACTGCAGTGCACCAGGATACCTACCTGGTCCTTTACCATCTCCTGGAGGTTGCTCAAACTCACGTACATTGAGTCAGGGATGGCATCCAAACATCTCATCCTCTGTCATTCCCTTCTCCTCCTGCCCTCAATCTTGCCCAGCATCAGGACCTTTTCAAATGACTCAGCTCTTTGCGTGAGGTGGCCAAAGTACTAGAGCTTCAGCTTCATCATTGGTCCTTCCAATATTGAGAATAATACCAATATTTGTAAGAGCCGTTGTTTTCATTAATGAATGCTGAATCTTATGTCAAGCCTTGTGCCAAGTACTTTTCAGGTATATCACACTTCGTCTTGACCCCCCAAAGTCAGTGAGTTAGGGACTTACAGGATTCTCATATTATAGAAGAGAAAAAAAAGGCTGAGAGGCTTAACTCAGAGGCAGAGTTGGGATCTAAACCTAGAACATTGCCTTCAGATTCTTCCCTTCTTGCCCTCTCTCCCATTCTCCTTCCTCGTGGGTGGACTCACTCCAGGAGGGTCTCCTGAGAGCACCTCGTCCCTTCCTGCATCCTCTGTGTCCTCCAGGCTTCCCAGGTCCATGCCTTTCTGCTGAACAAGCGCCGCTGCTCTGACCTGCCACACATTTAGCTGCTGAGCACGTGTAGACTCACATCGTGCTTTTAACTGCAGGCAAAACCCATCCCTCTGGGAACTGTCCCAGTTTGAGGGTTTTTTTTTTTTTTTTTTTAAAGGCAGTCATGTTAAAATAGAGATTAATAATATAGACAGAGAGAGACATGAAAATAGATCCAGGAGGGATGGTAGATAGCCTATCTGAATAGATCCCAGAGATAAATACATGGAAAGCATAGAGAATTATTGTTGGGAATAATTCCCCATGGGAGGCTCTATGGATAAATATATAGATCAGGGATAGTGGAATCATTTAGAGAAAGTGAGATGAAAACAGCACGTGGGAGTCCGCAACTGTGAGAGCTGTACTGAATGGGCTTGGGCCTTTGGTACCGCACGTTTGGTGGAGTTGTTCCAACAGGAGTTTGGAAATTCGTGGGCGGGCTATAATCTTCCAGAAGCCACATGGCAGGGTGTCCTGGGGAGAGTGAGAGGGGAATTAACTGAGAACTTTGTGAGTGGCGTTCTGGGAGCAGGATGGGAGATGCTGAGGCAGACCTACGAGAGCATCATCAGGGTCGGCTTTGTAAGTTGACATAGGGATGTGAAGGCTGAATGGAGCCTTGGAAAAAAGGGGCTAGATTGAAAAGGGCAGTGTTCGCAGGGACCCATAGAGAGAAGTTCAGGGCTCTAGTCCTTGAGGGCGTCTGGAGAGGAGAGCCAAGTCCCCCACCCAGCAGGTGAATCAGTGCAGCAGGCTGTCTGCACAAACATGGGACATATGTCTGGAGGCTGCAGTCCAGTGTCATAAAAAATCCATCCCCGGGTAGCACTGTTCCTGTGGCTGATGGCTGTGGCTCTGTGGTGATTGGGTCTGGACTTGGCTCAGGCCCTGCCCACCAGTATCCAGGGAAGATTGTGAAAAACTGGGGTGAACTTGGGATAGACAGCCGCTCACATGTTCTCCTCCCCACCCTGGTCCTTGCCCTGTTTATCCAGAACGCTGCAGTTCTGTTTGACAGACATTCCTGACTGTGCTGTGTGGCTCTAGAATGTTCTACTCAAGGGCAGATGAAAAGGGCCAGGAGGAGGCTATGATTCAGAAAGGTGGGACAGCGCCCATCTCTTTGCGTGAATGCTAAGTCACTTCAGTCATGTCTGACTCTTTGCAACACCCTGGACTGTAGCCCGCCAGGCTGCTCTGTCCATGGAACTCTCCAGGCAAGGATACTGGGGTGGATTGCCTGCCATGCCCTCCTCCAGGGGATCTTCCCAACCCGGGGTTTGAACCTGCATTGGCAGGTGGGTTCTTGACCACTAGTGCCACCTGGGAAGCCCACTCATTTCTTTATGGAACTTCTTTTGTTTCTTAGAATGATTGACTAGGAAGGGGTCAACAATCCTTAAGTGAGCACTTTGACCCTGGACACTGACTCCATCTTTACATCCCACCCTCCTTTTCCAGGTGAAAAAGGGAGTAACTGTTGACTATTTCTGACAGAGACCTTGCCGTGATAGCCAACGACCCATAGTTCTCCCATGCATGTCAAGAGTATCCACTGACTATCTTGCCTTATTCTAGGGTGGGTTATGGGCCATGGTGTATAGCAGTGTAGGGTCTTTACCTTCAAGGAATTTGACATTTGAAGACTTTATGTCAGAAGTCAACTTGCGGTCCCCTCTGTACTGGAGAGAAAGCCCAGATGGTTGCTTCTTTGATATTGGGAGTTTTGCCTCCTATGCATGAGTTAGCTGCTCCAGTGTTGTTTTAGATGTCGTAAGACCCCGATGTCCTTTCTCAGGGATTAGCCTTGACAGTAGGGCATTCTGGCAAAGTTGCTTTTCCTCTCTGAGTCAGGGACTCTCTCCCCATGTTGGATAAGAATCATGGCAATGTGACTCATGTGGGTGTCAGAGAGATCAGGCAAAGGACACACTGGAGAAACCCAAGTCCTCAAGCTGCCCGATGAGAGAGTCCTAGTTCAACAGAGAACTTGCAGTCCAGAATTTCTGTTGGGTTAAAATTCCTGCCCCGTTTATAGAGGAGGGACATTTGCATAAATAACAAGGGAACAGTTCCAGAGAGAACTTTTCCAGGAGGAATTTGGCTAATCAGGTCTCTAGCTGGACTTGTCCCCAGAGGATTCATGAGAATAAAAATTGAGGGGACAGCCATCCAGATGGCATGTGGCAGGGGCGTGGGTTCTGCTCCAGCGATATTCTGGGGTCTCTGCCCAGTTTCTGGCCGTCTGGAACACCCTTCCCTCTATTCCAGGCAGGGGGGTGTCCTGGAGAATGGGCAGCCATCTGGTCACCGGGCAGAGCCTCAAACCAGGGGGACAGGGACCATATGGGCTGCTCATGGTTCTACCTTGCTTACTTTTGACTTTAATCTTAAAGTCCTCTGAACTGGAAATAGGATTCAGGAGAAAGCTTTCTTTTGGAGAGTCAGACACTCTTGTTTGCCATGGAATTTTTTTCTCCCTGCTACTGCTGTGGTCAGACTGATGGGCAGGAGGATGACCCGGTAGACAGTGGATAGGGATAAGCCTGGAAATACTAGGCTTCCATGCTAGGTTGGCTGCTTATCAGTAGCAACACGCTAAGATGACTTCCATTTCCTCTCTGTAATGGATGGAGGTAATACAGTCCTAGAACTTGAATCTGTAAAATGCATGGACACCAATTATATGGTTGTTATAGCTACCTAGTTTTCATAGCCCCTTTATTCACTACAAAAAAAAAAAAAAAAAAAAACCCTTTTGCAAACTTAGGTTGCACTTTCGTGGTGGCTCAGTGGTAGAGAATCTGCCTGCCAATGCAGGAGATGCAGATTTGATCCCTGGGTCAGGAAGATCCCCTGAAAAGGAAATGGCAACCCACCCTGGTATTCGTGCTTGGAGAATCCCATAGACATAGGGCTCCTATAGACATAGGTGGCTACAGGCCATGGGATCACAAAGAGTCAGACACAACTGAGCGACTGAACGTGCATGCATGCAAGCATATGTTACATGCAAGATTTTTTTTTTTTTTTTCGTGATTCCTCCCTCTTGACCCTTGGGAAACCATATGGTCCATTGCTATGGGTATCAGTGAAGGAGACAAAGTCCCAGTGTGAAGGGCTTACATAGACTCAACCATTGGACTTGGAACTCAGCTTCAGAGACCTGTTTTGAGCCAAGTTTTGGTTCTTCCTTAGACTCTGTGGTTCTTGACCTAGATGTTGAGTCCCTCTGCAGTAGAGAGAGGACTAGGAGAGATGGGAGTATACTATTTAAGAGCAGGGAAGCCAGATAGAGTTAGATGAGAGTCCCACCTGTGCATCATAGAGCAAATGACTTACCTCCTCTTCCCTGAAATAGGGTTAATGATAGAATCTACCCCACAAGGCCATTGGAGTGTTGAAAGAGACAATGTGTGTATCTTCACTGACATTTTAAAAAGAAGAAAGTGTTAGTCACTAACTTGTGTCCCACTCTTCGCGACCGTATGGATTGTAGCCCTCTGTCTGGCGATTACATTGCCAGGCTCCTCTCTGTCCATGTAATTCTCCAGGCAAGAATACTGGAGTGGGTTGCTATTTCCTCCTCCAGGGCATCTTTCCAACCCAGGGATCAAAACCATGTCTCCTGCATTGGAGACATTTTCTTTACCCCTTGAGCCATCAGGGAAGGCTGACATACAAGTCACCAAAAACTGGGTGGCTTAAAACAGTGGAAATTTATTCTATCAAAGTTCTGAAGGCTGAAAGTCCAAAGTAAGGTGTCAGCAGGGCCATTTTCCCACCAAAGGCTCTTGGGGAGACTTCTCCATTGTCGCTTCCAGTTTCTGGTGGCTCCAGGCATTCCTTGGCTTTTGGCTGCATAATACCAGTCTCTACCTCCATCTTCACAAGGTTTTTCTCTTTTGCCTCTGTGCTGTCCATTTCTGTCTCTTATAAGGACACCTATCGTTGGATTGAGGACCCCACCTGATTCGGTATAATCTCATCTTGAGCCTTACCTTCATTATATCTGCAAAGACTCTGTGTGTGCTGTGTGCTAAGTTGTGTCCGACTCTTTGTGACCCCGTGGACTGTAGCTCATCAGGCTCCTCTGTCCATGGAATTCTCCAGGCAAGAATACTGGAGTGGGTAGCCGTTCCCCTCTCCAGGAGATCTACCTGACTGAGGGATCGAACCCATGTCTCCTGTGTCTCCTGCATTGGCAGACGGGTTCTTTACCACTAGCGCCACCTGGGAAGCCCAACAAAGACATTTCCAAGTAAGGTCATAATCTGAGGTTCCAGGTGGGCATCTCTCCCTCTCTCTCTTTCTCTTTTTCTTTTTTTTTGGTGGCAGGGCATAGGGACAATGTTCAGCCCACTACACTCATCAGTTTCTTACTTTTGGGCTTCTGGTTACCTGGGCTTCCATGACCTGAGAAAAGAAGTTCTAGGGAACAGTTCATTCAGCCATCTGCCCATGTCAACCTGTACTTGTTGAACAGCATCAATCTCACAGGTAGACTGCTACCTGGGAGATGGATGTTGTGCCAGCCATGGGAGCATGAGGATAAATTAGGAGAACAGAAGTGTGCTGCTAATGACTGGGGGCCAGCCAGGGGTCATTCCTGTGCCCGGTTCTGGGCATAGATATGAACCACATGCTCCCCACTCTCTCACAGTTTTCAGGGAAAGGTGGGCAGGTCATGAGTCAAGGACCCGCCAGAGAACTGAGTGTTCTGGCAGCTACCAGTCCAGGACTCTGGGGGCAGAGCAAGGATCCCAGTGGACCATGGGGTCATCCAGAAAGGCCTCCCAAGAGAAGTGGCACCTTGATTCAGTCTTCAGGGGCAGGGCAAATCTAGTAGCTGGAGAAGCTTTAACTAGGCAGATTAGAACTCTGTAAAATCAGGAGACTTGAAAAAACAGGTTGGTTCAGAGAGCCATCAACAGCTCTCTGTCTGGTCAGGACATGTGCATGAGTTGGTGGTGGGGAAGCTGGGCAGGTGGGCCTCATTCTCACCATTGGTGTCATCGTTATCATCAACATCGCTAATGTTTAGGGAACCATGAAAACTGGCTTTGAGTCCCAGCCTAAGGAATTTGGCTTTTCCTCCCTGAAGCTGTGGAAGTGTGTGTATGAGGGAGGTGGAAGGTACCCTGTTGGGGAGGAAGAGTGAGTGGGCTGTGTCCTTCTCCACCAGGCGTGGCACCATGGATGGGGGCTGCCGCTCCTTCTCTGGTCTGCTTCTCTTGCAGCTGTTGTTCAGTTGCTAAGTCATGTTCAACTCTTTCTGACCCCATGGGCAGCAGCACGCCAGGCTCCTTTGTCCTTCACTGTCTCCTGGAGTTTGCTCAGATTCATGTCCATTGAGTTGCTGATGCCATCCAGCCATTTCATCCTCTCGTCCCCTTCTCCTCCTGCCCTCAGTCTTTCCAAGCATGAGGGTCTTTTCCAATGAGTCACCTCTTTCCATCAGGTAGCCAAGTGTTGGAGCTTTAGCTTTAGCGTTGGTCCTTCCAATGAATATTCAGGGTTGGTTTCCTTTCGGATTGACTGGTTTGATCTCCTGGTGGTCTAAGGGACACTCAAGAGCCTTCTCCAGAACTGCAATTCTAAAGCATCAGTTCTTTGGTGCTCAGCCTTCTTTATGGTTCAACTCTCACATCCATACATGACTACCAGAAAAACCATGGCTTTGACTATACAGACCTTTGTTGGCAAAGGGATGTCTCTGCTTTTTAATACTGTCTAGGTTTATCATGGCTTCTCTTAATATCAATTTGTTCTGATCTGTTGTGGTCATTGAGTGGAGGACATTCAAGATGCTGAAAGCTGACCCTCTCTATGTCTTGGAGAGGGAGGCATGAGCATTCTATGTCCCTTTGACCACTGGGGATCAGGTTGGTGGTCATCAGTGATGGGGAGGCTTTCAGTTCAGTTCAGTCGCTCAGTCGTGTCCGACTCTTTGTGACCCCATAAATTGCAGCACGCCAGGCCTCTGTGTCAATCACCAACTCCCAGAGTTCACTCAAAGGTTTTATTCTTTAAACCCAATTTGATCATCAAGGATTCAAACTTGACTGTGCTATTTTACTATAGCAAGTATGCTTTTCATGGTCGGATGAAAGTTAAATTTATTCATTTATTTAATCTTGATTAAAGGCATCTCTAATGACTTATTGATTTTTTTATTAGTTGGGGAGAAGGGGAAGCTCACTGTCTTGGCAAGCAAGTGATTACCTGATGCCAGGTTTGAAAGCTGCTAAACAAGGGATCTGTTTTTGAAATATGAAAAGAAATATTTCAACATAAAAATCAATAAAGGGACATGAAACAATTGAAATGGATGAGCAAATTAAAAACAACTCTTTTTTCTCTTAATGAAGATCATTTGAAATGTTTAAAAAAAATGAAAGAAAAGGGAAGAGAGGCATTGCAGTCATTTGTCTGATACCAAGACACAAAATTAACCCACTGTGAATATGTTGAGATTAAATGTGAAGATTATAGCAATGGCTGAACATAAATATTCTTTTAAAAAATTTTAATTGGAGTATGGGCATTTTTACAGTGCTGTGTTAGTGTCTGCTGTACAGCAAAGTAAATCAGTCATTAGATTGGATTGTTTAGTCACTAAGTTGTGTCTTCCTCTTTTCGACCCTGGGGACTGAAGCCCGCCCGGCTCCTCTGTCCATGGGATTCTCCAGGCAAGAATACTGGAGTGGGTTGCCATTTCTTGCTCCAAGGATCTTCCTGGCCCTGGAATTGAACCCTCATCTCCCGCATTGGCAGGCGGGTTCTTTACCACTGAGCCATCAGGGCAGCCTGGTGTATCAGCCATACGTAAATATATATCCACTCTTCTTTGGATTTCCTTCCCATTTAGGTCACCACAGAGCACTGAGTAGAGTTCCCTATGATGAACAAAGATAACTTCTCACACTCGGGTTGTGCCTTCATCTTTTTTTTCTCAGATGACTGGGGTAGGCTTTGAATGGGGCTAATGCTTTGACTTCTCCCTCCGAACTCACAGTCCCTCTGCACACAGCAGCCCGGGTGATCCCCTAGGAAGCACGGTCAGATCATGCTAGCCCCTGAGCTTCAACCCCCGATGGCTTTCCAGCACATGTAGAAGAGACGGCACACTCTTCCCCAAGACCCACGTGGTCCTGGGTGACTTGGCCCAGGGCTGCCCGACCCCACATCTTTCCGTTCACTTCCCATCAGCCCTACCAACCTCCATGTTATTCCTGATCACACTGAGTGTTTTCTCCAGGACCTTGCACATGGGATTCTCTTTGCAGGAACTTACTTCCCCCAGCTAGTCCCCCAGCTCCTCCTTTGTGGCATTTATGCTCCTCTGCAGGGAGGCTTCCTGACCACCCCTCCACCATCACACCTACCTCTTTCCCTGCTTCATGTGTCTCTGTAGCTCCACATGTGTTATGGGTTTCCTCTTTCCTCTTGATCACAGATCTTGCCTTCTGGGATACAAGCCCATCAAGGCTGGGGACTTGTTCGATGTTCCCAGAACCTGGTGCCTCACAGGTGTGGCGTCACTTGTTATTGGGTTGGCTGAAAAGTTCGTTCACGTTTTTTCCACAAGATGTTGTGCAAAAACCTTAATGAACTTTTTGGCCAACCCAGCATATGATCTGGTCATATACTGCTTCTCTCCGTTCTACTGTCTCCTGGAGCCTCACAGTAACCCTGGGAGGTGGCCAGGATGGACAGTTGTCCACTTTTCTGATGGGAAGACTGAGGCCAAGAGCACTCATGGCCAGCAGTGGGGTGGGCCCGGGACTAGCCTCAGGCTCTCTGATGCTCAGCTAGTTCTCTTCCTGCATACCTGCTTAGGATAGCACACCAGAGACTTGCGATTTCTGCTGTGCAGTTTCTGCATTTGAGGGACACCTTGTGGGGACCTACTCTGTACTCGAGAACTTAGCAGACCCCTGGCTGGAAGCACCAAGCATCTTCGAGCACCTCCCGGTGTGGGGTGTGGAAGAGAAAACACACTCAATCGATATTCATGCAACCGAATGGAACCTAGATTATTGTGGTGATTAAATCAGGGGCTTGTGTCCCAGCTCATCACTTACACGATTCCCTTAAATCTCTCTGAGCTTCAATTTCCTCCACTCTAAATAAGAACGGTAGCTGCACTTACTTATAGAGATAGGATTGTTGGGAGCCTTGAGTAGGGTAATGGATTGAAAGTGCTTAGCAGGGCTTGGTATGTGGAACTTTTCAAAAATGCTCTTCATTTTATCTCCGTCCTTGTTGTGATCCTTCTGTGGTCTGTCGACTCTCTAGGAATGCTCAGGCTTTGCTACTGAGTTGGGCTCAGTTCAGTCACTCAGTCGTGTCTAACTTGGTGACCCCATAGACTGCATCAGGCCAGCCCTTCCTGTCCATCACCAATGCCTGGAGTTCGCTCAAACTCATGCCCATTGAGTTGGTGATGCCATCCAACTATCTCATCCTCTGTCGTCCCCCTCTCCTCCTGCCTTCAATCTTTCCCAGCATCAGGGTGTTTTCAAATGAGTCAGCTCTTTGCATCAGGTGGCCAAAGTATTGGAGTTTCAGCTTCAACATCAGTCCTTCTGAAGAATATTCAGNGGCCACTGGTGAATTTTAACAAATTTGCTGGCATATTGAGTGCAGCACTTTCACAGCATCATCTTTCAGGATTTGAAACAGCTCTACTGGAATTCCATCACCTCCACTAGCTTTGTATGTAGTGATGCTTCCTAAGGCCCACTTGACTTCACATTCCAGGATGTCTGGCACCTATGCAGTATCCAGGGTGTCTCAGGTGGTGCTAATGGTAAAGAACCCACCTACCAATGCAGGAGACATCAGAGATGCAGGTTTGATCCTCCGGTTGGAAAGATTCCCTGGAGGAAGACATGGCAATCCACTCCAGTATTCTTGCCTGGAGAATCCCGTGGACAGAGGAGCTTGGCCGGCTACGGTACATAGAGTTGCAAAGAGTTGGGCATGACTGAAGCAACCTACATAGCACAGCAGGTCCAGTAGTAGTTACAGAAGCAGCAACAGGAAATCTTTGATAGTGTGGTCTACTTGGCCATCCTTGTGGCCTTTGATCATAACACCATTGAAGACTAGAAGGGTCCCATAGACAAGTGTCTTTGTGCAGAAGTGGACCAGTATTCACACATTTGTGGACCATTTACTGGTGTAGGCTGAGCTCCTGCATGGTGACTGTGTGACACCCGAGCACCAACTCCCATCTGGCTGAGTGTCTTTGTTTGTGAGGCTTGTCATCACAAAGTACCATAGGCTGGGTGGTTAAGACAAAAAAAAAAAAAAAAAATCTATTTTCTCCCAGTCCTGGAGGCTATAAGTCCAGCGTCAAAGTTGCTTCTTTTGAGGTCTCTCCACCTGGCTTGTGGATGTTCATCTTCTCCCTGTGTCTTCATAGGTCTTCCCTCTGGGTGTGTCTGTTAATTTTATCTCATAAGGACACATTCATACTGGATTAGCATGAGTGCGTGTGTGCATGCTCAGTCGCTTCAGTCGTGTGTGACCCTTTGCGACCATATAAACTGTAGCTCACCAGTCTCCTCTGTCTGTGAGATTCTCCAGGGAAGAATACTGGAGTGGGTTGCTATTTCCTCCTCCAGGGGACTTTCCCGGCCCAAGAATCGAACCCCAGTCCCCTGCATCTCCTGCACTGCAGGCAGATTCTTTACCACTAGCGCCACGAGGAAAGCCTGTGTTGGAGTGATGGCAGTCCTCTGAAGACTGGGTGGGTGTTCTGGAAAATGTATGCAAGCACTTGAGTGTGTTGGTGGAGCCACATGAGGGAGATTGCCGAGATCGTGTGTTACACGGTTGGAGCTATGCACAGAATAGAAGGTGTGTGAGGTATGTCCAGTTGTGGGAATATGCGTGGACTGTGTTTATACGGGTCTGGGGTCATGTGTATTTGTCCTGGGCAAATCACTGGGATTTGTGCCTATCGCTCGGGGTTTAGAGAGGAGAGAGCAGAAACCACAAAACGAACACACAGGACATGTATGCTGCCCATCAAGTGAAATCCCCAGCTCTCTGCAGACAGAATCATTCTATATTCTGAACTCTGGTCTCCCAACAAAGCCGTCCCTGATCTATCTGAATTACAGATTAACTGGCACCGAAGGGACAGCAGAATCCATTTAAATGAATAGCTCTCTAATTTATTAAAGGCTTATTTATGCTGCTGGTATCAGAGGCTCATCAAATTCGTGGAATGGCGTGGGTCCCTCTCCTCCCCTCCTGACCCATCGCTGCTGGAATATTTTATCTTTTTCCAGGAGAGCTGTAACAAGCCTGCAATGGAGGATATGGGTGGGATAAAGGGCCACACACCTTCCGTGGGCTTGTTGGGTCCTTTGTAGATTAGATTAGCAGTTAACTTGCTGCTCTTGAGGAACGTCTGAATCCTTGGGAAGAAGCCCGAGTCCCGCACTTGTCTCTTAGAGAAGAGGATGCAGAGGGAAACACTTCCCTGACAACCAGACCCTCCGCTTAGCATCATCCTGTGTGTTGTGATGACATGCAGATTTCTGGAATCTGATACACGACTCTCAAGTTGCTCTCTTGAATGTGACCCACTTCCCTTCTCCAGCCCCATGGTTTGGGTGAGATCTCAGGAGGATGGAATAGTCTGGAATGGTTGTGTCTGAACATAGAGGGGGACTTCTGTGGGGTTAGCTGGCTGGCTTTCATCTCAGGAAAGGGCACTGGGCCATTGGGGAGGTTCCTAGCGCCAGGTTGGCTGTGGGGGAAGGATTCTGGGAAATGTGAAAAGAATGGCAGTGCTTGGAGTCCTTCAGAAAGCAGAGAGGCTCAAAGATAGAACATCGCCATCTGACCTTAGACTTTCACTACCTTTTGACCTTTGGAAGGGGGATATTCAGTTCTAGTTATCATCCTGCTTGCGCTCAGTTGCTAGGTCATGATAACCATAGTGTCAAACATTTTTCATGTAAACCTGGGTTCGGCTGTCTTATCAGTACCGTTTTATAGATGGAGAAACAGAGAGAGAAACTAAAGAACCCCTCCTCTCTCCAAGCCACTCAATTAGTAAATGAGGAACTGGTGTTCAAACCCAAGTTCAAGTCTGATGGCAGAGTCCTTGTGCTTCCCTGCTCCGCTGGACCATCAACCTTTCCCCTTTGCCCCAGGCAACCTGAGTTCCTGCTGACTCTCCAGACCCCGTCAGAGTCCAAGCCCTGGGCTGTGCTCTCTGCCATCTGCTCTCGCTTCTGCGTGCCAGGGAGAGGGATGGGCTCAGAGAGTCGTCAGCTCTCACCAGGCAAGCTTGTGCTTTGTCACCCGTGGCTTCTGCAGTCGGAGCATCTGCTGGGCTTTTCATCCCCGCCCTCTCTTTCCTTGGCAGGTGATTCACGGTGTCAGTGGTGTGTCAGCCCCATGCGGGCAGCAAGCCACTCCCCAGCACATCATCAAGGCAGAGGAAGACCAAGAAGGATGAGGTCAATCCTGTTCTCCCATTAAGATTGTTGTTGTTCAGTCGCTCAGTTGTGTCTAACTCTCGGTGACTCCATGGACCACAGCATACCAGGCTTCCCTATCCTTTGCTGTCTCCCAGAATTTGCTCAAACTCAGGTCCACTGAGTCAGTGGTGCCATCCAACCATCTCATCCTCTGTCAACCCCTTCTCGTCCTGCCGTTAATCTTTCCCATTAAGTTAGTAGGAGTCATTTTGAGTGGGCTTGAAAAAGAGCTGGACAGGAGCTCAGAGGTGGCATCAGAGTGAACTTGGGTGCAGCCCTGGGTTGCTGGGGGTGAGAGTCAAGGTTATGTGAACATCTCACCACCCCCAGGGGCACAGCGCTGTGCCTCCCAGGCGCCCTTCTGAAGCCGTAGCTGACAGCAGCTTAGAAACACCTTTACCTTCCCTTGAAGCTCACCTCGAGTTTCCTGTTCCTCCACCTTCCAGAACTGGCCAAGGGACTCAGATAAGTGCTCCTTGGTCAGGACACACTTCTTTTTGCTTCTGATGCCCTATGAAGGAGGCCGCCACTCTAGTGAAGGTGACAATCAGAAGCGGTTTGGTCTCTTCTTGAAGACCATCAGCCCAAAGGAGAGCTCTCTGCCTTCTGTCCAGGGAGGCATCACAATGGAAGATACTGAAGAGGGATCATAGACTCTCTCTCTCTCTCTTTTCTTTTTTCTTTTTTTTTGATGTGGACTGTTTAAAAAGTCTTTACTGAATTAGTTATAATATTGTTTGTTTTATGTTTCAACTTTCTGGCCACAAGGCATGTGGGATCTTAGCTTCCCAACCAAGGATCGAACCTGCACACCCTGCATTGAAAGGCAGAATCTTAACCACTGGACTGCCAGGGAAGTCCCCAGACTCAACTGAGATTTTCTAGTCCTGAGGATGCTAAGGTTTTGTGCAAATCAGCAATGAGTGAGGTTCACATTTTCATGAAAAATGCTGTCTCTTTGTCACATTTGAAATTTGTGTGCGATTATTTGAATTCTTGAAAACAGTTTCTTCCCAGCTCCAAATTATGATCTCAGTGTCAAGTTGAAGCAGGATATTCATTCCCAAGTGGAACCAATACCCCAAGGCAGATGATAAACTATATAAATATTGCAACTATAGGTAGAATATTTACTGTATTTATTTTTCTAAATTTGGACCATGAAGAAAAAAAGAGAAATGTTATTATCTCCCTTCATCTCTGCCTTTATGCCCTAAAAATTGACTTATTATTAATATTTAAGAGCTGTCACATTGTATGAATCATTAGCTATAAAAAGACATACGTTTTGCTCGATTTCCATTTTATTCACATATTTCTTCCACTTTCCACTGTATGGTGGAGGTTCCACATTAAAAATACATGTATAGGAAAAAGGGTCTGTGCTTGCAATGTCTCCCCCACCTTGTCTTAACTGATTTGTTCAGTTGAGAACTCTAGGAAAATTTTACCAGTGGAAATCAGGGGCCTGACACTCTGCTTTCAGTTTTCCCATCTGCCAGCTTTCTGTTCAGTTTGACCTCAAGCCATGCCTTAACCTACATTTAATGCCACTCTGCTGCCAGGGCGCTTTTCTCTGCCTATATTTGGCTTCTTCATTTGGTTGTCTTTCAGTGATGCTAGGGATATAGGATGTCAGCCCCCTTTCAGCCTATCCTTTCTTCCTTATCAAGGCACCCTAAATTCAAAACCTGCTTCAGCTGCTGGGAGGCGGGAGATGTCTTTGTTGTTGTTCCAAGTTGTCCAATTCTGTGTTCCTGTGGACTGCAGCATGTCAGTCTCCTCTGCCCTCCACTATCTCCCAGAGTTTGCTCAGATTCATGTCCCTTGAGTTGCTGATGCTATCTAACCATCTCATCCTCTGTCACCCCCTTCTCTTCCTGCCCTCAGTCTTTCCCAGCATCAAGGTCTTTCCCAAAATGAGTCTGCTCTTTGCATTCGGTGGCCAAATTATTGGAGCTTCAGCAGCAGTCCTTCCAATGAATATTCAGGGTTGATTTAGGATTGACTGATTTGATCTCCTTGGTGTCCACTTTGGATTTAACAGACTTTATGATTGCCCTGTTTAATGCCTCCTCCTCCATCCTGGGTGTTAGGCAGCATGCAATTGGAGTGGGCTGGGAGCACAGTGTGGGAGCACAAGGTCAGAAGCCCTGGCTTCTCCTTTTATCTGGTTGATTGAGCAATCTCAGGCAGCTCCCTGGGTCTTAGTTTTGTCACTGGCTGGAAGGGCAGGATGTCACCTGCCTTATCTCTGTTGGGGAGTAATTGGGAGAGGGAAGCCAATGAGCCAGTGAGTGTGAAAGCTCTTGGAGTGGTACAGTGCTCTGCACACTAAGGAGACACCAAATGAAGATTATGATGACGGTGATGATGCTTCCAAGGGGCACTGGTTTAATAGATTTTATACTTACAGGAAGTATGTCCTTTGGTTTTACTTATAAAATTTCATCATGAGAGTCTGAGCTTGAGCCCAGTCCAAAAACTGGGAAGTGCTTTCTCCCCTAGAACTGCCTCTGATCTCACCAGTGCTATAAGTGGGATGTGGTCACCGAGACGCCACCGCATATCTCCATCTGCCTGCCCCTTCTGCTATAATTCTTTAAGTGGCACAGATTTCCTTTAATCTCTTTCCTATAGAGAGAAGGGGAGGGCTGGAAAGGATGGTTGGCAAAGGTCTTTGTGTTGTCTACAGAAGTTGGAGGCCCTGGGGCTCCACTGTGGGGCCTGGGATGTGCATTTAGAGCCAGAATCTAAGCTCATGAATGCATCACACCATCAGCCATGCCTCCTTCCCTGACTCTCTGCTGCCTCCAGGATTTGTAAAGTACAGGGAGTGTTTAGGCCCTAGACATACACACATTGAAATCCTAGCTCTGAATTTCCACCTCCTTGATGCTGAGTAAGGGATTATATTTCTCTGAGCTTCAGTTTTTTCACCTGCAAAATGGGGCTGTTCATAGAACCTAGCTCATAGAATCGGGGGAATATCTAGGTGGGGGGTGGCGAAGTGCCTGCAAAGAGCACAATGCTTGAAACATAGTCAGCACGACTATATTTTCAGAAGCTAGGGACAGTCCTGTGTCTCCTGCTGACCCAGGAGGAAATAGAGCCTCAGGAAGATTTTGGCTGGACCACTGTTTTTGCCACTGGAATGTCAGCTACCAAGGACTTTGTAGAAACTCTAGGGCTGAAGTAGGTTTCCCAAGTGGCGCTAGTGGTAAAGAATACACTTGCCAGTGCAGGAGATGCAAGAGACGTGGATTCGATCCCTGGGTCAGGAAGATTTCCTAAAGAAGGAAATGTTAAACCATTCTAGTATTCTTGACTAGGAAATCCATGGACAGAGGAGCCTAGTGGGCTACCATCCATGGGGTCGCAGAGAGACATAACTGAGCATGCATACACGCATGCCAGGGCTGAAGTAAGAGGTGCTGTGTTCTTTTGCAGTGTCCATTCATTCAGCTATTCATTCATTTCTAACCATATAGAAGTCTACTGATGCACTCCTCATTTTAAGGACATGGACGTGATTCTAATATGTCTCTGCTCTGGTGCAAAAGAAAAGCAAATGTGTTACTCAGTCACGTCCGACTGTTTGTAACCCCATGGACTGTACCCTGCCAGGCTCCCCTGTCCATGGAATTCTCCAGGCAAAGGTACTGGCATGGATTGCCATTCCCTTCTCCAGGGGAATCTTTCTGACCCAGGGATTGAATCTGGGTTTCCTGTATTGCAGGAGGATTCTTTACCATCTGAGCCAACAGGCAAGGGGCCTACAAAGCTAGGACATCTAAGACCCCATTATCAGCTGCAGGACAAGATGGACTGTGCACCGTAGTGGGGCTTGGGGGTGAATGCCAAGGAAGGAGGGGTCCCTTCCTCTGGAGCTGGGGAATGGGTGAAAGCAGCGAGGCCCTTAGACCAGAATTCACAGAGCAAGAGGCTGTGAGCCGGGTCAGTAGGATATATAGATTGTCACACCTGGCTTATATTAAGTTCTCAACAAATGGTAGCTATTAATGTTATTATTTAATGCTTTGCTCACAATGGGCATTCTATATATTTTTTTGGATTGACTGACTGCCTAACTGGCAGTACAAGCAAATGAGGCAGGTTTTATTATTCCCATTTCTTTCTGCCGAGAAGGGCCTCTGGCTTTTACTGATCTAGTGTTCCATCAGTCGTGGTGCTGGGGCCTGAAACATCTCCAGGCTTTGACTGTCCTCCCCTCCTACCCCCAACTCCGATTTCCCCTCCGCAGCAGGGCACACACCGCCTACCTGCGCACAGGATGGGGCAGACCTTTCTTCCGTCAAATTCCTGTAATGTCAAATGAAACAATCAGTGGCTTTCTGTGGAGCCCGATGCAGAGAAGAGAACTCAGGGCAGATTGCCAGAGGATATGCAATTCCAGGCCTTAGCAGTTCCATTAATCATGGCCTCTCCAGTCAACAAGAGATGCATATATATATACGTATCCATGCTTAATAAGACTATTCAGAACAGCTCACATTTATTCAGCCTCTCCTGGATGCCAGTTGGGCTTCCCTGGTGGCTCAGATGGTAAAGAATCTCCCTGCAATGCTGGAGATGCAGGTTCGATCCCTGGGTCAGGAAGATTCCCTGGAGAAAGGCATGACAACCCACTCCAGTGTTCTTGCCTGGAGAATTCTGTGGACAGAGGAGCCTGGCTGGCTGCAGTCCATGGAGTCACAAAGAGTCAGACATGACTGAGCCAGGTACTGTGCTACCTATTTTCCAGACATTTCTCCATCTAATTCTCACAGAGTCTCATAAGGTCAGTACTATTATTTCTCCCATTATTCAAGTGGAGAAACTGAGGCACAGGAGAAGACAAATAACCTGCCCAGCTGAGGTCCAAAGAGCCTGGACTTGAACTTGGAGAGCTGCCCACCATAGTCCTGACCCTGAATCAAAATCTGTCATGCCTTACTTGATGTTGGGAATCAGATTCTTGGTTGGCTGGCTTTTGACAAACTCAGAGTAAATGGCAGTACCTGGGATTGCTGGTTTCAAGGATTGTTCCTGCAAAGTACCCTTCAGCAGTCCCTAAACTTTTTGGCACCAGGGACTGGTTTCATGGAAGACTGTTTTTCCATAGACCGGAGGTGGGGGGATGGTTTCAGGATTATTTCAAGTGCACTTTGATTATTCATTGTGCACTTTGTTCCTGATCTGATGCCACTGCTGATCTGACAGGAGATACTGGTCTTTAGCCCAGAGGCTGGGACCCCTGCTTTTCAGGATCTTGCGTATTACTCCCAGGAAACCACTTAAGCCATCAGCATCCCCAGAGTTCAACACTTTCACTATTTATGAGGATCCAGGCTTTCTGCCTTCTTACCTCATGGATCACCCATGTGCTGACTGCAGGGCAGGTCATTTGAACCCTCTAAATCTCACTAACTCATGTGTAACTCTTTTGGGACTCCATGGACTGTAGCCTGCCAGGCTCCTTTGTCCGTGGGATTTCCCAGCAAGAATACTGGAGTGGATAGCCATTTCCTCCTTCAGGGGATCTTCCCAACCTAGGGATCAAACCGGCAGATTCTTTACTACTAAGCCACCAGGGAAGCCCGATATATAAAATTAGCTTCCGTCCTCACTGTCCCCCTTACACGGCTACATGTCTCTTATTCCTACCTGCCAAGCATTTGTTGATTTGCTTATCCACCATCTGTCCCCTTCCCCTGGAAGGTTAATTGCACAAGACAGGGGCTTGTTCTGCTCACTGTGCTATTCCAGTCTCTAGAACAGTGTCTGGCACATGGTAGGTACTTCATAAAATTGGTGAATGAACTGTCTTAAGATGTGCACTTATTCCCTAGTTTTACTGATGAAGAAACCAAAGTTCAGAGAGGTTAAGCAACTTGCCTAAAGTCACATAGCAGATGAGGCCCCCAGATCTTGTCAGCCGATACTGTTGGACCCACAGTCTATTTAATTTCCAGCCCCTTGGCGGTCAGATACTTGGAGTCTGGCAAACTCTTCCAGCAGTTACTGCTTCTGTTACCGTGACACCTCTGCAGTCATGGCTGCTGGCAGCTTTCTGCACAGACGCAACCCTCCCTACCGCCTCCACTCCTGGGCCTATTACCCAGAGACCCTTCACTTTCCCTTCTCGTTTCTCGTTGATTTATTAGCATAAGCCATTTTTAGCTCACTACTAGAAGAAATCTCTTAATTCCTAATGATTACAATCAGCATTGATTACATTTAACCTACAATATCGTACAATGCCTGGTCGGAGGGGAGACTCAGCTTTTTGACATGGCAGCCCCTGAGACCCCTTGGCAGTGGAAGTCCAGGTGCCTCTTCAAAAGATGCCCGTGAGCTTTAGTATGTTGGGGCTAAGGAAGTCATGTGCCTGCCCAAAGACTGGAGAAGGGGTGTTTCAGTCTAACAGAGGTGGGTTCAGATTGACGTTTTTATTCCCCTAGCCATGCATGCTTGCCCCTGTGAACCCGTTTCCTGTCACTGGGAGATGGAAAGATGGCACCCACGCTTGTTCTTCCCCCAGCTTCTCCGCAGAATAGGATTTGGGATGAGGAACCCAAGACCAAGTGCTGTGTACATCTCGTCCAGTGCTTTTGGCTATTTCAGATGAACACCTGGAAAATATGTATTCCCTCCCTTCCTCTGCCCTTCGCCTTTCTGTATGGGATCGGGGACCTGTGTCCATCCAGCTTAGAGGGCAGTGCTGCCCTTTGACGTTCATTGCATCACTACCAAAGTCCTGGGTGGGTGATAAATCAGACTGAAGTCATGGGAACCAAGAAGAGTTAGGCTGTCCGTCAATTAAGATCCTCTTTTCTGTCTCTAACTAAGCTCATTTCTTTTTTTGCATCATTAAGTACTCTTTCTTTGATCAAAGATGAGAAACATTGGTTCATTCTAATTCCCCAGCTTGGAATGGGAGACTTTCAGAAATGCAAACGCTGTCATTTGTCTCCATATTAAAAAAAAAAAAAAGAAAAGGAAGCTCTCAAATCAGTAATTAGTGTAGAGCTTAAAAGTATCAACAGCAACATTCTTGAATTAGCTAATTGCCATTTGCTTTTTTTTTTTTAAATTAATTTATTTATTTATTTTTAAATTTAACTTTACAATACTCTATTGGGTTTGCCATACATCGACATGAATCCACACTTTCTGGGTGTTATTATTAACAGATACCGAGTACTTGTACCAAGCCAAGTGGTTTACATAAATATTTAATTTAACTCTAACAATAGCCTGATGAGGGTGTTACTATTATTAACCCCATTTTATAGATAAGGAAATAAATACTTTGAGGGGTTAAGTTCACTTGATTCATGAATCCAGTGGGTAAACGCTCATGACCTAGACATCATCACTGTTATCTTTTCTCAGTCGAGAGGAATTAAAAAAAAAATGACCTCAGAACCAGCTCCTCCCTTTTTGTGAGCCTTTTCCTGGCTTTGCAGAAAATAAACATCATTTGAAAGAGACAAGAGGAGTAAGAGGGAAACCTTGATTTTCAGAAGCGCTGCAAAAATTTAGAGAAGGAAGTGGCCAGGAGGGGGAATGAGGAGAAAGCAGAGAGAGAGGCATGTTCAAGAAAGGCTTCAGGGTGATGATGGGGACTGAGCTGGCTCCTGGGAAGTATAGGATCTGATGTGGGGACTGGAGGCATCAGGGCGAGTGGCTTGGGCTGGAACACAGGTATGACCAGGATAGGAAAATAGATCACATATGGAGAATAACAAACAAAAAGCCAGAATTTTTACTCAATTAGTAGTGGGAGTTGTGGTTGGTCGATAATTAGAATCCGATGGGCTTTGAGTATCAAGGCTAAATCACCAGGACACACTTAAATAAAATTAGAGTGGATATGATGGAAATTCTGCAACAGACCCAATTAGAACCTTAAATATGCTTTCTTACCCTTCATATTGCTTTTTAAAGCTTTCTTAAAAAGGATAACTTTCTTAAAAGGTTAACTTCTGGCAGACTATGTTATGGGATGACTACTGGCCTTGGCATGAGATAGTCTCTAGATTTGAATTCAACTTCATCATTTACCAGCTGAAGGACTGTGGATAGGGGAATAAACTAGTTCTGAGCCGCCATTTCTTTGTTTATAAAATGGAGATAATTGTTGCAAAATTATAAGGGTGAGACAGGCAATATTTATACATTGTTTGGGACAATTTTTTGGCCATAATAATACTCATCCAGGAGTAGTTTATTAAATGAGAAAATACAAGAGCACACAGGCCAGTGCCCGGAGTGTAGCAAATGCTTCAGAGATAATATCCATTTCACTGGTGTGTGTGCTTGTGTATGGTGTGTATATGTATATGAATATATGCACATATATAATATTTATGAATCACTCAACCAACCTAGTGAAACTTTGAAAAGACATATGTATCACATCTGAAGTCAAAAAACATTCCACTTACAGACTCTCTGTGAACCCATGTGTGTGCCTAACAAAACTTGTTTACCCTCTAGTATTTTCTGAGTTTTCTCCAGCAATTCCAAAGATGATGAATCATTGACTCTGCACCATCTTTGATTAGCGGGAACTTCTAACAATCAAGTTTCTCTGCCCCCAGCCCCTTTATCAATTGGTTGCATGCATGCTGTCATGTCTGATTGTTTTCAACCCCATGACCTGTAGCCCACCAGGCTCTTCTGTCCCTGGGATTCTCCAGGCAAGAATACTGGAGTGGGTTGCTATTCCCTTTTCCAGCTTTACCACTGCACCACCTGGGGATGACCTTAAAAGACCCTCAGTTACATTACCACATCTTTAAAGGGTCTTTTTTTAAAGGCATCTTGGAAGGCTTCCCTGGTGGCTCCGATAGTCAAGAATCTGCCTGCAGTGCAAGAGACCTGGGTTGGGTCCCTGGGTTGGGAAGATCCCCTGGAGAAGGGAAAGGCTACTCACTCCAATATTCTTGCCTGGAGAATTCCATGGACAGAGGAGCCTGGCAGGGTACAGTCCATGGGGTCACAAAGAGTCGACATGACTGAGCAACTGTCACTTTCACACTTGGAAGGAGTCTCCTGAGTCACACATTTGCATATTAGGGCACTGTTCTGAGTGTGTTTGGGAAGTCAGCAGTTCCAGGTTATATTGACAACAGCCTCTGGCCAGAGTTGACATTATCTAGCTCAGGCTTCCTCTATATGTTGATTTGCTTTGCCTCGCCTCTTAGGTCAGAGTCAAGATCAGCTAATTAATATTGGTGTTTGCTAACCCCATCGACACACACATATTCTGAAATGGACATGTTAAACTAGGGTGAATTTTAAATTCCATTGCGAAACACTGTGGAATTTTTAATAGAATGTTAACGAACAATATTGTTAAGCAATTAAAAAATAATAAAGCAAACCTGCTTAAATAGCTATAACCTCACGGGCTCTAAAATTATGCTGTTGCCCTGGGAACATAAGCTCATGAGAGCTAGGGAAAGTAAACTGTTACGCTAGAGGATTTAAAATAGAGAAGTAGCTCAAGCATCACTTCCATGCTCTCTGCACGTGGTTCACTTAGCAGGAGACAAGACTGGCTTTTTTCTGTCTTCAGTCTCACCATCAACTGCATTCTCAGCTCCAGGGTTGATTCTGTGCATCTTCTATCAAGCACAGGGTGGTGGAGGGGGAAGCCATTTCTACACACCTTGAAAGGTCTTAAAGAATCTCTGATCCTTCTGTTACCCTTGGCACTGTTGGCATTTCATTTCCTCACGGCATTGCTGGGCAGCAGGAGGTTATGGTTGACCTTCCATGAGGCATTTGAAGCTCCAGAGAAATGACGTGACCAGTTCCTGATTTCAAACAGTTGTATTCACAGCAATGCTGGGCTGAGAACCTGGATTAGAACCCGGGACCCTTGTGGCTTCCATCTGTTGCTCTTGCCTTCTGTGACAAATCTCCTCTCCTGCTAGGATGGTTTGACTTTTACAAGATCTTGATTTCCATTTTAATAATCCCAAGACGTCCCTTAACTCTGCAGAGGAATTAAATTTAAATACGTAGCCTACATTTTGTCTTGACATTTTCTTTAGAAGGCAGGAAAAAGAAGAAAAAAGAAAAAGGAAAACGGGGGCCAGATTGTCATTCTTCCCATCAGGAGAGCAAAATCCATCTCTTTTGTTAGAATCGTTTGCTCAGATTCTCTTGGGAAAGGTGTAGGACCAAGGGCTGCTTTGCAAGCCTCCAGGCTCTCTAGTTACCCCTGGAGACACCAGGAGAAGTCTGCATCCAGTATTCTACGTCTCTGTGGGGAACGTACGGTGTCAGCACTAAGTGATATGGCTTAAAGATAGGCTTGTCAGTCTAATTGATCTTGAGTCATTGCCTTTCCTGTCAGAGCTGTCTGTCTCCTTACCCATAATCCTCATCACTTTGATAGCCCGTCAGGAATACGGGACTTGGCCCAGCCTTGCCTTCATCCAATAACATTATGAAATTGATGCTGACACTTCCATTGGCACTAATTTCTCTAAGAGATTGGAGCCAGAGGACAAGTGGTTTAGCTTCATGGCAGTTAAGCTTTCCAAGTAGATCAAGATGGCCTAAGATTGATTGACCTGTAGCCCGAGGAAGCGGGGAGGGAGGAGGGAACAGAGGGAGAAGAGGGAATGGATGGTCGATGGCTGCTTCATCATCATCAAGTGATATCTATTGACTGTCCACAAAGGACAGTGTCCTATATGGATAGTTTGAGGATGCATGCCAGGTCCCTCCAAAGACGGCTTCAAAGGAAGTTTAGAAAGTTACAGTGGAGGCAAGTTGGTTAGAGTGGTTCACTGCTTCACTTATGGTATCGCCCCCTTGTGTCTGGAGTCTGAAACAGCAACTGAGCCTACCCTTGACAGTCTTTTCTCCACCCTCCACTTTCAACGCACAGCAAGTACTTTAATTAGGGAAACTGTATCATTCATCCGGCTTCCCAGGTGGCTCCGTGGTAAAGAACCCACCTGCAAGTGCAGGAGATGGGAGTTCAATCCCTGGGTTGGGAAGATGCCCCAGAGAAGGAAATGATAACCCACTCCAGTATTCTTGCCTGGGAAATGCCATGGACAGAGAAACCTGGTGGGCTATCATCCATGTGGTTGCAAAAGAGTCGGACGTGGCTTAGCGACTAAACAACAGCAACAAATATCACTTATCAGCCAATCCAAAGGATGCACTGTTGATAATTCCTGGAACAACATGTGTAAAGAAGGACTGTCCTGGGAAAATCAGGATGTATGGTCATTCACCTTTCAGTAATTAAGAACAAAGCATATCTGAGCTAAATGAGGAGATGCTGTCTCTTTGACAGGGTTTTATTCCTTACCTGAACCTCCTTTTGGTTAATGGATTCATCAGGAAGCAGGGTTTTGATGAGGAGGTCCCGTGAAAATGAGACGTTTTTATGGATTGGGAGGTTTAATAATATTTCCTAATCTGGAAGTCAGTATAAGAATAACACCTTAAAAGTGATTGCTGAAAGTCAGAGAGCTGAAGAAGAATATGCATTTTCAGATTAGCTGTTAAATCTTTGGATTTTTTTTTTTTTCCTTTCTTTGCACCAGGCTGGCTTATGTGTCCATCTTTAGAAAAGTAAATGGCTAACTCACTACTACTAGAATCTCCCTCACCACCCCTTTTGGGGGTATTCAGTTTGAGTGTTTGATGTCTTTGCTATATTATACTTTAGTATATTATATATTGCATGCAAATAATTTTGTGAGATAGAGAAGGGTCGAAATTGTAAAGAAATGTAGACCCATAAGTCTCTGTACACACCCATTCTATGACCAAGAAATTAGTGTTCTTTACGTGTGCGTCCATCTATATTCTTGCTCAGGAGTGCATCCGTGAGTGCACGCATGGAATTTTCAGCACATTCATGATGACCTGGTGGGGAGCATGCCTGGGTCATCACTGCCTTGCCCTGTGTCACTTAAGGGGCTTCTTAGAGAATGTGGCTCCCTGCAGGGGGATTGGAGGGAAGGTGTGTGAACAGGCACAGATACGACAGCATGTAAAGCGTGTCATACAAGGGAGGTGATCACAGAGCTGATACGGTGTGATTCTGATTGATTTCGGTGTTGTATTTGTACCTTCACATGCTGGAGATCGATGGATCCTCTGTACTCTCCCCAGTTCCTGCGGCAGCACTACTTGGATGAAATGTTTATATCATTTTTACAGCTTGCCTGCTAAAGAGAGGAGTGAGCTGAGAGATTAGTAGGGGCTGCAGAGGCTCTTCCTCGATCGCTGCCCAAGTGTGTGGGGAAAAGAGGCAGTGGCCAGGGTTCAAGGTGCCTCTGAGGTGAGGGCCACCAAACCAGGAGAGGCGGTGTCTGTAGGGCAGGAGGGAAAGTGCATCCTCTGTGATGAGGCAATGGCTATTTGTGGGGATGGGTGGTGATGGACCCCAAAGCTAGAGTGTTTGCTGGGGGCTGGGGGTCCTTCTCTGGGCTGCCTTCTTTTCTCTCCTTCCTTGGTGTGGCATCTTCCATGTACCACCCCTAGGACTTGCCACGTGGCGCTAGTGGTAAAGAACCCATCTGCCAATGCAGGAGACATAAGAGACGAGGGTTCCATCCGTTGGTTGGGAAGATCCCCTGGAGGAGGAAATGGCAGCCCACTCCACTATTCTTCCCTGGGAAATCCCATGGACAGAGAAGCCTGGCAGGCTACAGTCCATGGGGTTGCAAAGGGTCAAACATGAGTTAGTGACTAAGCACAGCACAGCAAAGCAACTTCATCATTAGGCTTCCCAAGTGGCTCAGTGGAAAAGAACCCACCTGCCAGTGCAGGTAGGTTGGGATCCTTGGGCTGGGAAGATCCCCTGGAGAAGGAAATGGCAACCCACTCCAGTATTCTTGCCTGGGAAATCNTAAGCACAGCACAGCAAAGCAACTTCATCATTAGGCTTCCCAGGTGACTCAGTGGTAAAGAACCCACCTGCCAGTGCAGGTAGGTTGGGATCCTTGGGCTGGGAAGATCCCCTGGAGAAGGAAATGGCAACCCACTCCAGTATTCTTGCCTGGGAAATCTCATGGACAGAGGGGCCTGGTGGGCTACAGTCCATGTGGCTGCAAAAAGTTGGATATGACCTAGCAACTGAATAACAACAGCAACAACAAACGTCAACAGTAGTCAGGAAAGAGCCATATGGATGAATGGAATAACTAAGCTCCAAAGTACAATTTCATGGGATGGCTTGGTGACTTGTCCATGAAGATATCCTTGCCAAGGATGCAGGCTGAAAGCCTCCTATCATAGGACCCTGAGTGCCAGATGTACAGTCTTTGTGGAGTTCCTGCCTTTAAGATAGTCAAACCTGGGAGATGTACCTACCAAGACAGGCAGGTGCCAAACCCTGGTCCAGTAAGCAGTAGGTGAGAGACCGTGGAAGGGCCGAGAGGCACTGGCAACTCTCCATCTTCTCTGCAAGGACAGGGTCTATGGTCCACAGTGAGAGAGTGCAAGGTTCAGGGTGCGCACAGCCCTCAACAGATGTAGGGTCAGGAACTGTTGACCTCCAAAGGCATCAACAGAGAACCCTGGGCCTCCACCTGGAGACCACAGAGAAACCTGGGTGTGTCTTGACAGCCCTGTTGTCTCTTCAAGTGACAACCCCAATAATCTGCATTATTTGGGATAATTTTGCTGGACACGCATGGGACCAGCTTTGACCTTTATGGCCTTTTGTGAGGCAGGCTTTCCTTTTGTCTGGGTTTATTCTGCTTCTCTTTCATGTGCATTGGCCCCATAGTTTCTAAGTCACTCTTGTGGGTTTCTAATTTTAGAAGAAGAGATTTGTAGCCAAACTCATGAAATCTCCAAACAACTTCTGCAAAGATCCATCTGGTGGGGAGTCCTCGCAGCTCCCAAAGACGCCAGTTTGCATCTTACTCCCCAGATGGAGAATTGCGATGCGTGGCCACCCCTTAGGTTTCTAGAGGAATTAAGTTTGATGTGAGCTCTGAAGAACACTGGATGGGGAATTGGAAGAGCCAGACTGAAGCCATAGCTTTTCCCAACTATGCTTTAGGTCACTTTGACAACTCTGATCCTCAGTTTCCTCATTTGTGAAATGGAGAAGGCAGTCTCTATTTTGAGTATCTCATTGGGTTGCTTGAGTATCTCACAAGGTGATTAAGGAAGTTCAAGGATAGGAAAATGTCTTGGAGCAATAATATATGCCACAAAGATCTTAGGGGTTTCCACGGATGTTAGATTATGTTTTCTTTTTTTGTAAACATTTATTTATTTGGCTGTATCAGGTCTTAGTTGGGCATGCAGAATATTCACTCCATCATGGGGGATTTTTTGTTGTGGTGCACAGACTTTCTAATTGTGGTGTGAGGGTTCAGTATTTGATGCGTGCAGGCTTAGTTGCTTTGAGGCATGTGGGATTCTTAGTTCCCTGACCATGTCCCCCTTGCATTGCAAGGTGGATTTTTACTGGACCAGTAAGGAAGTCCTAGACTATGGTTTTTAATGTACCATATCATGAGATCTGCATTCTGAAAGGCTCTAGGATCTGTAATGCTCATGTCCCTCCCTGCTAGGGGCTCTTAGGAGGCCTCAGACCTTCCCACTGAGCATCTACTAGTAAAGGGAGACATTCTTTTTGGCTGACATAGGTGATGGGATCTGTGCCCAGCTCAGGGAGAGCTGGGTGAGTCTCAGTGTTTGGGAGGAGTTCACAAT
The DNA here is from genome assembly GCA_006410875.1 of Neotragus pygmaeus. Taxonomy (NCBI): domain Eukaryota; kingdom Metazoa; phylum Chordata; class Mammalia; order Artiodactyla; family Bovidae; genus Neotragus; species Neotragus pygmaeus. The sequence continues at coordinate 756,995 of SJYV01004258.1, read as the reverse complement.
CTCAGATTGGTCTGGAAGAAACCATGGGACTTTCATGGTTTCTCTCCAGTCTAAATTCAGACCTCATTGCAGCATCTCTGGGTTAGGGGCATTGGAGATTTTATTGAAGTGTTTTTATTCTAGACCTCACTGGTTTGAGACTATATAATTATGTTCCCAGGTGGTGCTAGTGGTAAAGACCCCACCTACCAATACAGGAGACATAAGAGATGTGGGTTCAATTCCTGGGTCAGGAAGATCCCCTGGAGGAGGGCCTGGCAATCCACTCCAGTATTCTTGCCTGGAGAATCCCATGGACAGAGGAGCCTGATGGGCTACAGTCCATAGGATCGCACAGAGTCAGACACAATTGAAGCGACTCAGCATGAACGCACACACCGTAAGGCAGTCAGGGGAGTGATTAAGATTATGGACTCTGGAGTCCAACAGCTCCAGCTTGAACATGATGCAGTGTGACCTGAGGCAGATTACTCAGCAGCTCTGACTCTAATCATAGGATCCGCTTCACTGAGCCACTGTGAGACTTGAATGAGACAGGACAGTGGCCAATGGTGAATACGTGCTCAGCAGACATCAGCTATTTCATAGTGTTTTGTTTGAGTACATAAGGCCATCACTCTGCAGAAAGAAGCAGGATTTTTTATAGGTGGCAGTATGCCATGGCATCACTCCACATGTACTTAGAAATACCATGAAAGGGATTTCTGCCTGACATACCTTGGATAAGCTATTGCTTAGAAAGCAGTGCATGAGACCCAAGCAACTATAAGCTTTTCTAGTGCAGAAGCCCCCTATGAACCAGTGCCTTTAAGGGCCCAAGTTTCTCCTAAAGAAATTTCATCTCTGTCTCTTCTAACTAGTTATGTTGTTTAGTTGCAGCTAGTTGTTTAGTCACAAAGTTGGACATGACTTAGTGACTAAACAACATCAACAAAGTCACTGAGTCGTGTCCGACTCCTTTGCGACTCCATGGACTGTAGCCCACCAGGCTCCTCTGTCCATGGGATTTCCCTAGGCAAGAATACAGGAGTGTGTGGCCATTTCCTTCTTCAGGGGGTCTTCCCAACCCAGAGATCAAACCCACTTCTCCTTCATTGGCAAGCGGGCTCTTCACCAGGGAAGCCCTCTACCTAGTCATGCCTCTCTTTGATTTAAAGAACCTCACGCTGAAACCATCCACAGGTCAACCAATGAGGTTTTAGATGTTGTTTCCCTTTTGTGAACTAGGTGAAGCGAGAGGCATCCAGGCTTAGCTCTCAGGAATTTGGGCCCTCCTTCCCTTGGTCTTAGTGTTGAAATCTGATTATGCAATACAGTTACGTGAGTGAAAAATCAGACATGAGTGAGTGGGTGAAGGACGTGAAGACATTGTGGATCCAACATGGCAGGACTGAGTACAGGAAGCTCAGAAATGATGTGTCCCTCTATTCACCCACAGCCCCTAAAAGGATGGGGAAAATCTCTGCATAATTCTTTTTTTTTTCTATTAATTTCCTTTGGAGTATAGTTGCTTTGCCTTGTTGTCTTGGTTTCTGCTATATAGCAAAGTGAATCAGCAATATGTGTGGAAATCTATGGAGAAGTCTTTGGAGGAAATAGATGCCTCTACTTTGGGGTCATATTGACTAGTCAGGTGGCTAATGCTAAATTTAGAAAAGTTGAGACTTGAGCTATAATCTCTTTATGGGGCCTTGGACAAAAACACCAGCATTTTGTACTTCGGTTGGCTTATATACACAACAGGAAGGTGATTACTCACTTTCTGTTTGTGCCTGGAATGTTCTAAAACACTGTATAAAGTCTTTGGAGAAAGATGATGACAACTGCCTTTCTTCCAGGCTGCCTGTTTCTACCTTCTCAGGCCCCTTGCTGCCTGCCACTCTGTCTATGAGCTCCAGGTTACCTCTGGTGGCTACAACGGGGTGCGTGGGTTGTGGGTCTAAAGTTCCTTGGAAATACTGTGAGCTCCCCTCCTCAGTGAAGCCAGTTCCCTACATATGAGTTACAAGGGAATGAAGATTGGGAAGGAGCTGTGGTTGACCCATTATAACTTTTTCCAGTGTCAGAAAAACAATGCTGGAGGGTCAGGCGGCATGATGCAGTGAAATGAGCCCAATCTTTGAAGTCAGATAGACCTAAGTTGGTCTACCGTTTATTAACCATGTGACCTTGGGTTTATGATGAATCCTCAAGCTTCAATTTCCTCTCCTGTGTTACGGGGATAACAGGATCTACCCTCAGGGCTGTTGTGATGATTAACTGAGATAAGGAAAATCAAGTGTTCAGAGAGAGCCAGTCCTGCCTTCCTTTCCCTTACATGTGCATTCTCCGCATGGTTGCTCACCAGCATCATTTTCAGTCACCGAGCGATACCTCCAAGCTATGGATGCTACCAGGCATGCACCAGGTCTTTGGCTCCTGTAAGAGGCTGGGAGGGAACAGAAGCCAGAGAATAAAGCTTATCTTTTGGGAAATGCTTCAGGCAGAGGAGCACAGAAGTGAGAAGGGCTCGCCTTGTTGGACAGCTTGCAGGACCCAGCGAGCCCCGGAGATCACAGAGGCAAAGACCGTCAGGAAGCTAGAGGAGGCAGGGAGGGGAGGGACCGGGTCAGCCGGGCCAGGAACAGACAGTTGGTGACTTGTCCTTAGGTATGCTCTTGGGCTCAGCCTATGTTCATTTGGTCTCTGACTCACCCCTGCCAATAAAAATTAAGAAACTGATTTTCTTTTGTTTGGCTCCAAGGACTAAGCTCTTTGTATGAAACAGTAAACGGAATCCCTCTCTGAGCATGGCTGGGTTTTTAATTGTGTTTGTTGTGCTTTCACTTATTCCATTTTATGAGTTCTGCTCCCGGATTTGTTGATGCAAAGCTCTTACCCATCAGGGACATGTCATTGTCTGATTTTTATCAGTAGGAAAAGGCTGGAGTTTAAAAAAAAAATCATTCCTTAATCTTAAGGTTGGCTTGTTTGCCTCATTCTGACACATTAAAAAATCATGAGACCCATCCAGGTTTGTTTTCTTATACTTCCCAAGTCAGACTGAGGTAGGGCGGAGTTTTTTTCAACAGAAGAGGCCACGATCTGGCTGTTTGTGGAACTAGATTAGTTAGAGTTTAATTTGGGGATGGAGAATTGGGAAGAGGCATTTTAAGATGAATCACATCATTGAGGACAATAAACCCATCCTTCTCATAAGGCAATTTTGTAAAGATTAGTTGAGGATGGTGTGAAGCATGCTCACTGTCTAAAGCAAAGGATTAAAGTAACATTGTTAAGTGTGAGATGACTTCATTCCTATTTGAGTCAGCATGAATTGGGTTATGCTGTGATAACAAACAGCACCTCTGCCAATCTCCATGACTTAAAACAACAAAGCTGTATTTCTCACTTATGTCACACGTGCACCAAGTGTTGACTGGAGACCTCAACTCTATGTCAGTTTCACTCAGGATGGAGGTTGCCTGGGGCTCTGCCTCTTTCTTCAACAACTGCCAAGGCAGGAAAAAGACAATGTAGCTGATCACACACTGTTTTTTTTTTTTTTTAATTGTGATGTAATTGATGTCTGACATTGAATTATTATATTAGTTCCAGGTGCACAATGTAGTGAGTCAGTACCTATGTATATTGTGAAATGATAACATCCATCACCACACATAGTTAGAAATTTTGTTTCTTGTAATGAGAACTTTTAAGATATAGTTTCTTACAACTTTCAAATACACAGTACAGTATAGTCACCGTGGAGTGCATTGTATCCCTGGAACTTCTTTTTGTTTGTTCATTTAAGATTTCACATATAAGTGCAATCTTATGGTATTTTTCTTTTTCTGCCTTATTTCAATTAACATAATGCCCCTAAGGTCCGTTCGTGTTGTCACAAATGGCAGGGTTTCCTCCTTTTTAATGGCTAAATAATATTTCATTTGATATGTTTATCAAAATTGCTTGATATATACCAATTCCATTATATGTATGTATGTATGTGTATATATGTATATATACAGACACACACTGAATGTATATATACACACATATATATGTGTGTATATTTGTATATATATATCCATATTGTTGTTTAGTTGCTAAGTCATGCCTGAGTCTTTTGCAACCCCATGGACTATAATCCACCAGGCCCCTCTGTCCGTGGCATTTTCTAGGCAAGAATACTGAAATGGGCTACCGTTTTCTTCTCTAAGGAAGATACCTGACCTAGGGATCCAACCTACATCTCCTGCTTGGCAGATGAATTCTTTACCACTGAGCCACCTGGGAAGCTCCATATGCATATATGATTCAACTTTATCCATTCGTCAGTAGACAGGTTGTTTGCATATCTGGTCTATTGTAATGATACTCTGAATGTGAGGGTGCAGCTATCTCTTTGCCACAGTGTTTTCATTTCCTATGGATGTACAATAGCCCCCTGACCCCATATCCATGGGGGATGCATTCTGAAACCCCCATTGGAGGCCTGGAAGTGAAGATAGAACCAAACTTTAGATGTACTATGTTTTTCCCTATATTTACATACTTAAGATAAGGTTTGGCCTTTCCAAGTGGCTCAGTGGTAAAGAGTCTGCCTGCAATGCAGGAGACACAGGTTCGATCCCTGGGTTGGGAAAATCCTCTGGAGGAGGAAATGGCAACCCACTCTAATATTCTTGCCTTGGAAATTCCATGGATAGAGGGGCCTGGTGGGCTACTGTTCATGGGGTCACAAAAAAGTCAGACACGACTTAGTGACTAAACAACACAAATGATAAAATTTAATTTATAAATTAGGTGCAGTTGGAGATTGATGGCATTGACATTTAAAATAGAACAATTATAATAATATACTGCAGTAAAGGTTACATGGGTGTGATTTCTCTCTCACAGTATCTTATTGTACAAATTTAGTGTCTATCCTTCTTAACCTTGCACTCACCATGCATTGTGGTTGTAATTTCTTCAGTTTGAGGTGTGACAGCAAAACCAGCATGAGTTCCTTTTTCCTTCTTCACCACTTCACCTATAGAAGATCGGTCCTTACTGTGAATCTTAGCGATCTCAGCTTATAATTCTTTTTCTTTCCTTACTAAATGAATAATTACTCTTTCAATTAAAGGAAGCACTTTACAGCTTCTCTTTGGTGCTAAGTTGTGGCTGACTCTGTGACCCCCTAGGCTGCAGCACACCAGGCTTCCCTGTCCTTCGGTATCTCCCAGAGCTGGCTCAAACTCATGTCCATTGAGTTGGTGATGCCATCCAACTCATCTGTCGTCCCCTTCTCCTCCTGCCCTCAATCTTTCCCCAGTATCAGTGTCTTCCCCAATAAGTTGGTTCTTCACATCAGGGGGCCAGAGTATTGGAGCTTCAGCTTCAGTATCAGTCTTTCCAATGAATATTAAGGGTTGATTTCCTTTAGGGTTGACTGGTTAAAAGTTAATTTTCCCTTCCTTTCCCCATTTGTTATAACCACATCCTTGGGACTCTAGGTCATTCCTTTGGAAATGGGAGATTTCCACTTCCACACATTGACTGGGAAAAGGCCAGAGTGGAGTATCAATGCTGGGTGTTCTTGGAGCCAAATATCTGAGAATTGTTAATGCTCGTAAGTTAGGGGGTTGGTGGAACAGAAGGGGATTTAAGTGACGAGGATGGGAAACACTGGAGAGCTGATTTCAAGGAGGTCCTCCCCTTGATCCAAAATGGGCAGAACATGTTTCCATGGTAGTGCATGACCAGGCTGGCTGCTGCCCTTTCCTCTTTTGGAGTGTGTGATACACGTCCCCCCACCCCTCACCTTTTGTACTGTGGACTCTGATTAAGCCGAGGCTTCTGAAGTTGCCCTTTGGATCCTGGTGTGGCTTGCAGCCCCCAGCTCCCCTGCGATGGGGGCCCACCTACCTGGGTCAGTGCTTATTGCACTGCAGGGAAAGTCCCTGTCCTGTTCCCATGGGATGCCTTTGCTTTCTGCAGGATACTGAGCCCTACATTGGAATCCACCAATTGTGAAAATCTGAGCCATTCTTGGATCTGCTCCCTTATTTTTTCCTGCAGAAGGAGCAGGGAGGGGGAAGAGAAAGACAGTTTGAACCATCCTGCTGGGCCGGATACCTATCGATATCATCAAGTTTTCTCTAATTATTCATTGGTTCTACTATGGTGTAGCTGAAAGATCAAAACCTGTGAAGGAAAGGAAAAAGCACCCATTTGGGAAGAGAATCATGTGATGGGGAGTGTCTCAGGAGACCGTTCTTCCTTCAGGTCTCTCTCAAAAGCTTGAACTTACCAGAAAGGCTGTAAGCTGGCTTCTTTCTGTTTATTAGTGCTGCATGCCAAAATAATTGTGTAGTTAGAAATGGATTAGTGACAGCAGAGAGACCCATCGCAGACACTAGACAGTCTGTGTGTGTATGTATGTGTGTGTGTGTGTGTGTGTGTGTGTGTGTGTGTGTGTGTGTGTTGAGAGCTCAGAACACAGCAAGCTTGACTCCTCCTGACCTGCCTTGGGGCTCAGGAAAGAGAAGAAAGCTCCCCAGACAGCTGAGATGTCTCTTGAATTAGACATCCCTTCTTTATATCTTAATAGATTCTTTTTCTGGGGATATTCAGGTAAGGGGAAATGATTTGTTTCCCAGAGGGACCACAAGTCTGTGATTTTCCCCATGAAGCAAGTGACAGGGAAATTGGCCAGACTCGGGAAGGGAGATCGTTTTTTAGGGTTGATGCTGGTTACCTCTATCAGTGGTTCTCCATCTGGGGCAGTTTTGTCACCCCAAGAGGGTATGTGGGAATGTGTTATGTCTTGTGTGGGAAGCTGGCTTTAGAAACATTTGTGTTTATTTCTTTTGGGCTGTGCTGGGTCTCTGCTGTTGCTGCACATGGGCTTTCTCTAGTTGCGGTGAGCAGGGGCTACTCTCTATTGAGGTGTGCACGCTTCCCTTGAGGTGGCTCCTCTTGTGGCGAAGCACAGGAGCTAGAGAGAATACTCAGTAGGTGCGGGCAGGGGCTTAGTTGCCCCTCAGCACGTGGGATCTTCCCAGATCAGGGATCAAATCCGTGTCCCCTGCATTGACAGGTGGACTCTTAACCATTGGACCACCAGAGAAGTTCTAAGACTGGCTTTTTAAAAAACATTAATTTAAACTTTATTTTGTTATTTATTTTTAAGAGTGGTTTGAGGTTCATGGCAAAATTGAGGGGAAGGGACAGACAGTTCTGGCTTATTCCCTGCCCCTACACATACATGGCCTCCCCTACTAGCCTTATCCCCTCCCAGAGTGGTCCCTTCATTACAGTGGATGAACCTGAGACTGGCTTGTCATGCCCAGGTCCAAGAATGCCACATATTCTGCCATACCCAGGACAGCCCTCTCCAAGGAGGACTTACCTTGCTCAGCACCAGCTGTAGCCCTACTGGGAAGCAGTGCTGGACTGAGCACAGGCAGGTGGGAGCAAGCTGCAGGCTTCTTTCACATCCTTGGAAGTGATGGGTCTGTGGACTCTTGATTGGTTTGTATTTCAAGGAGTGTGGTTTACGGCCAAGCAGAGGTGAGTAAGAGGGCCTTGAGGATTGGACAGCAGACTGGCGGCACTGTGCTCTTTCTGATGTGGGTGAAGTTGTAAGAGTGAAGTTGTAAGAGTGCTCACAGCCTCAGGGAGAGGGGAGATGAGTTGTGTGTAATCCATCTGGGTGAGTCTAATGAGGTAACACACTCTGGTCCCCATTCTCAAGGTTCAAGAGAGACATCTTTAAAAAAGGGTCTCAGGGACCTGCATCTGAAAGCACCTGCTCATTAGCAGGAGAATGAACCAGAATCGATCAAATGTCCCTTTGAACAAATCCATTTTCTCAGTCTGTACCTTCAAGGAGGCAGCACTATGGAATGGCACACAGGCTCTGGGGCCAGATCATTGGGTTGAATTCCAGCATCACTTCTTCGCAAGTATATGTCCTTGGGCACGTCACTGCTCTATGCCTCCATGCTCCCATCTATAAAATGGGGAGAAATTGACACCAACCTCCCAGAAGCAGTATAAATAAAGAAGTGAACTTTCCAGAGCCCAATACATGGGAACCATTCAATAATAAAAATGATGATGAGGATGGTAATTTTTCTAGCTCCTCAGCCTACTGTATGTGTGTGTTAATTGTTTTGGGAACTGACTAGACAGTATCTTGGGCAAATTTTTCTATAGTTTTTTTTTTTTTCCCCCTTGTCTTTCACCTTTCTCATCCTCTCTTTGTCTCCCTCCTTTTAATCATATGTTGGATCTCTAGATTGAGTCTTTAACTTTCACACCTTTTCTTTCCTATTTACCATCTCCCTTTTTGACTTGTTATATATTCTTCCCCTGTTCTCTGGAAACTGCTCTCATCAAGGCCACCTTCTTGTCGCCAAATTCAGTGACTTGATTTCATTCTTCATCTTACATGACCTCTGTATATAATGCTCTTCAGCTTCTAGAAGTTCTCCTTCAATAGTAGACTGACTGACTTCAAAGACAGTAGCCTTTTCTGATTCTTTTCTACTTTTCTGAGCATTTCTTCTCATCCTTTTCTAGCCCCCTTTCTTTTATGTGCATTTTAAGTAGTGGGTCCTCCAGAGCTCTGAAACCTGCTTTATTCTTTGATTTCTTTCTGGTCTTTGTGAGCAACCCCAGCCATCCTTTTCCATGGCTTATTGTGGTTGTTGAATCGCTAAGTTGTGTCCAAACCTTTTGTGACGCCATGGACAGTAGCCCACCAGGCTCCTCTGTCCATGGAATTTCACAGGCAATAATACTGGAGTGGGTTGCCATTCCCTTCTCCAGGGGATCTTCCTGACCCAGGGATTGAACCTACATCTCCTGCGTTGGCAGGCAGATTATTTACCACTGAGCCACCTGGGAAACCCAACTGCAGAAGGACTCTTCTATCTGTGCCTCTTTCCTAAGCCCTTTTCAAATTCTAGAATAAACAGTGTCAAGAATGTCAATGCTGTTTCAGAGCACAGCCTTTTGAAACATTTTATTGACCACTCCCTTTGTCCATGGACGATGAAAGCTGATTTGAATGTCCAGTGTTCTATTGTCTCCACACTCTTCCTGACTTGATGCCCTTCCTCCATGTTGCCAACTCACATCCTATAATGCTGAGAACAGAAGGAGCTGAGGTGTGGGGGCCTTCCATTGCTTGGTGAACTGGATCCCCGACTCCCCGTTTTTTCCTTTGCCCCTTTGTTTGGCTGAAGCTTTTACTTGCTGTTGCTTCCTAAGAAAGGGCAAGGTAAACTTTTCCATGTCTGCAAATACATCTCTTTTGCCCTTCAGTTGGGTGAATACATTTTTAGGTATAGAATTCTAGGTTGAATATTTGTCCATCAGAATTTGGAAGCAATTTGCTCAGTAAGGGNCTTGCTGTTGCTTCCTAAGAAAGGGCAAGGTAAACTTTTCCATGTCTGCAAATACATCTCTTTTGCCCTTCAGTTGGGTGAATACATTTTTAGGTATAGAATTCTAGGTTGAATATTTGTCCATCAGAATTTGGAAGCAATTTGCTCAGTAAGGGTAACAGTATGAAGTTGTTATGGAGAATTATACTGTCTTTCTGATTCCAGTTCCTTTGGAAATATGACCTGTCCCACCCTCCTGGGAGCTCTTAGCGTCTTCTCCTTATCCTTATGGTTCTGGCATTTCATAATTTTGTGCCTTGTCTGTGTGTGTGTCCACTTGTATGCATGCCATGCTCTCATTTATGTGATAATCCTGCCACAGACCCTGTGGTCCTTTCTCCCATATCTTCCTCCTCTTTGTAAGCAAGATTTGCTTCTCTGCTTTTTCATCTTCCCAAATGTTGTTGAAATACCCTCATTTCCTCTTGCCTCCCCTCTTCCTCTTTGTGCACCAATATTTATTTNAGGTCAGTTGATCTTTAGTTGCAGCTCATGGGATCCAGTTCCCTGCCCAGGGGTTGAACTGGTGCCCCCTGCATTGGGAACTCAGAGTCCTAGCCCCGCTGGACCACCAGGGAAGTCCCCGCAGTGACAGCAGCTTTGAAAGCTCTTGAAGAGACAAAGGACAGGGTGTACACTACCACTGGCCATTTTAAAAATCCTGTTGTTGTTACATAAGTGGAGAAATTTAACTTTTAATTATTTTGAACTAATTTAGATGGGAAGAAAGAGGAAATAATCATGTCATTATTATTTATATTCACTCTTCTTTTGCAGCTGTTTCCATGGTGTGGTGGGGTAGAGTTTTCTCCCTTTCATGAGAGCGAATTAAGGGGTTATTGTCAATTCAGAATCTAGGGCATTTGGGGAATATCATTCTACTGGATTTTACTCCCATGGAACATATGATGGGAAAAAATAATGGAAGGGCACTGGCTGGATGTGACTTCACCTGGGTCCCGTGTCTCTCCTGGGGTGTGCAGGTCCTGTGGCTGTCATCAGTGGCGAGGAGGACTCAGCTAGCCCCCTGCATCACATCAACCATGGCATCACCACGCCCTCGTCGCTGGACGCCGGGCCAGACACGGTGGTCATCGGCATGACCCGCATCCCGGTCATCGAGAATCCGCAGTATTTCCGTCAGGGACACAACTGCCACAAGGCAGACACATGTGAGTACCACGGGAGAGTCTTGTCCCTCCTGGGGTTGGAGGGGGCATAGTGACAGACCATGTGGGTGGGGTTCTGGAACATTCTGGGGTGATCTATCACCTGCTAACTTCCCACTCTCTAAGGGACCCTCCTTCTTGGTCTAAAAACTCTATGAACAGCCTGGGCAAAGGGATGCCATGGCACAGAGNGGTCATCGAGAATCCGCAGTATTTCCGTCAGGGACACAACTGCCACAAGGCAGACACATGTGAGTACCACGGGAGAGTCTTGTCCCTCCTGGGGTTGGAGGGGGCATAGCGACAGACCATGTGGGCGGGGTTCTGGAACATTCTGGGGTGATCTATCACCTGCTAACTTCCCACTCTCTAAGGGACCCTCCTTCTTGGTCTAAAAACTCTATGAACAGCCTGGGCAAAGGGATGCCATGGCACAGAGGCCCCTGGGCGGAGCGGGCTTGGGGCAGGGGAAGGGGAGTCAGCCTGGAAGTGGGAGGCCCAGCCCCACTTGGAGAGGGGCTTCCAGTGAGGGAGGGGACACAGGCACAGCTGGTTGTATCTGTAGACACCTGGCCTGTGTGTGCAGGAATCTTTGCCCAGACTACCGCCCCCAAGGTCGTCGGGCCCTCCACCCACACCTCCCCGAGAAGGGAAGGGAGGGAAGGGTGGTGAGTACCTTTGGAATGGAAACATCTCTCCAGCTGCCCCTCCAGTGCCCCAAAGTGTATGGTCTGAGGATCGGATCGTGACCCTGTGCTTGGACCCCTCCCCTCCTCACCGTAGGTGTCTCCTGGAGATCAGAGGGCTCAGGGCACCTGCTTCCTACTCTCTCTTGCCTCCCGGTGGTTCAGGCCCTCCCTTTGCACTTGTGCTGAGTCTGCCAGGGCCTCTCCTGGCCCCTGGAGCCCCGGTGCCTCCACCCTCCCTCCGGCAGGTGTTCCCCTTACTGTGTCCCCAGCTTGAAATCTAGGCCCAGTGACCCCAGTGCACACCCCTCCACTCCCACTGCTCCTGCTCCCCCAAAATGGCCAGCGATGTCCAGAGAGGGAGCCCTGGAGACTGCCTGAGAGCTGGAAGGGACAGAAGAGATGGGTTAGGTTAAGGCCTCATCTGCAGACAGGAAACCCGAGGTGTGGGGAGGCCGGGAGTCCCCCTCCCCTGCCCACAGGCTTCTGCCAGCCTGTTCGCTTCATCCGGTCAGCTGGTCCAGGTGAACGCAGGGAGAAATGCCCCTGGCCTTGCTCTCCCCCAGTGGAGCTGTCTATATTTGGGATGCACTCTTTGCAGTTCACAGAACTCTTGCTGCTCCCACTAGTCCATCCGATAGCAGAGCAGGCATTCGGCCACCTCATCCGCCTTCGCTTCTGTTTTTCTGGCTCTGTTTTTAGTGAGAGGATTGCCACCGTGGGAGGGACTGAGCTTCAATCAGGACAAGGTCATCATTTGCCTCCCAACCTTGATAGTCCTCTAGAATCTGTCTCAGTGTTTGTCACACTCCCCCATCAGTACCAGTTAGAAGAAGGATACTTGGGTTCTAGACCAGGGCTGGGCAAGAGAAGAAAGATACCTGTGTTTCGGATACAGTGGGGAAGACCAAGTCAAGAATGGTTCTACTCTGGCTTGAAAGCTCTTGCCTCAGATCAGGATCATCCTCAACTGACCTGGGTGTGGCCATGGCGAAAGTCCTTCCTTGATGCTAGCGTGAGTCCGAGCTTAGTCTGGGGTTGGCATTGCTGAGTTTTCTAGTGTGATGTTGGTGCTTGAATAGAGGCTTGGCACTGCGGTGTTGAATATGCAACTGGTTCTCCTTATTTCGAGAATTCTATAAAATCACCATGAACGTGAAATTAGCGAACCCTGGACCATTGTTCCTGGGGAAATCCAGGGTTAGGTTCCTTGTGAGCCCCTGATCACAACCTTTTTATCAGCTGGTCAAGACGTAACCTGTATTGCATGTGCTTCTGTTTAAGGACACCTTAATACATATTATTGATTCATTAACATTCAGCTCATAGTGGCCAACAGCACTGTGACTCAGGCCTGGACCAAGCTTATCAAGCATACCTGTCTTCTCCACATGGCACATCACAGCGTTCACGCTCATAGAAACACTAGACCTCACTTCAACACTCTGCTTGGGGGCTGCTTTAAACAGCGAACTCCCCCACAGAAAGCACAAATATGCAATGAAAGTGGCATTGAATAAACCACGAGAAGGACACTCGTTTACAGCACAAGAGCCACAACAAGAAGGCAGAGAGCGTGGCTTTTTAGGCTTAATTAGGGACGTGCATGTGGGGGTGGCTCAAATTTGTCACCACTCCTTGAATGTTTGTGAATAACTGTGAAAGCGCCGTGCGTGTGGGTTTATGGGGGTACACATCAATTGTAGCGAGTAGATGAATTCGTGAAGGCAGAACCCAGGAAAAAACGAGGATGGGTTGTGTTCCTGTTAGTGGGAGCTCTGGGTCTCAGGGTAGAGGAGGGTCACGTGGGCTCCTGATCCCACGGGGGTTGACTCGGTGTCCACGTGGGGAGAATCTGACCTGTGGGAAGGCGGCTCCTTCTGGGTTGTTGGAATAAGTGGACGCCGTGGAGAGACTTGTGGGGTCTAAATGTCGTTTGAGGTCAGGACCCGGCCCCCAGCGAGGGAGCTGTTGCCCTAGGAACTGGTACAGCGGAGAAGCATCCCCGAAGCTCCTTGGGTTTGTGACTCAAAGCAGGCAGCCTCTCTATGGTTCTCACAGCATTTCTCTGTATAAATGACAGGGTCAGCAGAGACAGCGAGGAAGCAGGTTTAGCGACAAGACTTGAGGGAGCAGAGAACAAACAGGACCTCACAGGGTAGAATCCCTCGCTGACTCTAGACATCCAGCCCCTCCGATGTTTAGGGGAGATGCCCTTTTCAGGGAAGCAGCGCACTGTGCCCTGTTAGTAGACAGCAGACGGCTCTTAATTGTTTTCAGAAAACACGTGTGGAAGGACAAACAACGTACAGGAGCCTTGTAAGGGGATTTGGTTAATCCTCCCTCTGTGAATCTGTGGCTGACTCATAGTCGGGGAGGGGAGCACCCGGCCCTCTCCTCGCTGAGGTTTACGGGCTGGGAAACAGCAGGTCTCTGATTACAAAGCCTTCATCAGTCAAAGGCAAGGGACTCCAAGACACATCCCCGTGTGCGCGGAGACACCATCATAAATAATTAAAACCACATGCGCCTGGGCGGATAAATAACAGCGGGCGTTTACAATGCTGCAGACGGGGCTGGGGTCACTCCTTTGGGGGTGATGGCAAGAAACAAGGGATTAAGCAAAGAGAAATGCTCATATCTCAGGGCCCCCCACGGGGGCGGGGGGGCTCTCCTGTCTGATTCTCTTCCTCATCTCATTTAGTAATGTGGACCGTGGGAAGACATCATAGGGACACAGCTACCTGACTTCAAGCTTCATTTCCACAAGTCCCCTGGTGATGAATTTAGCACAAAAATGCTTTTCTTTTCTTTACACATGTGTTTATCATAATCAGGGGAGACTGCTCTGGCTGGAGTGATGAAGATGCTGCTCTTCTTCCTGCTTCTCGCCGTCTTCAATCTGGGCCATAGAATTTTTCATGGCGTGTCAGAGCTGCTAGGATGTTTAAAGATCACCCAGTATCATTCATTATCGGATGCTCGCAGCCTCTCACCTGTGTCCCCGAGCGCGCTGCACATGGCATTGTCTTTATTTGGAATGTACTTGGCCTTTCCAGGGATTCTGACCAGGGATTCTGGAAGAGCTGAATGAAGATGCTCCTACTCAGGGTTGGATACAGAATCTGTAGTCTAGTGAGGCCTCCCTCATATTTTATTTAAAGTCCCCAATGCTCAAAAGCATCAGGAAACCGGTCTGCCTCCTTGTNATTCTGACCAGGGATTCTGGAAGAGCTGAATGAAGATGCTCCTACTCAGGGTTGGATACAGAATCTGTAGTCTAGTGAGGCCTCCCTCATATTTTATTTAAAGTCCCCAATGCTCAAAAGCATCAGGAAACCGGTCTGCCTCTTTGTCACCCAGTGGATTTGGGGCTAGGTCCTTCTGAAGAAGACAGAGAAGGAAACGGCAACCCACTCCAGTATTCTTGCCTGGAGAATCCCTTGGGCAGAGGAGCTCGGCAGGCTCTAGCCCATGGATGGGGTTGCAAAGAGTTGGACATGACTGAAGCGACTTAGCATACTCACCTTGTAAATAAGACACCGAGGGGCTGGTCTAGATGGGTCACTGGGGAGAAGTTTCAAGCTGTTTGTAGCCACTGGGCAATCGGTGACTTTTGTTCCCCTTGTGACAGCTCTGGGCTGCAGTCATGGTGCCTGTACTGAGTTGGACTGTGGGCAGCTATGTTAGGATCACGCTCTGGCTTGTTCCCATCGGCTGATTGGGAGGCTCCTTGGCTCTGCTAAAGGCCCTGGGGTTCTCTGCTCCTCCCCTTTTCCCGAACCTATTCTCAGAAGACAGCTGTGCCTCTTGCTTGAGAGAGCAGGGGCCAGCTGGGCTTGCTAACCCGCGTCACCCTTTGTTTCCTGCCCTCTGTGCCCAGGCCAGGCTGTCTGCCTTTATTCCTAGCTTGTTTCTGTCTCAGAGGAAACCATCCCCCATCCTCCCAGCATCAGCGCTCCCACCTCTCCATCCATCTGCCCCTCCTGGTGGGCCTGCAGTCAGGGACTCTCCCCGACCCTGGTCCTTTTAGACACCATCTCCTTCTGCTCGGCCCTGCACCTCTTCATGCTCCCTGCCGCATAGCTCCATTTCCCCAGGAATCCCTGAATCCTCCACACCATCTCTTGGTAAAACTCGAGCATATTCCTTTGGGGTCTCTCCTCTTCGTTAGCATCATCGTCATTCACAGAGTGCTGTTTTTTCTCCTTTTCATCTGTTCAATAAATATTCATGGAGGGTTTGTGTCAGGCCTTCTTTTCAGCTCTGGAAACAAAGGGGGAAAAGGCATGAGCGGTCCCTTCCCTCAGGGGCTCACTGCCACCGGGCTGGTGTCCAAGACACAGGACAGCACACTCTGTTCCCCCTGGGGCCTTGTGAAGGCTTCACCTTGCTCCTTTCCGCTGATGACTCGCCCGCCTTTACCCCTGGACACTTCTTTCCAGGTCTCCCTCCAACCGCATGCCTCTGACTCTTACCAGTGTAATTCCTGCTTCCAATGCCCGTCTCCTCTCCCCACGTCTCTTCCCGCCCTCTTCTTCCTTGCTGCACCTATTCATCACTCAGCCACTGGCTCATTTCCACCCTCCCATGAGACCTTTCTGGGCCCGTGCTATCGCAACGTGATCTTTCCCTCCTGGGAAGGGAAAAGCCATGCGCAATAGTCTTGCATGACTTTAAGTCAAGTCTTCGGTCATTATGTCACTTCTCAAAGATGTGGGTACTGTCTCCCAAACCCAACTCTGAACTTATTCCAAAGGATGTAGCTCTTCTGTGTCATCAGTCTTAGTTCTCTCTGGAAACACAGCATGGAACTAGGGTCAGAGAAGATACCAACCAAGCACTAGATGACGCTTGGTGAGTTGCAGGCTGCTATCACAGACCAAGAGAGAGAGGTCACTGCTGGTCCTCGGCAGCCTCCTCTGGACCTGCCCTCGGCCTGGCCTTTCCCTTTTTTATCTCATGCAGTCTTTCACCCACTCTCTAGGGGAGAGGCTGCTATACTCATTTTCTCAATAAAGAAACTGAGACTCAGTGAGCTTAAAGGACTTGTTGCAGCTCATACAGCTATTAGGTGAGAGCCTGAGATTAGAAGCCAGACCTACGACTCCAAGATCCATCCTTTCTCTATCCGATCATGTTGCCTGGGAATACAGTGGTCCACAAGCATTCACTCTCCACTTCTTGGGCTCAAGGAAGCTGGCTTTTGAGGAATGCTGTTTTTTTGGAGACCTGCTTTTCTCCCTGTTTCCAGGATAAGGACAGTTCGCCGGGAAGAACCTTGGCTGTCGCTCCCTGCAATCATGAAGCTGGGCCAGCCTTGGTCTGGCTGTTGGTACGTATCCCTCTTGCTGAGTTCTCCCCCAACTCAAGTTCCTAAAGGACTATGGTGGCCTTTGGCAATATTTGGCGCTGGGGTTAAGTCAGTTTTTAATCTTTTAAAAAAAATTTTAGAGCATGTTTAGGGTTTATAGACAAATTAAGCAGGAAGTGCAGAAAGGTCCATCTACGCCCCAGCGCTTCCCTCACCAAAATCTCCCCCATTACTACCATCTGGCAGTGTGGTAACATTTGTTACAATCAAAATACAAATATTGATACATTATCATCAACTAAATCATAGTTTATTTCAAGGTTCACTCTCTGCACTGTATACAGTTCTGTGGGTTTTATAAGAGCATCCTGTCATGTATCCACCATTTAATGGTGTATCCACCATTGTATGTAATGTATCACACACAATAGGTTCGGTTCAGTTCAGTTCAGTTGCTCAGTAATGTCCAACTCTTTGCGCCCCCATGAATTGTAGCAGGCCAGGCCTCCCTGTCCATCACCAACTCCCAGAGTTCACTCAAACTCACATCCATCGAGTCGGTGATGCCATCCAGCCATCTCATCCTCTGTCATTCCCTTCTCCTCCTGCCCCCAATGCCTCCCAGCATCAGGATCTTTTCCAATGAGTCAACTCTTCGCATGAGGTATTGGAGTTTCAGCTTTAGCGTCATTCCTTCCAAAGAAATCCCAGGGTTGATCTCCTTCAGAATGGACTGGTTGGATCTCCTTGCAGTCCAAGGGACTCTCAAGAGTCTTCTCCAACACTGCCCTAAAACTCTCTTGTGATTCATCTCCCCTTCCAAACCTCTGGCAACCACTAATCTTTTTTTTACAGTCTTCATAGTTTTGCCTTTTCCAGAATGTCATTATAGTTGGGATCATACAGTATGTAGCATTTTCAGATTGACTTCTTTCACTTAGCCCTGTACATTTTAGGTTCTTTGATGTCTTTTTGTGGCCTGATTGCTTACTTCTTCTTCTTCTTTTTATATCACTGAATGCTTCTTCATCTTATGGCTGTAACAGTTTATCTATTTAGCTACTGAAGGACATTGTATTGGTTTCTAAGGGCCGCTGTAACAAAGTGGCACAAACTGGGTGCTTTCAAACAATAGAAATGTGTAATCTCACACTTCTGGAGGCTGGAAGTCTAAAATCAAGGTCTCAGAGGACTCTGCTCCCTCTGCAACCTGGAGGGGACTCTTTCTCCCCTCTTCCTAGCTTTTGGTGGTTTGCTGGTATCCCTTGGCTTACAGCCACATCACTCCAGCGCTCTGTCCTTCCGTGGCATCCTCCCTGTGTGTCTGTCTTCACAAAGCTGTCTTCTGATAAGAACACCAGCCATATTATATTAATGGTCCATCCTATCCCAGTATGTCCTCATCTTGACTTGACTCATTATACCTGCAATGATTCCGTTTCCAAATCAGGTCACATTCTAAGGTATAGGGAGGTTAGGAATTCAACATATTTTTGGGGTGGGGGGATGATGGTGAGGGACACAATTCAACCCATTCAACCCACAGTAAATATCTTGGTTGCTTCCTAGTTTGGACAGTTATGAATAAAGCTGCTATAAACATTTGTGCACAGGTTTTGCATGGACATAAGTTTTCCACTCACTTGTATAGATACCTTGGTGCATGATTTCTGGATCATATGGTAAGATGGTGTTTAACTTTGTAAGAAATGGTCAAACTGTCTTCCAAGTGGCTATACCAAGGCAACTTAGATTCTGTTGATTTCATTATCAGACTGGCTTCCACCAACAAGAGACCCCTCCTGCCCCAGGGTCTCTTGGACTTGTCAGTGTATACTTGCCTGTTTTGTGAACTTTCTGGAGTGTGTCTGTGTATGTGTGTGTACACACACGTGTGTGCATCTATTTATCTTCTCTCTACCCTAAACTGTACCAGCAACGAAATGATTGTAGAATTCTCACTGAATAGTTGCTTAACCTATATGTAGTGAGCATACTTCATTTCTAACTTGTCATTCGTCTGAGGCCAGTTGCTACCTTGACTACAGAACTGGTCTCTTGACTTCCTGATCAGTGTGCTCACGCAGTCACAGTGTCTCAAAAGCAGTTTGTCAAGGGCTTACCCCGCGGCTCAGTGGCAAAAAATCTGCCTGCCAATGTAGGAGATACAGATTCAATCCCTGTTCTGGGATGATCCCCCTGCCACAGAGCAGCTGAGCCTGTGCACTAGCAACTGCTGAGCCTGTGCTCCGCAACAGAAGAAGCCGCTGCAGTGAGAAGGCTGTGCACCGCAGCTCAGGAGAAGCCCCCACTCACTGCAACTGGAGAGAAGCTGAAGCAGCAATGAAGACCCAGCACAGCCAAAAATAAATGAAAAAAATAATTTTTTTTTAAAGAAGTCCACTTGAATCAGATGAGTGTCAAATTTCTTGAGGGGAAAAAAAAAAGCAGTTTGTCCCGGTGATTTCTCCATGGTGCCCACCTGGAATGCCTGGTGACCCTCACCTCTTCAGGCATCCAAATCCTTCGTTTTTGGTTTCTCTGAAACTTTGCTAATTCCTTTTCTTTGCCCACGTGTCACTTTCAAGCTGGCCCGGGCCTTCCAGCCTCCCTTTCAGGCCTTCGGGACTCGATTTTCCACCTGAGTCTCTGCCCTTTGAACCACAGGCATGCATTCAGCCTTCAGCCCCTCCTGGCTAGTCACCTCTACTTCCTGCTTCCCTGGGCTTGTCACTCAGCCTCCCTGGCTGACCTGGCAGCTCTGCCTGGGGTCCTCCTCACAGACTGTCTCTCTCATTGGGCTGTCGATACCCCCATCTATGTTGGGTCCCTCCAGTCCCCTTATCTCCTTCATTCCTCAGCCAGTCAACAAACATCCATTGAGCTTTTAGTAAGTGTTGGATTCTCCAATGTGGGGGCCAGTTCTCCAATGTGGGGGCCGGTTCTCCAATGTGGGGGCTTCCCTGGTGGCTCAGCGGTAAAGAATTGCCTGCAATGCCAGAGACATGGGTTCGATCTCTGGTCTGGGAAGATCCCCTGGAGAAGGGCATGGCAACCCACTCCAGTATTCTTGCCTGGAGAGTCCCATGGACAGAGGAGCCTGATGGGCTACAGTCCATGAGGTCGCAAAGAGCCAGACAGGACTTAGTGACTAAACAACAACTCTGAGGTGGGCCCTGGTGCAGGGGGAAGGACCCGCCCTTCCTTGCCTCTCTTCAGCTGCACTGCAGCTCTTCAGAAGTCCTGCCCTCACTCTCTTTCCTCAGGGCAATTGCTTAATGCAGCACCCCCACCAGCCTATAAGCTGAGGACATTCACAAAGATGACCAGAGCTGTGAACTATGTCCCTTTAACTGGGACCCATGGTTCCTTCATCAAGACTGAACGAATGGCTTGTCTCTTCCTCCTCTTCTGGACCAATCAGCCTTATCTTTTCTGGAAAAGGAACTGATTTCCCTGCTGCAGTGGGGAGCACAGAGCCTATGAACATAATGCAGTGTTGATAGTGCATCGGCATGATACAGATTTCTGTCCCTTTGTCTGCTAACACACCTTGCTTAGAGCAGTGGTAATGATGGGTGTTTATTGCCAGTCACTTAGCTCAGGGTCATGGACTTACAGATTAAATACGGAAAATGGGCTCCTTCGTCTGGGAGGCCCCCACCCCAGAACCCGGAGCAGAGACGGCAGCTGCAGCTGCTCCTACTGAAAAATATGGCTTTCTAGGTTTTTCTCTAGCAGAAACCCTGATGTACTTGCCTGTGGAAGGAAGGGTGTCTGGTTACAGGGCTGGGCTAGGAGCTTCTCCTCTGGGAGTGGAGCTGAAAAGAGGAGGCTGACTTATGGGGAAAGCAGGGGAGGAGGGACTGTTGCTTGCTCCCTCTCATTGGGTTAGGAGGGAGGCTTAACTCAATATGACTTGGAGAGAATAGGACCAATGTGGGGCTGGGCCATTCTGATGCATCTGCTTGTTGGATCTTAACCACCCCTATTAAGGGAGCTATAGGTTGTAAAGGTAGCAGTGATGTTTTGCCTTAGCCTTTTTCACCAGTTCAGAGAAGGCAATGGCACCCCACTCCAGTACTCTTGCCTGGAAAATCCCATGGACGGAGGAGCCTGGTAGGCTGCAGTCCATGGGGTCGCTAAGAGTCTGACACGACTGAACAACTTCACTTTCACTTTTCACTTTCATGCATTGGAGAAGGAAATGACAACCCACTCCAGTGTTCTTGCCTGGAGAATCCCAGGGATGGTGATGGGCTGCCGTCTATGGGGTCGCACAGAGTCGGACAGGACTGAAGCGACTTAGCAGTAGCAGCTTGTCACCAGTTAGGTATCTCCAGCCTCTGTTTGCCAGGCAGTCTCTCATATAACTTTTTAACTGAACATAAATCAGGATTGTTCCCTTGGATTTTTCTTCAATCCTCTTTTCAAATCTATTTAGAATCAGTAACAGAGTCCTGAGAAGGCTGTGATGCTAGGTTTGGCAAGCCCAGGGAGGAAAGGAGTGCTCAGATATATTGCATGTGCTAAGTTGCTCAGTCCTGTCTGGCTCTTTGCAACCCCATGGACTGTAGCCCACCAGACTCCTCTGTCCATAGGATTCTCCAGGCAAGAATATTGCAATGGATTGCCATGCCCTCCTCCAGGGTATCTTCCCAATCCAGGGATTGAACCCGCTTCTCCTGCATTGGCAGGCAGTTTCTTTACTGCTTGTGCTACTTGGGAAGCCTGCTGAGACACATTATCTATTTCCTTTCTTTCTAGAAAGAGCTAGATGATTCCAAAATGGATTATTTTGGGAACCAAGGTAGTTAAGTCCTGGACCCATATGCTTGAACTTGTCCTGAGGGTTTCAGTCAGATTAACCTCTGTTGGATTCTGATTCCCAAATCACTTATATCTAGATGAAATCTAAGCTTGTCACTTTGCCATTTCCCCCCTTTTATCCCAGGAAGAAAAAAACATCACATGATTTCATTTCCCCCAAGGTACCTGAAAATGCTAAGACGTTCTTGAGCATGTACTTTGGAGCTGTAACCAGCTAGACAGACCGTGGTCCATCTCCCTGCACTAAGACAACCTGCCTTCCTGTTGAAGCTCACGACTTCATCTCTTCCGTGCTCCACCGCCATAATCACATACGCAAAGTTTAGTAGCTTCATGCAGTTATGCTAATTAAGTAATTAGGTTTAATTATGCTCCCTGTAAATACACCGTAATTGGCTTAAAAAAAGTACTTCAGGGTTAAGCGTGTGCTGCCTGGTGGAGGAGGAGGTAAAGAATGATAAGACCTCTCAGCCAGCCTGGATCATGTTATTTTGTGGGGGAAATTGCACCTAGGGGAAGATGTACCCAGCAACTGAAATTGAATGAGATGTGGAGTGGGTCCTTCACTTCCTGTCCAGAGCCCTGAGCGTTGAAGGACGACTTGTCTTCTTGGCATGTCTTGGCTTCAGTTGGGGGGTTAACTTCCCTCCAGAGATGCTCTCCAGCTCCAGCTTTCCCAGAGCTTTTACACTTCTTCTTCTTCTTTTTTTTTTTTNTTTAACTGAGATCACACACTGGGTCTCAGGACTTAATGAAGCTTGGGCTCTTGATGTCTCATCACAGAAAGAATTCAGTGAGGGACAAAGTGGATTTAAGAAGCAGATTTATTTAGAGAGAAACACAGTCCATGGACAGATTGTGGGCCATCTCAGAAGGTGAGAGTGACCTCGAAATGTGATGTGGTTAGTTTTTGTGGGCTGGTAATCTCATGGGCTAATGACTGGGTGGATTACTCCAACTAGTTTGGGGAAGGGGTGGGGATTTACAAGAACTGGCCCACCACTGGCTTTTTGGTCCTAAAAATTCTTTTTTTAATTATTAGTTTTGACTGTGCTGTGTCTTCAGTGCTGTGCAGGCCTTTCTTGAGTTGCAGCGAACGGGGGCTGCTGCTTAGCTGCTGTGCCGACTTCTCATTGTGGCGGCGTCTCTTGCTGTAGAGCACGGGCTCTAGGGCGCGTGGGCTTCAGTAGCTGTGGCACGTGGGTCAGTAGTTGCAGTATCCATGCTCTGGAGCACAGGATCAATAGCTGTGGCATGACGGCTTTGTTATTCCACAGCATGGGGGATCTTCCCGGCCCAGGGATGGAACCCACGTCACCTGCACTGGCAGGCGGATTCTTTACCCCTGAGTCACCAAGGAAACTCCACTTTTTGGTCTTCGATGATCAGCCTTGGAACTGCCATGACCCTGGCGGGTATGGCATTTAGCTGCTGTTATGTTAAGCTGAGCGTGTTCTGAGGCTAAAGGCCTAGTGGAAGTCAACTCAACCACCGCCTGGAATCCATTTGGTTCCAGTTTATGTCACGTCCCTGGGCTGGGTCATTCTTTCAAAGGTTGTGCCCTGCTCCCTTCCTCAGTCCTGTTTCAGGCCAGGAGAGGTTTCATGGGAAGGAGTGATGGAATGGTTAGGAATACTTAGGGATGAAAACTTAGATTCTTGGTCCTTAAGCAAAACTGTGGCTTCTCCCTACATGTCCTGACCAGGAACTGGTCGGAGCTATGTGTTCAGAACTGGTCCTTTGTTGATGGTAATAGATGACTCACAGCTCTGATTCACCCCTCTTTGCTTCTTAAGAAAAAAATAAAGGCTAATATTTGCTCTGGTTCCAAAGTAGTATCTGTTCATTGTAAATATTGGTGCACTGCCTTCCAGTCTTTTTTTTTTTTCCTTTTTTTTTTTTTTAACATTTATAACAAATCACACAAGCAGACATGCCTATGCCAATACATACACGTGCATTATGCAAAAATGAGATACTATTCTGCCTAGAGTCTTATAATCTAAATTTGTTGTTTAACAATATGTAATTGACCTTTATTTCATATCATTAAAAATAATGCAGCTGTTTTTAGTGACTCCATACGTGTGGTCAGGGTCCTATTCACGTCGGTGCCCGTGTTTGAGCTGGCGATCAGTCAGTCAAAATGCACTGCTTTTGTTCTCTATCACAATGCCAACTCTGGAGTAAACACAGTGCAGGAGAAAAATGAGGAGGGAAGATGGTTTTTGCACAGAGCTCATAATTATGAAGCAACGATGATGCTGCAGTGTGGCTGCTGTGGGATCGAGAGAGAACAGAGTGGTGGGGTCCCCACATGAGGCGGGTTATGCTCCGGCTGGAGAGAGAAAGGCTGAAACCAGTTCCTGTGATCCAGGCATGAGGTGTGCATCGGGGATGCTATCACAGAAATCCTGCAAGGAAAGGGCCAGGTGTGCTCAGAGAGTGCCAGCTTGTTTAAATTAGGGAAAGCCGAGGCTTGAGGGAAAGTTCCATGGAGGAAGGAGGGTTTGAGCTTCCTAGAAAGCCAAGAAGGATTTCTGTGAGGGGGAGAGAGGGAAGGTCAGACACTTCCAGGCCACAGCAGCAGTAGCACAGGGAAGAAGAGTCCCTGGAAGAGGAAGCATCCTGTTGACATATTGCGTAGAATAGGCTTTTTGAAATAACAATGATGCATTTATTCACAGAATTTGCATTTAAATCGTTCCAATCTTTGTTTACCACACTTACACTGTTATCAATTTCTCAGAAGCAGGGGGTGACTCGAGAGGCAAACACACCACTGATAGAATCATCAGAAAGGTCAAACAAAGTAGACGTTTCTCTCTCAGTTTAGGGAGAGTTTCCAGAAGACACCGAGAAAGGCCCTGTCCCAAAAAGCAGAGAGATGAAACAGTGACCGCCTATACTTTTCGGCACAAGGAATGTTATTTAGAAAGCAAGAGAGACTTAGTGACCACTGCCAGGAGGTTGACTCCTTCTGATTTATTTATATTGTCTTCATAGGCTTATAGAAATGGGAGTTTGCCTGCACTTTTACGCCAGGATTTTTGTCCTTCACATATGAGTGTGCATGCCTAAACATAGATAGACCGAGGCCTTTTGCTTTGGGGGGAAAAATAGGCAAGTCTCTGGGGCTGGTAAGCAGAGGAATCAGAGACTGTGTTTCTGTAAAGAGCCATCTCCTGTGTTGCAAGAGAGATTGTGCCTGGAAGAGTCCCAGAAGCACTGGTTTCTGAAGCACCTGGGAGAAGCAGGTATTTTTGCCATGTTAAAAAGTGGCAGAACCTGAGATCAAGTCCTAGCTGGCCTTAGGTTTATAACCAGTCAATTGCGATGTAACCCTCACTTTTATTTGTGCTTTCAAATCTTGGACCCGAAATGATTCCAGGAATAGGACTTGGCTGGAAGCAAACTTCTCCCTTTCCTCTTCTTTAATTCTCTTTCACTTAACTTCCTTATAGAACATAGAATTTTTTTTTTTTTTTTTTTTTTTAGTCTGAAAAAGACCTAAATGCTCCATTAAGACCAGTCTCTTCATTCTACAGACAAGGAAACTGAGGGTCAGAAACAATTCTGGGATATAAAGCCACGTGATTATCTGGAGGGGGATTGGGTCCAAGGGCTCTTCTTTCATGATGTTTCTCGCTTCTCCCCAACTGTTAAGTGGAAATGCAATCTTTTTCATTCCCCTGAAAGAAGTTGATTTTGTCTGGGTCATTTAATAAGGAACGTCTGACAAAAGCGAACTGTCTGACTTAGGTGTGGTAATTGCTACAGAAATTGGTTTTAGGGACTTCAGGGAATTCTGCAGTTGAACCCAGAAACATCCTTATCGAGTACAGTTTGTTCCAATAATTCCACAAATTTGAAGCACTTGAAATACTGCCATTTCTCTCTGGAGTGATTCTTTGTTTTTTCGTAAACTTTCAAGGAGCTCTGCCACATTGCCCCATTGGATTCCTAGTAAGATATAGTGTGCACGAGATAGATCTTTTTGGGAAGACTGTCTGAGTCCCTAATGGCATTAAAGAGGAAGCCAGCTTGCAGCTAGGCTTCTGTTTCATTCCCAGGCAGCTTTCATGTTACTTGATGCATCAGTTCACAAAGGGAAGTCAAGTTCCACCGGAAACTAGGAAATGTAGCTGTTATTCTGGCTGTGTAGCTAAAACTGGTGAGGAGGAAGTATTTTAATAAAGGAAAAAGACATTGAATAGCAAGTGAAACTTTAACTCTGTTATCTATGTTTATTTCCACTCCCTCCCAAAACTCCACTAAAATAATAGCAAAGGCATTTACAGACATAAACCCCCAAGGACAAAAAGAATAAGAGAAATGACCACAGATGAGAACAGATTTAGTAGTAGAATAAAGACATTTTCAGGTACACAGATATTTTTACTCTATGTATCCCTTCTCAGGAAGCCCCTGGAACACGTTCCCCACCAAAACAAGTCAACTAAGAAAGAGGAAGACAGTGGCTCCAAAACACAAAAGGTATAAAGGAAATCATCAGGGCTGTAGGAGAGGTAACATAGATGAGAGGTGGGTTTGATCCTTAGGTCAGGAAGATCCCTTGGAGGAGAGTATGGCAGCCCACTCCAGTGTTCTTGCCTGGAGAATCCCATGGACAGAGGATCCTGGCGGGCTACAGTCCATGGGGCCACAAAGAGTCAGACATGACTGAAGCAACAAGGCACGCACACACAGGAGAGGTAAATCCTTCATATAATTAGATAGCAATCCTAGAAAGCAACCAACATAGCCTGGAGTGTGCAGAGAGAGACCCAGAAGGAGTGTCTATGAGAGGAGGAAGAAGAAGAAGATGGGGAAGGAGGCGAAGGAAAGGAAGGAAGAGGTGAATTTTATCACCCCCTAAAATAGAATTCCATTCTTCTCATGGGTAGACCTGTATTGCAAAATTCATATTCCATTATTATCATATTTAGAATTGTATTGGGGGCTTCTCTTGTGGCTCATCTCAGCTGGTAAAGAATCCACCTGCAATGTGGGAGACCTGGGTTCGATCCCTGGGTTGGGAAGATCCCCTGGAGAAGGGAACAGCTACCCATTCCAGTGTTCTGGCCTGGAGAATTCTATGGTCTGTATAGTCCAATTGTATTTGATAGAAACTTATGAAAACCAATACAGTACTGCGTAGTAAAATAAAGTAAAATTAAAAAAAAAAACGGAATTTGTTTCTTCAACTTCTAATTGGCTTCACATGATTTGCAGTTGACAAACAGCATACTGGGAAAAACTTTCTTCGGCAAACTGGTTGTGTTAGCATCACCAAGCGTATGCTTTTGTATCTTTAGGTATTCCATTGACAAACACTGGCTGATGGCCCACCGTGCTGATCCTGTGCTGAGCCTGTGCTAGGCAAGCACCATGTTTCTGTTGCATATCTCGATTGCCTGGTTAAACTCTGACCCAAAGGAAGATGGTGTTTGTGACTTTTAATTATCCTGTGACTATAGAGTTGACAGTGGAATTTCAGAAAACCATCATTCCTAAAGGATAATAGTTCTCAATGGTGATCCCCAACCAGCAGCAGCAGCAGCATCACCTTGAAAACTTGTTAGACATGCAAATTCTTGAAATATTTTCCCCCAGACCCACTGAATCAGAAACTCTGGGGGCAGAGCTCAACAATTTGTGTTTTAATAAATTTTCCAAGCAATTCTGATCCACACCAAAGTATGTGAAGTGCTAGATAAGATATTCATGGTGCTTTTTTTTGCCCCCCTCTTACATCTAAAATACTTGAAGTTGAGGTAGGGTTTGATACAACTGTTGGGAGTATTTTAAAATTTTTATTCATTCAGTAGACATTTATTGAGCATCTCCTAAGTTCTAAGTATTGTACTGGGTGCTGAGAACACTAGTAAGCAAACAAATCGGTCATTTTGTTGTGGTTGATTGTTTTCTGTAAGTATTTTCATATTATGTACTTATGCATGGCTTCACTGGGTCTTTGTTGCTGCACGTTCTCTGGCTATGGCGCTTGGGCTTCTCACTGTGGTGGCTTCTCTCGCTGTGGAGCACAGGCTCTGGGGACCACGAGCTCGGTAGCTAAGGCCCGCAGGCTTAGTTGCCCTGCAGCATGTGGGATCTTTCCTGACCAGGGATTGAACCTGTGTCCCCTGCACTGGCAGATTCGTAACGGCTGGACCATCAGGGAAGTCCTGCTGTGGTTGTTTTGAGGTGAATGAGGTGAATCTCTTCTGGCTAACAGTAATATACACAAAAGACTCCCATATGTTATCTTCACACCATTTGAGACATGTGTGCTCTTCTAGGCCACTCCGAATGGGGGACTTTGTCAAAGCTTGGGGGTCAGAATGTCATGACAGTAAGAAAAGGAGTAAACAAGATGTGGGGAGGGATCTGGCATGTTATTTGGAAGTAATAAGAATGCAAGCGTGAAGGTTCGTATCACTGTTTTGTTGTTCAGTTGCTCAGTTATATCTGCCTCTTTGCAACCCCATGGACTGCAGCATGCCAGGCTTCCCTGTCCTTCACCATCTCCCTGAGTTTGCTCAAACTCATGTCTGTTGAGTCGGTGGTGCCATCTATTCGTATTTTAAATGGTGTCAAAATGCTTCCTTTATATCAAAACCCCCATGTCCTGGCTGCTGCTGCTGCTGCTGCTGCTAATTTGCTTCAGTCGTGTCCGACTCTGTGTGATCTCATAGACGGCAGCCCACCAGGCTCCCCCATCCCTGGGATTCTCCAGGCAAGAACACTGGAGTGGGTTGCCATTTCCTTCTCCAATGCATGAAAGTGAAAAATGAAAGTGAAGTCGCTCAGTCGTGTCCGACTCTGTGCAACCCCATGGACTGCAGCCCACCAGGCTCCTCCGTCCATGGGATTTTCCAAGCAAGAGTGCTGGAGTGGGGTGCCATTGCCTTCTTCTCATGTCCTGGCAGCCTTGTCAAAATGGCTGCATCGGATTGTCCCAGTCCACCCAGGCATCCATTAGCTTGTGGGTTGTGGTTCACGTAGTGATGGCAGGATAGGAGTCAGACATCTGAACGTGGAATTCCTCAAAGAACAGTGGGTGTTTCTCCTCCATGGTCCCCCAGGCCTTCCCATGTGTAAACCTGGATGGACATTAGAGCTTGGATTTGCTGCTGTGTCGTCTAAGTCTGTATTGGATTAATGGGAGGAACTGCCTCATAGGGTCTTTCTCTGTATTAAACGATGGATGCAAGGGGCTTGAAACAGTTGCCTGCATTTAGAGAGCAATCGCTAAATTCTAGCTAGTAGGCTATTGATACATGATCAGAGTCTGCCTTAGTCACATTAAAGAAGGAATTTGACAGAGCACCAGGCTGAGCTCACTGTGTGATACCGCAGCTTCCCACTAGCTATCTGTTTTATACATGGTAGTGTGTATATGCCAACCTCGAGGGGCGGGATGGGGTGGGCGTGGGAGGGAGGCTCAAGAGGGAGAGGACACGTGTATACTGGTGACTCGTTCACCTTGTCATACGGCAGAAACCAACCCAACACTGCC
Source organism: Neotragus pygmaeus (assembly GCA_006410875.1). Lineage (NCBI taxonomy): Eukaryota > Metazoa > Chordata > Mammalia > Artiodactyla > Bovidae > Neotragus > Neotragus pygmaeus. Next base: position 728,049 of record SJYV01004258.1, on the reverse strand, counting down.
AAGCAATTATCCTCCAATTAAAAACTTTTATAAAGGACTTTGAATTTAGGAATTTGCCATTAGAATACTTCTGACCTACCAGATCATTCTGGGAGTATTTGGTCATGCAGATTTGGCTTGACATCATTGGCAAATCACACTTTCTTCTTGGTAGAGAAATGTTGGAGGGCAGTGTCTCTCTGTGTCCAAACCAGTGTTCACACTGACATTGTTCAGTGAGCGGCTCACATGTCCACGGCCAGGGCCTGGGTATCTCTGGTCCTGGCTTCTCCTCTGAGTTAACCGTGAACCATGACCCAGTCCTAGAACTTCATGCCTTCACCTCCTCTGGTAGAGGAGGCAATTTTGCTAGGAAATATCAGATTAGTGAGAATTTAATTATCATTTCCAAAGGTTCAAAAAGTATGCCAATACAACGAATGCCCCCTTGACATATTGAATTTAGGTATTTCTAACCTCTTTCTGTTAAATATGGAAATATATTCATTTTGTGAGTCCTTCATAGAATTAAGAGTATACCCACGTTCTAATGAGTCCCCAGCTAAATTTTCTCAAATCCCTCTCCATTTTGATTTTAAAAGAACTTACTTAAAATATTTAACTTTAAAAGTGAAAGAGAGAGATTTCCCTGGTGCTCCAGTGGTTAAGAATTTGCTAGCAATGTAGGGGACACAGGTTCGATCCCTGGTCTGGGAACTAAGATCCCAATGCTATGGAGCAACTAAGCCTGGGCACCAACTACTGAGTCTCGCATGCTGTATATAACTAGAGAGGCCAAGTGCTGCAACCGAGACCTGGCTCTGCCAAATAGCTATTTTTTTAAATGGAAGGGAAAAGCCCAAGATTCAGGATTATGCATATATAATTATAAAGTATTTAAGGGCAATTTTATTTCTTCATTATATAGACTAATACAACTAAATATGTTCTTTTCTTGCTTTGACCATTGTATTTATTTTTTAAATTAATTTTTATTGAAGCGTAGCTTTACAATATAGTGTTAGTTTCTACATTTTGTTAGGAGAGCAAAATGACTCAGCCATTCATATAAATACACATATATCCCTCCCTTTTGGACTTCCTTCCCATTTAGGTCATCACAGTGCATTGAGTTGAATTCCCTGTGCTATACAGTAGGTTCTTATTTGTATCTATCTAATGCATAGTATGGGCTTCCGTGGTGGCTCAGAGGGTAAAGCGTCTGCCTGCAATGTAGGAGACCCGGGTTCGATCCCTGTGTTGGGAAGATCCCCTGGAGAAGGAAATGGCAACCCACTCCAGTATTCTTGCCTGGAAAATCCCATGGACAGAGAAGCCTGGCAGGCTATAGTCCATGGGGTCCCAAAGAGTTGGATACGACTGAGCAACTTCACTTTCAGTTTATACATAGTATAATAGCGTATGTGTGTCAATCCCAATTTAAAAACAAACCACAGACTGAGTTTTCTGTCCGTAAATGCTTACTGGTGAGCAGGGGTTATAGGCAGCAAGAGTTGAGAGGCCCTGGGCAGAAGGAACAGCACGTGCAAAGGTATAGAGGTGTGTTCTGGGAAGAATCAGTAGTTCTGGATAAGTGGAGCGAAAGGTACATTGCAGAAGCCAAGATGTAATGGCCTGAGGGCCCTGCTTCTTTATTTCAAACCTGTTGAAGCTAATACCTGGGGACAGAAAGATGCCCCAACAAACTATGGATCAGAAAAGAACAAGAAGAACATTTGCAAAAAACGAAAAAGAATTTTTTTTCTCCCTATCTTGGGAGTGTAAGGCTGGCAATATGTGTGATCGCATGAACTCTGAATTAAAAATTCTCAAGCCAAGTCCAAGTAACTACTATTAACCTACAGTATGGTATCACATGAGTGATTCAGAAACACCCTGAATGGTGTCTGTGAATGACACAACCAGACCTGTTAACCAACCCGCCTTCTTTCTAGTGTGACGATTCATTGATGTTTTGTATGTGTACATGGGGGCACGGGGGGTGGATAAGTGGATGTGTATAAACCCTAGAATGGCTGAACATACATTTTGCTCTTTTTTAGCTCTTTTGGACCTTAGTGGACAAAATTAGAATATGTGTCTTTTACACTAAAAACTCTGCTTATTCAATGTGTTTATTAAATTGCTTTCAGGAGTAAAATCTGTTAGCAATATATTAATATCTTCAACATATTATTCATTGTTTAAAATATAAAAGCATTTTCTTTACCTTTCCTTTACTGCAGGGGAACAAAATAGTAAAAAGCTTGGAGAAAGAGCTACCAAGTTCTTTTATATAAAATTTCTCCTTTCCCCAAGATACAAACACATTTGTGTGGGTGCTCAATTGTGTCCGACTCTTTACGACCACATGGATTGTAGTCTGCCAAATTTCTCTGTCCATGGAGTTTTCTAGGCAAGAATAGTGGAGTGAGTTGCCATTTCCTTCTCAGAGGATCTTCCTGACCCAGGGATTGAACCTACATCTCCTGTATCGGCAAGAGGATTCTTCACCACTGTGCCATGTGGGAAGCCTCTAAGATATTCATATCTTAAATCATAATAAGAGATCAGGGTGGTAGATGGAGCCTTGAGAATGAAGCAATGCTGAATGAGAAAGGATAGATAAAGCACAGAGCTGTGAACTTGGGGTCGTATTTTAGGGAGAGAAAAGGAAAGGAGAGGGAGAGGGAGTTGGAGCGGTTGGAAAGGGCTGCTGCATCCAAAATTGCAAACAGTTTGCAAAAGAAGGGTGGTGTCAGAGGTAGAAGCGGTAGGCAGAGGCCAGGCCACCAGATTTGTGCAAGAGCTAGGTTCCAGAGCAGTGGAGTAGGGGATGAGGTATGTTTCCGTTGTGTGACCATACCACACAGTTCATTTATGAATCCTGCTGTTGGCTGATATTTGAGTTCATTTTTTTTTCTTTTTGCTATACAAAACGATCCTAGGTAGCAGGGATACAGACTAGAGAGCAGTAACATGGTGGCGAGGAATGGACCAGCTGACCACAAAGACTTTCCCTCTAGATTTGAAGGCAATTTGAGGGCAACTCCCATGACTCATCATTCGAAAGAGCGTTTCTTCTTTCCTGTACCAGATGCTTTGGCTTGGATCGGTTTGGTGACCCAAGGGACAAAGGAGTCCACAGTATCCTTAGGAAGGACGAAATTCTATGGTGTGTTCTTTCCCGACTGGTTTCAAGGAGGCTCTGAGAATAGGTGCAGAGGTGCCTCTTATAACAGAAGTGGTTACCTGTTCTAGTAGAAGAATCTGGACTTACTCCAACCTCAGCTCCAGCACCTACAAACTGTGCATTCTTGAGTCATTCAGCTTCTCATTTGCAAGTAGGACCTTGCAAAGGTGTAAACCAGCAGCCTCATGGCCACATGCCACCCACAGAAGGGTGTTTTTTGACCTCTGCAGAGCGTGTGATGTTTTTGCACTGGTGGCTAATCGCTAAAACTTGGGAAAGTGCATATCATCGTTCCATGCTTACAATTTCTCATGAAATATGACAGGCAACAGTGGCATGCATTCTTATGTGGCAACTATTAGCTAGAGCCTAGAGACAGCAGCCTTTTCTAAGAAGAACGTTACTTTGTCCCTTTTGCCAGAGTCCCCTTCACTCCCTGTGGGCTTATACCTGACTCCTCCCACCCATTTACGTTGCTCACCTGACCTTTGTGGTCATTTTAGTGTGTGACCCTCTTCATGTTTTTAATATCAGCGGTTTATTGAGATATGGGCTTCCTTGGAGGCTTATTGGTAAAGAATTGGCCTGCAGTGCAGGAGATGTGGGTCCTTTAGGTTTGATCCCAGGCTCAGGAAGATCCCCTGGAGAAGAAAACGATGACCCACTGCAATATTCTTGTCTGTGAAACCCCATGGGAAAAGGCACCTGATGGGCTGCAGTCAGTGGGGTCATAAGACATGGACACGAGCTCCTGACAACCACCACCACTATTTATTGAGATATTGGTTAGGCCAAAGAAGTTTGTTTGTATTTTTTTTGTAAGATCTTATGGAAAGCCCCAAATGAACCTTTTGGCCAACCCAGTATAAATCAAGCAGAAAAATTATAGATGTACAGCTACATGAATGCTGGTTAGACCCAAGTAACCAGCACCCCAGGAACTGTCTTATGCTCCTTCTAATCAGCACCTACCCCTCCCAAAGGTAAACAATTGTCCGCCTTCTATCACACTGTACATTAGTTTTGCTTGCTTTGAAACTTTATATAGGTGAATCACACAATATCTATTCTTGGAGTTAGTTTATTCTCACTGCTCTGTTGTATTCCATCATGTGACTATATCACAATTCATTTATACATTGCACTATGGGTTGACTTTTTTTTTTTATTTTTGCTTTCCAAAATAATGCTGAATGTATATATTAAAGTGCTAAAGCATAAGTTTTGGTGAATGTATATACACATGTCCAGGTGGCTCAGTGGGAAATTATTTTCCTGCCAATGCAAGAGACCAGGAGATGTGGATTTGATTCCTACATGAGGAAGATGCCCTTGAGAAGGAAATGGCAACCCACTCCAGTATTCTTGCTGGAAAATCCCATGGACAGAGGAGCCTGGTGGGCTATAGTCCATGGGGTTGCAAAGAGTCAGATACGACTGTGTGACTGGGCAAATGCACACACACACACACACACACGTCCACACACACACATGTTTCCACTGGAGATGTAATTATGATCGAAATTACTGAGTCTGAACTGTGTGTTCATTTATAATAATTTTAAAACTAAGGGTTTAAAAGACATGTCTGCAAAGAGCTTGGCACACAGTCATAGCTCCATAAATTGAATGTTAGCTAATATTGCCATCATCAGCATCATCATCATCACTCGAATTATCCTCATATTTTTAATGACAGAGAGAAAGAATTAAACTCCTTGAATATGCCACGGGCACCGAGATTTCTCCCAATCCTCTTAGCTATAAAGTCTCAAAAATTTATGGACGATGACAGCTCTCTTCCCACTAGCCTGACCCTTTTCTCTCTCGACCAGAGGGCCTGGTGAAGCAGACAGAAAAGAGCACCAGGGGTCTGTCTCCCTTGCACTGAGTGTTGAGAGCCCTCCGCTTCAGTCCGACTTTGTTTCTTTCCTGGGCCCTAGAAGGGGGCTGGTCTACAAAGTCGGGGATATCTGAGCTGCTGCTAATGGAAAGGGAATCTTCCAGCACGGAGAGCAAAAGGAGACAGTCCTCATGGAGGTGGATCTTATTTATTCCATTTCCCACTCGTGGTCAAGATAATATTTCGGTAATTGATATGACTTTATGAATAATGGAGCATGGATCGAGAAGGTTGGAGCATCTGTTTCATATGAAGAATTGTTAGGGGCAGAGCCCTGGCTCCCCCTCATTGTCCTTCTACTACCACCAAGAACCTTGAGTGCCAGGAGACTGGGGTTGTGGTTGTTGTTCAGTTGCTAAGTCGTGTCCAACTCTTTGTGACCCCATGAACTGCAGCACGCCAGGCTTCCCCGTCCTTCAATATCCCTCAGAGCTTGTTCAAACCCATGTCCTTTGAGTCGGTGATGCCATCCAACCATCTCATCCTCTGTCACCTGCTTCTCCTCTTGCCCTCAATCTTTCCCAGCATCAGAGTCTTTCCCAATGAGTTCGGCTATTCGTATCAGATGGCCAAAGTGCCAGGAGACTGGGATGAGGATGGGAAAACATACTCACTTCCTGGAGGCAGAGAATTTAGAATATGAAATTCTTAAAGGTCACCTAGTTCTGTGGGTACCAAATATATGTTCTCAGGTATCTTCACTAAAATCATCCAGAAGCTTCTAGGAACCACTGTGTCCTGGATTCCATCCCAAGATTCTGGTTGGTAGTCTGAGTGTGGGCTGGCCAGCTTCTTGGAGATTCAGGGATACTCAAGAGAATTTGGCAGCTATTGATTCCACCCAATCTTTTGGCTTTACAGACAAGAAACAAAAGCCTCGGGTGGTTAAGACTTTTGTCCTAAGAGATTCTGTGGCTTGGGTGGCTTTGGCACCATCAGAAGCAGATGTCTCACCTCCCTTTTTCACCAAAATGTCCCTCCTCAAACCCTACACACAGAACTTCTCCCAACACCACCTCTCTTCCCTTGCAGGTTCTAGAATTATATTCCCTCTTAGTTAGTCTCAGCATTCTGTCTCTATTTTCTCTCCTGGAGAGACCCAACCCAAATTAATTTCAGCTTTTTTTCTTTCAGAGGACACTTCCCTTCTGAATGGGAACCTCTTTCTTTCTAGTGTATAAAAATCTTTTGGTTCCCTTGGTTCTCAGCGTCTCTAGAGAGAAGTGGCCAAGTCAGCCTAGTAGATAATTTGTGGGCAAATCCTTTCCGGTGGTGATGCTGCAGAGCTCTGGTTGTGAAGGACCATTTGCCTCCGCAACCATGGAGATATGGAAGTGCAGCTTCTTAGGGCAAAAGGAACCTTAGGTGTCCCACTCATCCACCCATTTGACAGATGGGATCACTGAGGCATAGTGAGGTTGGGTGGCTTGCCCAAGAAACACAGCTGGTTTGTTGGTGTAGAAGAGAAGAAGAATTAAAAGTCAAGTCTTTAGATTCCTCTGCCCCATCCTTGCATTGATTCAAATGAGCACATCTTTTATGGCAGAATTTCACATATCTGGAGACACACTGAAGGCAGGAAAAATTGGTTTCCTGATACAGGTCTTTGCTTGTTTCTCAATAAAGAATATCTTAGGGCTGAAGGATATTCGAGAGATCTTTCTAATCTTGGATCTCCTTCACCCCTTGCAGGCGGTCATCCATCTCAAAACCTTTCTTCAAGTGACCCAAAGCTCCTTTTTCCACAGTGGTCCAGCCCATGTGTAGGACGTTCTAGTTGTGAGAAAGGCCTCACTGTCTTGGCCTGAGAATCAGCCTGCTGGGGACCCACTCCCTGGACCTCACTGTTCTGCCTGGAGACACTCAGCCAGCAATGCTGTGTTGAGAGCAAGCCCTGGCTTTGACACTGGGTTTTAGTGCTGCTCTGCCAGCTATCAGTTGCGTATCTCCAGTAATCCTGCTGCAACTTCTCGAGCCTTCTCTGTAAAATGGGGGTAATAAAACTCCTGTCAGAGAGTCATGATGAATATAACCCCAGCTCTCATGCTCAGGATCCACATCTCTCAGGACATGTCCTAGCACCCTGGACTCCCCGTGGCTCCTTCCAGGCTCTGTCTCCCTCTTTCCATTCCAAACCTTCACATATTCCATTGCTTCTCAGGTGGCTCTGGCCTCAGTGCTCCATGTGCTTTCTGGCAGTTTTCACACATGTTTCTCAGCTGAGAAGTCTCTCCCGAGATGAGTTTCTGTTCCTTTTCCATGCACAAGGAAGCATGCCTGCTAAGTCACTTCAGTTGTGTCCGACTCTGCAACCCAATGGACTGTAGCCCGCCAGGCTCCTCTGTCCATGGGATTCTCCAAGCAAGAGTCCTGGAGTGGGTTGCCGTGCCCTCCTCCAGGGGATCTTCCTGACCCAGGGATCAAACCTGAGTCTCTTATGTCTCCTGCTTTGGCAGGTGGGTTCTTTACCACTAGCACCACCTGGGAAGCCCCACAAGAGGAAGGGAATGTAACAATTACCCATGGCGTAGCCTCATGTCTCTAAGGCAAGTATTCTGGAATCCACAATTTGGAGACTGTCTATGTTGGGCTTTGCATGTGTGAGTCAGTGTGTGTGTGTGTGCAGAAATCCAGCTGTGTGTCTCCGTATGTTTCTCTTCGAGTGGACACGTGTCTGTGTTCATAGACATCGTTTCATAAATCTGTAATACTAGAGCCTTGGCTCTCCTGGTCCATTTTTTACAGTGGGAACTTATTACTCTTCTTCTTTTTTTTTTTTTTTCAGTTGCATCTATTTATTTGCTTACTTATTTTTTGGCATGTGGGAACTTAGCTCCCCAACCAGGGATTGAACCCACGCCCCCGGCATTGAAAGTGTGGAATCTTAAGCACAGGCCTACCAGGGAAGTCCCTGTCCTGGCCCATTTTTCNTTTTTTTTTTCAGTTGCATCTATTTATTTGCTTACTTATTTTTTGGCATGTGGGAACTTAGCTCCCCAACCAGGGATTGAACCCACGCCCCCGGCATTGAAAGTGTGGAATCTTAAGCACAGGCCTACCAGGGAAGTCCCTGTCCTGGCCCATTTTTCGTGTCAAGGAGAATCCGCCGATGCCCAGAATCCGCCGATGCCATGGGGCAGGGCTTTTCAGTTCATCCTTTTTTCCACCTGAAGCTGCATGTGCCGCGTCACATTTCCATCACTAATCTGAAAAGCACTTTGCAATGAATGACACCTGAGCTGTGTAAGATATTAATAGCTGCAGAGATTTCATCCTTGTGCCATTTAAATCCCTTGCATGAGATACACTCTTATGGAGACAGTGAGGGAGAAGGAAAAAAAAGCCTAGAATAATTATAAAAGGTATAGAAAAACATATTTTTGGATGATTAAAATAGTATTTTGTTTTTATCATCCACCCTGCTACCTCCTGGGCTTCCCAAGTAACACAGTGGTAGAGAATCCATCTGCCAATGCAGGAGATGCAAGAAATATTGGCTCAATCCCTGGGTTGGGAAGATCCCCTTGAGTAGGAAATGGCAACCCACTCCAGTATTCTTGCACAGAAAATCCCATGGACAAAGGAGCCTGGTGGTTTCATTCCCTGGGCTTGCAAAGAGTGGGACACGACTGGGTGCCTGAGCATGCACACGCACAAGACCAGCCGTCACTTGAATCGGTCCATCCCCTGGTCCTACCAATTCAATTGTTTGTATTTCAAGGCTGAGTCACACAGATCCTTTTAAGTTTGGCCTTTCATACTCTCTAAACACCTGCTGAATTCTTCTGCATGTTTTCTTGTCCTGTGGAAGGCAGCAGCACACACATTTTTCTTGATGGAAATGCTCCTTGAACGTGCACAAGGGCAGGACCATGTGTTCTCTTTCTAATAGCTGGGTTTTCTCAACTTTATTTTTACTGAAGTATAGTTGAATTACAATATCATGTTAATTACTGCTGTACAGCAAAGTGTATCAGTTATACATATACATTCTTTTTCATATTCTTTTCCATTATGGTTTATCACAGGATATGGAATATATTTCCCTGTGCTATACAGTAGGATCTTATGGTTTATCGATCTTATACTAGTTTATACCTGCTGATCCCAAACTCCCAATCCTACCCTCTCCCACTCTCCTCCCCCTCCACAATCACAGATCTGTTCTTCATGACTGTGACCTGTTTCTGTTTCATTTGGGTCTGAGTATGCATGCGTGCTTGGTTGTATCCGACTCTTTACAACTCCATGGACTGTAGCCCGCCAGGCTCTTCTGTCCATAGAGTTTTCCAGGCAAGAATGCTGGAGTGGGTTGCCATTTCCTTGTCCAGAGGATCTTCCCAACCCAAGGATCGAACTTGCATCCCTTACATCTCCTGCCTTGTCAGGTGGATTCTTTAAGCCACCAGGGAAGCCCCTTCTGTTTCACAGATAGGTTCGTTGTGTCATATCTTAGATCCCACAGATAAGTGATCTCATGTGCATTTGCTTTTGTCTTTCTGGCTGACTTCACTTAGTTTGATAATCTCTAGTTACATCCATGCAAATGGCATTATTTCGTTCCCTTTTATGGCTGAGTACTATTCCATTGCATATATGTATCACATCTTCTTTATCCATGCATCTGTCCACTGACAGGTACATTGTTTCCATGTCTTGACTACTGTGAATAGTACTGCTCTGAACAAAGAGGGTGCATGTATCTTTTTGAATTACAGTTTTGTCTGGATAGATGCCCAGGAGTGGGATTGTGGAATCATTGGTGATCCTCCTAATAACTGTTTTGTATTGGTATTTTTGGCTAAAGTGGTACATATTGAAACCATATCCTCAAGGAATACTTTTGAATCTGCCCTGTGTTTCTTTTCGAGACTGCGTAGTTTAGATTATCCACTAATGAGAAGCATTCCCCTTTTCTTGCCCATGTGAAAGTTTATCTGCCCATTTTCTGGGCTACATTCCTCCTGTTGCCCAAGGCACATTCAGAAAATCTCTTGAGATCTTCCTATACTTTACACCTTTTGTTTTAGCATTATATTACCTGGAAGAGCTGAGGGTCATTTAAAAATCAGAGTTGCTCTGGTGTAATCCTTCTTGGAGATCAAGGGTATCAGAAGATACGTTGAGAATGGAGAGTGCAGGTAAGGAGTGAAGGGGCTTATGATAGATAAATCGTGAGCATCCGACCAGGTGGACGATGGTACCAATGCTGAGGGACAAGATAGATAAGGTAGAGCCCAAAGTCAGGTCAGGGGCACACCAAATGGAAGTACCCCAAGAAAGCTAGATACTCTAGTGAAGTTGCTCATTATCCTGTCTCCCTTTTCTTAGGTATCCCTGATGCAAGAGATTCTCCTCTTGATCGAGGGAGGATTTCCAAGAGACTCTGACCAGTTTCCCATCCATGACAGTGTATCTCCTCAATTACCATGGAGATTTCCATTTTAAAAATAGCCATTGGGTGGATAATCTTAGTGTGCAAAAAAGAAAAAAAATCCAAATATATCATAGCAGTTGGTTCTCCACACCCTTATGCCTATTTACTCCCTTGAGGATTCTCATCAGGTTTAACTTTTCCTTAAGAAAGTGTTTATTCCCCCATATGTTATATTGGCTCAAGCAATAAGTGATTCCCTGGTTGAAAATGTGTTACGTGGCCCTCTTGCTTTTTGGAGGAGCAGAGTATTGTTATGCTTAGGTGTGTGGATGCTGGAGGAATCTCACCTATGTTACAGTCTCAGATTTGCCTCCTAGGAGCCATGTCACATTGGGAAAGTAACTTAACCTCTCTCTGTACCTCAGTTTTCTCATCAGACATTAGACCAATATGGTACCTGGATCTTGGAGTTCTGTGTTGTAAAGGAACTAAAACCTGGCAGGTGCTGAGAATAGCACCTGGTGTATAGTAAATCCTCCAAACAGGCCAGTTAAGGTTTTTTCCAAGAATGCGCTGAAACCCACTGGCCTACAGTTTCCATGAATCATGTGAATGATATAGTCAATAGGTCTACAAGTCCATAGAGTTGCTTCAAAGCTCAGAGGTGGCTGCTTCCAGACCTTCCAACTTATCTCCACATAGTTGTCAGTTAGATCCAGAGCATTCTGCTTGTACTCCTCACCTGTCTGCTTCAAAAGACAAGACAGCAGCTAGCATTTGATTGTCTCAGTAAAGCATTAGTCAGGAAACTCATTGATCTTATCTTTTTTGTCCCCTTCTCAACCCTAGGCCTATGGTTGACTGTGATTATTGAGTGGAGCTGAGCATCCAAATGCTGGCAGGATGTACTTGGTAGATGCAGTCTTCTCTCTGACCTTGAAGTGTTTTGCAAAAGTTATTTGTGTGTTGAGGACTCAGTTAATATCTGGTTTGGGCTTTCTTACCAAGCTCCCTGGGCGTCCTCCTTCTCCTCTCTTTACTTGAGCAGTTTCCTGTTTATTTATATTTTGAATTGTGTTCTAGATTTTGTGATAGGCTGAGATTTAGTCATCTTTGTTTTCATTTTTTGTTGGTTTTTTGAGAACCTGGGAATTTTGACTCATAAAAGTCTTGTTTTCCCTGGGCTTCCAGTAAGTTGTTTTTGCGTAGCCTCTCAGGTTTCTCTTGGGTATCAATTTTGTTTCTGTTTCAGTATGAGGTTAACAATGAAATTGTCCACTCATTTGTCTATTGCTTTGCTTTGCTACTCCACAATTAAAAAAAATATATCTAAAGATTAAAGCAGAGATCCCATTGATTCCTCAACCGGCAGTTCTTAACTTTGGTGGCTTGTTGTCGTTGTTCAGTCACTAAGTTGTGTCCATCTCTTTGGTGACCCCATGTATCCCTCCCGGGTGACCAGTATCCCGCCCTGGTGACCATTAGCCTGCCAGGCTCCTCTGTCCATAGGATTTCCCAAGCAAGAATACTGGAATGGGTTGCCACCAGGCTCCTCTGTCCATGGGATTTCCCAAGCAAGAATACTGGAACGGGTTGCCATGTCTTTCTCCAGGGGATCTTAGATAGGGATGCTGAGTGGGGTAGGATTCTCGCATCCTCCATGTAATTCCTGGCAGCTTTAGCCAATAGGTATGAGGGTCAGGGCACATAAACACTATCAACAGATTCACCATTTCCTTGAGGGCAGAGTCAGGTTGCTAGTGGAAATGTCTTGAACAAGGTCTTCCATTATCCATCCTTGACTGAACTTATGTCTGTCCTTTGACATTTTATAGTTCTCCTGGATGATACTGAATGCTTTATAGCTTGAAGAGTGGAGAAAACTGAAAAAAAAAAAAAAAAAAAAGCTTAGCTCTTAGATTTTTACTTTGAAAGGAATGATATCCTACCCCATGGACTGTTGCCTGCCCGTCTCCTCTGCCCATGGGATTTCTCAGGCAAGAGTACTGGAGTGGGGTGCCATTTTCTTCTCTAGGAAATCTTCCCAACTGAGGGATTGAACCCAAGTGTTGAGCATTGCAGGCGGATTCTTTACCAACTGAGCCACCAAGGAAGCCCAAATTTTATGTGTATTAGATCTAAAAAAAAAAAAATCACTTAAAAGAAACCCAAACCTATATGGACACTACCCAGTTTGAGCAGATGCCTACACGCACCTTGTGTGGGGCCCTGTTGGTGAACTGCAGAGATTCTCAAGGAGGGTCCAGGGGTTGGCTCAGTGGTATTGAGGATCTGGTCACTCAAAGCAGAAGCTAGATACCAGCTGGTGTGGACATACTTCAGCGTTTGAACAATGACCATACTGGTATGTATCTCCCTACTGTTAGCCCTGAGCTATGCCTGAATCCTGTGACTTCCACTCAGGGCTCTGCTGTTACCCCACTGCAGCGGCAGAAAGCCTATATCCTCATGGCTTGAATAGGACCATCATAACATCAGGAAGTTTGAGCTCTGCAGATGGAGAATCTCCAAGTCTGTGGATCAGGGAGCTGATAAATATCAGCATTTCGGGACTTCCCTGGTGGTCCAGTGACTAAGACTCTGTGCTCTCATTTCAGGGGGCCTGGGTTCGAGCCCTAGTCGGAGAACTAGATCCCACACGCTGCTCACACACCACAATGAAAGGATCCCGCATGCCACAACAAAGACCAGGCACAGCCAAAGGGAAAAAAATAGCATTTCATTCAATAATTATGAGTAGGGTCTCACAAGGATGGTAGAAGTGTCTGGTCCTATTGAATCATATCATAATACAATATAAAAGCCTCTCTTTCTCTCTCTCTCTCTCTCTCTGAGTCATTTGTATTCTCTGGTAAGTTTCTTTCTTGTCTATCCCAATGCCTCTTTCTCATCTGAGTTCCACGAGCCAATCCAAAGTGTCAAAGATGTAATCTTGGAGGAGAACTCTCCCACTTCAGCTACTCATCAAGCTCGTACCCATAGCAGCTTTATATAAGACCCCTGTATCCTTCCCAGGGACATATCTGTATAGCTCAATCCATGGGAAATGAAATTTACATGGGAGAAGGGACAGTGTCTATGTATTACTTATTCAGTGACATCCTGTCTCATTGCAAACTGTGTTAGAGGTGGTTTGCAAAAATATACATGGGCAATGCAATGGGATCAATGAAGAGAATGATAATATCTGGAAATAGGGGAAATAAGTATAAGGAAATAAAACTAGTGGCCAGATTAGACTGTTAAGTGCCTGATGATAGAGGGAGCTTATGGATTTGGCTCCAGGCATCCCAGTGGCCAAAGCACAGAGGTAAATATTTTAGGTTACAGGCTGCTGTTTAGAGGAAGAATAGCTTTCTCAAATGTTGTGGTTTAACAGACGCTTCTCCCATAGCACCACATAAAGAGCAGAGTGTGGGATGCAGAGTTATGCTCACCAGCAACCTGAAAATAGATCCCACGGCACATCTCTTAGGAATGTTGGTTAAAATATCCCTTGATGTAAGTCAGTGGCTTCATGCTGAAACCCGCTTCACAAACTGGGTGGGTGGCAGGAGAGAAGTTTTCAGAAGCACCCAAAGGAGCCTGGTCTTACTCTGGGGAGACCCAGCCTTTCCTAGAAAATGGGAGCCTTTGGGGAACTCCATTGCTGAGGGCTGATGGAATTTCCCTCTTTGTCCCAGAACATCTCATCTGGGGCCTTGTAGGTCAGCTTTCCCAGCCAGTGGCGCCCTTCCCATCTCACCCCCTCCTCCAACTAAGGCTTTTTTTCCCAGGCTTATTGGAACTTGATCACGTGAGGCCATAAATCATCAAAATCCAGAACAAATCTCATTTGACATTTTTATCTTGACTCTTCTGGGGGCCTTTAATTAGCATGATTGCAGTGCAGGAGATTACCCCAATGGAATCTGTACTGCTCTTGATGATGTAATGGCTGTGGAACGTTCTCTAGTTTCTGCTTCTGGTCATCTTGGAAAGACTCTGATTAAAAGTGATTAAGCTCCTTAATATGGCCATAATAAAGGGCAGTTAGCAGTGAGTTTATGCATTAAAACAAATGCATTGGAACATGAACTCATAGAGTTGTACAAAGCCCACGCCTAACACCGTGATGTGGGGTGTCTGCCGGCCTGGCTGCCACGGCCGTGGCACGCACCAGCACTGCCTGTCTGCTCCTGCAGTGCCCCACAGCTGATGTAGCAGACGTCCTTGCCCACCTTGCCCTCAGCCATGGCACACGCATCACAGCAGGCTGCCATGAATTCACAGCCCTATTAATGGTCCAAGGCTTCGGGGAGCATCAGAATATGTCATGGCTGAAGACAGAATTTTAGTTGGCATTAAGGGTTCTGATTTCTCCAGTTCCTAAAGTACAGGGTATGGTGAAACCCTCTACTGGTGTAGAATGTACCATAACACTGGTTTCCAGCTGGGCTGACTCTGCCACCCATGGGACCTTTGAGAATGTCTGGAGACATTTTTGATTATCCCAGTGGGGTGGAGGATTCTACTGGCATCTAGTGACTAGAGAGATGCCAAACATCCTACAGTACACATGTGGGCATTCTACAATGCCCGCCATCAAGAATTATTTGGCCCCAAATGTCAGTAAGACAGAGGCTAAGACATCCTATACTCTTTCAAGGAAGACTCCAACATTATCTTATTTAAAGTTCATAAGGGCCTGGTGAGAGAGAGGTATAAAAGTTTTATTTCCATTTTACAGATGGAAAAACTGAAGCCTACAGAGGTTACATACCTTCACTCTCTACCAGAGTCAGGCCGTCTGATTATGTCCTTATTCCATTGTCACTTGCACAAATTGCATGGGTGACATGAACGTTGGGATCAAAACAAGGATCCAAGTTTTATTTAAGTGTTTAGGGCATATCTCTGGAGAAAGCATGACCCCAGGTGTCTTATGTAAGAAAAGTACCCCAACTCTGTATCTTTGCCCTTGGTATCAAAAAACACATATCCTTCAAAAGTACTAGGTGTTAAGATGATGGTCAAAGTTGATCACGTTTGATACTTGGAGAGGAGTAAGGTCTTTACAGTGGATAAAAATGCACTGATACCAGCCTGATGCCAGTTCATACATTTAAATGTTCTGGGATCCCTGGGTGTGTGTGTATGCTCAATCATGTCCGACTCTTTGCGACCCCATGAACTGTAGCCCACCAGGCTCCTCTGTCCATGGGATTCTCCAGGCAAGAATACTGGAGTAGGTGGCATTTTCTGCTCTAGAGGATCTTCCCAACCTCGGGATTGAACTTGCATCTCTGGCGTCCCTTTCATTGACAGATCCGTTACCACTGGGATCCCTGGTGGTTACATACAGTGTGACATGGTCTGTTGTGACAATATGAAAGGGTGGTGGTTTTGGAACTGAGAACACAGGAGCTGACAAAATGCATTCATACAAAACACACACACACACCATGGACCCCTCAAGTCTCTGTCTGTCTGGATGTTTATTTGCCTGTGGAAAATCTTCCAGAGCCTGCCAATTTAGTGGAATAATAAAGCTGAGAAGAGCCACCCATAAGGATAAAAATTCAACTGTATTCACACTCATTGCTTGGATCATTTCCTGGGAGTTTTAAAGGATTCATAGTATTAGGAGATTCTACTGGGTTGGGATTTTTTTCATTAAATTGTTACATTTTTTCTATAAAGTGTTATGTTTTTCCATAACATCTTATGGAACTTTTTGGCCAATCGAATACAATGGAATTCGAGGCCCATATCGTGCCATTTCACTCCCTTGTCTCCATTCCTAGGGCATGTATGGTTGTGTCATTGCACACCGCCTACAGGTCACATTTGGAATTAGAATCTAATTCATGCTGCTTGTGGTCAGGCACTGCCCTGTGCATTTCCTATGCATATCTGTAACCCTCAGGCCTTCAAGGGAAGTATAATTATCTCTGTGAACAGAGGGAAGCCTGAGCTCGGGGGAGGCATCATTTGCATGTGACCCACACGTGGTTGATGCCAGAATGAGTGCTGAAACTTAAGCTTTGCTTTTTCCCTTTACCGTGTTGCTATGTTAAACAGTGTGGCCAATTACACCTTTCTCTGTGCTCCTCTAAACAAGCAAGATAGTCTCATTCTCATTAGAAGAGGAAACAGGGCCCCTAAGGCATTGAATTCATTGACTATAGTGAGAGCCTAGAGCCTAGAAATCATATCTCCTGCCTCCTAAGCTAGCTGGTGTGCTTGGGGAATGAGGAATAGAATCCACATCCCTTGCTTCTCCTGCAGTGGCAGGTGGGGGTTCTTTATCACGAGCACCACCTGGAAAGTTCCATGAGGGACCCTGGGAAGTCCCAAAAGAATTCATTCACACACAGTTTCTGAAATAAATTGATGTAATGCGAGTCTCAGTTCTTCCACCGATCTTATCCTATCTGAATTGGCTCTATTCTGAATGGAGTAGACCATAGGGCTTCAAACTGAGAATTACTCAGAGTGCTGTTAGTTAGTTAAGTCGCTCAGTCATGCCCAGCTCTTTGCGACCCCGTGGACTGTAGCCCACCAGGCTCCTCCATCCATGGGATTTTCCAGGCAAGAATACTGGAGTGCGTTGCCATTTCCTTCTCCAGGGGATCTTCCCGACCCAAGGATCAAACCCAGGTCTCCCGCATTGCAGGTAGATGCTTTAACCTCTGAGCTGCCAGGGAAGCCCTACTCAGAGTGCTGGAGGGCATTTAAAATTATATATATATATATTTGTTTCTTTATTTGGCTGCCCTCAGTCTTTAGCTGTGGTGCTTGGGAGCTTCAGCCATCGCTGGGGCATGTAGGATCTTGTTCCCTGACCAGGGATTGAACCTGGGCCCCCTGCACTGGGAGCACGGAGTCTTAGCCACTGGACCACCAGGGAAGTCCCAGTAGTGCATTTCTTGAGGGCATCATTTAAGGGCAAGAGTCTTGCTTCAGGTCTGATGAGATAAAGTCAAGAGCCTAAAAAGGTTTCTAATTCCTATTGCAAGTGTGGCCACACTTTACAGGCTGCAGGATGCTCTTCCGGGTTTGTTCTGAAAGCATAACCAGGTCTCCCAGGCTCCTTTTCAAGGGCTCTGCGGTGTTGCTAATGGTGCCGTCATCGACCATACTGAAGAACCCCAGGGCCGTGTAGACCCCCACCTCCTCTGCTATCTCCTGCATTTAATGAGTTGCAAAATACCTGATTTGCATAACATATCTCTGCATTTCTCTGGCGTCCATCTCCTTGATTGATCTCTGGTGACCCCAGCCCTGACTGACCACTGTCCAGCTGCTTCAGTCACCCTTTCACCCATGGGTCTGCCCTATTGTAATGTGCGAGTGTGGTTCAGACCCCCACCTGTTTTGTTTTTGTTTTTGTTTTTTTTTTTGACAGCTCAGGAGCTAAGAATGTCTTTATTTTTAAATGGTTGGAAAATATCAAAAGAACTATCATCTTTCCCAACATGTGAAAATGATATGCAATTCAAATTTCAGTGCCCATAAATAAAGTTTGTGGGAGCAGAGCCACATTACATACTGTCCGTGGCTGCTATCATGTGACGATGGCAGATTTGAGTACTTGCAACAGAAACTGTGTGTCCTGAAAGGCTAGAAGTCTTTACAATCTGGTCTTAGAAAAAGCTTGCAGGCCCCTGCCCTACCTCTTCAGTCGTCCCCTCTCACATTTTTCCAAACTCATCTATCACTCAAACTCCTGAACTTCCTTCATCATTAGCCCAAGTTAATCTCCATTTGGGCTTCCCAGGTGGTGCTAGTGGTAAAGAACCTACCTACCAATGCAGGAGATGTAAGAGGATGCGGGTTTGATCCCTGGGTTGAGAAGATTCCCTGGAGGAGGGCATGGCAACCTACTCCAGTATTCTTGCCTGGGAAATCCCATAGACAGAGGAGCCTGGTGGGCTACAGTCTATGGGGCTGCAAAGTTGGTCATCCCTGAAGCGACTTAAGCATGCACACACAGTCTCCATTTATTTCCCAGTAGGAACACCTTGCCTGTCTCAGGTGTATCTTATACCTCCCCACTGAGACCATCACTCAACTGATTCTTTCTGCTTGGAATAACTTTTCCTTCCCATCTTCTTAGAAAACTTCTCTATTCTTCCAGCCTCACAGCAAATGCAATCTGCCTTGAAGTCCATCTCCCACACTAGTTAGCTCCCTAAAGCTCTTCTGGATCTGCTTTTAAGGCATGAAGTCCTTGCCGTTATTCCTGGCTACTTCAGCAAAGGTCCTAGGGACCTAACCAGGGGCAAGGTCCCTGAAGGTAGAGATGCCCCATAGCTGTTGCCTAGAGCTGCTAAGTGCAGACCAAGTGTGTCTGCCTGAGTGCCGGCTCCCTGAGCTCCTGGGGGCTGTGTAGCTCCTGTGGTTTATACAATGTATGTTCTCCCAAACCTATGTGGCATTGTTTCGAAAGTGGGAAACAGAATTCACCATTTAGAAACTGATTTTGGAGACTTCCCCAGTGGTCAAGGGTTAAGACTCCACACTCCCACTGCAGGGAGCATGAGTTCATTCCCTGGTTGGGGAACTGAAATACTACATGCCACCTGGCCAAAAAATAAACAACTAAATTGATTTTTAACTTTAAGTATAAAGGTCATTGTCCTTCACTGATATGTCATTTAATCTAAATCTCTTACCCGTGTCGCCACCTCTGCCAGTCCTGTTGGTCCATCTTCACTCTTCATTTATCTGCCTGTCTTCAGCTCTCTGTCCACCAGTTGCTAAATTCTCTCCACAGTTGCCCCACTGTGGTCCCTTGATTGGGGGGCCGCATTTTTTTCAGATTACCTGCAAATAGCGCCCAACATTGTTTTTTCACCCTGCTGAGCTGGGTCCCTATTTCACCCTTACTCCTGCTTTGTGCTCCAGCCAAATTATACTCTGCTTTTCTGGAAAAAAATTCCTGTATTCTAGGGCTGCAGTTAACAAAGTCTGACAAATGTGGTGGCTTAGAACATTAGAAATTTATAGTCTCACAGTTCTGGAGGCCGGAAACCGGAGATGAAGCTGTTCCTGGGTCACGCTCCCTCTAAAGCCACTAGGGCGAGATCTGCTGGGTATGTATCTCCTAGCTTCTGGATTTTTGCTGAATGTCTTGGGCATTCCTTGTAGACACATCACCTGAGTCACTGTCTTTATGTTCACATGGCATTCTGAGTATGTGTATGGTGCATCTGTGTGTCCAAATTTCCCCTGTTATAAGAACACAGATGTATTAGTTAGAGCCTACCCTACTTCAGTAAAAACTTCATCTTTCATTTCTACTGAAGTATAATTGATTGACAGTATGAATGATCTCATCTTAACTTGATTATCTGCAAAGATACTGTTTCCGAATAAGGTCACCTTCTACAGTGGTGGAGTTATCTTTTGTGGGAGCGCAAATCAGCCCGTAACAATCCCCCATTTGCTATGCTTTGCCCAAGCTGCCCTCACCATCTGCGATGCCCTCCCCTCCACATTTTTGCCTAGAGACCAGCTTTCCCACCTCCTGTCTTCCTCTCACGTGGAATCACAGCCCCGCTAAACTCCCACAGCTCTGGGTGGGTACTGCTCTCTTTGACACTTACTAGAGTGAATTCTACATTATAATCATTTAGGATCCCAGTTGACTTGAAACTTCCTTTTCTTTTTTTGCTCCTGGAAGATTGATGTTCTGGTGTTGGCAAAAATGATTGCTAGGTAAGCTTAGGAAGGGGTAGGCTTCACATTCTTGGCACTGGATTTTAGACTTCTCTAGGGTACTAATTGGGTTTTACTCATAAAGATGGCTGAGCACCCCCAAATTGATGCTTTTGAATTGTGGTACTAGAGAAGCCTCTTGAGAGTCACTTGAACTGCAAGGAGATCAAATCAATCTATTATAAAGGAAATCAACCCTGAATATTCATTGGAGGGACTGATGCTGAAGCTGAAGTTCCAATACTTTGGCCACTGATGTGAAGAACTGACTCATTGGATTAGACCCTGATGCTGGGAAAGATTGAGAGCAAGAGGAGAAGGGGATGGCAAAGGATGAGATGGTTGGATGGCATCACCAACTCAATGGGCACGAATTTGAGCAAACTCTAGGAGATCGTGAAGGATAGGGAAGCCTGGTGTGCTGCAGTCCATGGGGTCACAAAGAGTCGGACACGGCTTAGAGACTGAACAACATCTTGGTATTTCTGTTCCCGAACTAGACATAGGGCCCATGAGCACAGGAGGCCCTCAACAGGTGTCAGCAATTTGGAGACTTAGGGACAGTGAAAGCAGGGGTTTGAGTCTGCATTTGCTGGTGTCTGTCATTGCAAAGCGCTGATGCTTTGTGACCTGTGTGGTATCTGTCTACTATTCTCGATATGGATCCTCGGCTAGACCATGACGCTTCCACTGTCCAAAATGAACGAGTCTTTTTCTGTGTGTGTCTCTGTGTGTATGATGATTCCCTTAAGTTGAAAAGAGCAAGCACCAAGAAAGGTTAAGAACTGTTGCTCTATACAGATGCATGGTGGGACCTGTCTCATCTTTCCACCTTTCCCTTTATCATTATTTCCATCATCATCATCATCACCAGTCATAGGAATTTCAAGTCAGCAAAGCAACTCACAGGCTTATATCTTTTAATTGTTAGGGCTCTAAATTTAGAATGTGCTAGTTACCCGATCCTATTAACCATACTCTGCTCTAAGATAATCTGCTTAAAATTGATAACACAGTCAGAGACTGGGACTTTATTAATTGTATTTCCTGCTAGACTCAGGCCTTTGCCTTTTGCTTATTGAAGCCTAAACTAAATGGCCTTGACCCTGAGGAAAGTCAGGCACCTGGGGGTTGCAGGCAGACCTGAGGACTTGGGTTCTAAAAGAGGCACATGAGCAAGTCAGAGGAAGGAGGCGTTGATGTTGAGATAATTCTTTTTCTTTCCTTACCTCACAGAGTTATTTTAAGGTTAACATAATCATTTAAAGTTTTGGGAAAAGAAACGCTTGGTAAATGCCAAGATACTATAGTAGAACTGCAAAATAATGTGGCATATTGTTATACAGATTCACACATACACACATGAGTTATATCACACAGTTCTAAAAAGTAAGTTTTATATTATCTGAAATGCGAGTCTATCAGGTAAGAAATAAGGATAGTTGTTGTAAGTGCTTCCTTTCTTGGTTTCAGTATAGCAGAGGGGTTAATATAGCACAATTCAATATAGCACAAGAGCTGGAATGAGAAAGCCTAGATTCAAGATGGTGCTGCATCTTATTCACAGGACCACTTGGCATCAGATACTGAGAATCTTCATTCTTCCTCATCCACAGACTAGGGATCATAACAGTTCTCCCCTCATAGAGATACTGTATAGGTTAGATGAGGAAGTCCATGCACAGTACTTTGCTCATTGCCTTGGCATATGTAAATACTTATAAATATTAATTGTTAGGTTTTAAAAAATGATCTTATTGAGAAATGAAAAAATATATCCATGAATAGTTCCACTGTAGTGTATGCATTTAAAATAGTTCCAGGAAACAGAAAAAGAAATATCACATAGAAACTCACAATTAGGAATTCCCTGGTAATCCAGTGGTTAGCGCCCCATGCTTCCACTGCTAGAAGCAAATGTCTGATCCCTTGGACCAGGGACTTAAGATGCTGCATGCTGTGGGGCATGACCAAAAGAGCAGAAAGTTATCACTAACTGCCAAATGACTTACACAGACACTGAGATCTGAGCTGGTTATTGAAGAATTGATTGGAATTAGATGGGGAAATAAGTTAGAAGATAAACATTCGGGATATCACAATACCATGGAAGTAAGGACCGAAGCTAAGATTTGTAAGATATGGTCAACCTAGAGTTTATCTAACCCAGAGACAGTGAATAGGGGAAGAGTGGGTGACAAAACCAGAATATTTGGCTGGAAATAGGGTGTGGCGAGACCAGTAAGTCAGCCTAAGCCATTTGGGACTCACGCAAAGGCACTTTCAACCATTGTTGGCCACTGAACACGGTGGTAGATTGGTGAATATGAGGTTTTAGCCACATAATTTGACAATGACATGTTAGGTAGATTAATCTGTATTATGAAGCTCCAAATCAGTGGCCTTGAAATGGAAATTGGGATTGAGGAAGCCTAAACTAATACTTGTTAATCATCTAATGCATTTCATGTACCAGACTCTGACCTGATCTTTTTTTTTTAAATCNGGATGAAAACCATCTGTCTATTATAGTTCCTGATCAGTGATAATGATATCGGTGATATATGGAAGAACACAGATCCTGTTAATCACGATGACAGTGATTAAACACACTATCAAGCCATTATGATATTTTTAAAATGGGAATCGAACACATTCTTCCTTCACAAGATTCTTAAGTGTTATCAAGACCATTCTTGGCAACCACAACTCTGTTTTAGAGAGTGTAGATGTTGAAAAACGTTAACAGCAGAGAAACTGTATGAAGCTATTGATCTTAGTACAGTTTATTCTTGGCCACAGAAGCGAAGGAAGAGGAGGAGTGCTAAGTCGCTCAGTCATGCCCAACTCCTTGCGACCTCATGGACTGTAACCCGCCAGGTTCCTCTGTCCATGGGATTCTCCAGGCAAGAATACTGGAATGGGTTGCCATTCCCTTCTCCGGGGGGGATCTTCCTGACCCAGGGATTGAATCTGCATCTCTTTAGACTCCTGTACTGGCAGGCACATTCTTCACCAAAGGTGATGCCTGGGAAGCCCAGTCACAGAATCAGAGGCTCATTAAAGTGCATTGTTTTGGACACATTTCTTTGTTGTATGAAGCAAGAATATAGTAATGATCTAGTCAAAGAACAGTTGTGCATAAAATCCAGTTTCTCCTAGGTCGCAGTTACATTAAAGATGGCAACAGAACCACAGTGAGCTTTATTTGGGCTTCCCAGGTGGGGTTTCTCTGGTGGCTCAGATGGTGAAGAGTCTGCCTGCAGTGTAGGAGACTTGTGTTCCATCTCCGGGTTGGAANTTCTCCTAGGTCGCAGTTACATTAAAGATGGCAACAGAACCACAGTGAGCTTTATTTGGGCTTCCCAGGTGGGGTTTCTCTGGTGGCTCAGATGGTGAAGAGTCTGCCTGCAGTGTAGGAGACTTGTGTTCCATCTCCGGGTTGGAAAGATCCCCTGGAGAAGGGTATGGCAATCTACTCCAGTATTCTTGACTGGAGAATTCTGTGGACACAGGAGCCTGGCAGGGCTGTAGTCCATGGGGTCACACACAGTTTTACATTACAGAGCACACATTTTTGCCGTAGACATTATCACTGTTTTCTTGTATATTGCTTTCTCCCCACTGGGATTTCAATTCCCTGAGTGATAGAGCCTTGTCGGATACTTATACAGTAGTAGTACTTGACACATTGCTGAGGAAATATTTGTTTAAAAAGACTTATTTACACATTGACATTCAGAAATACATCTACTGGGTAAATCTTCTCTACTGGGCTTCCCTCATAGCTCAGTTGGTAAAGAATCTCCCTGAAATGCAAGAGACCCAGGTTCGATTCCGGGGTTGGGAAGATCCCCTGGAGGAGGAAATGGCAATCCACTCCAGTATTCTTGCCTGGAAAATCCCATGGACNCACATGTTTTAATTTATACCAATATTTTCACCAATCAAATTGTTGGGGGAACGCCCTTTTAAAAACCGATGCATTAGGACTAGCTTGCCATCGACTTGTGATGCCAGTGCTATTTGTTTTAAGAATCTACAGCTTGGAGAAAGGGCCATATGCAAGTATTGCCCCAGCTACAACCATTCTTTTGGAAAGAAACCTTAATAGCAAAAAGGTGCTATGTATAAACACAGAGTTGAGAGTCATCTATTAGAAATGCATTCATTCCAAATACTTCCCCAATGTGTAAAACTGATATACAAAATAACCATTCCATGATGTGCTTCAAAAACGTACCAGATGTATTTCTCCATTCTTGCTGGAACCTGTGGATTAGCCTTCCCACATGAGCTATCCCCATGCAGGAAGATCATTTCCCTCCTACTTTTCCCACGAACTGTGTTGCAATTTGCAGGACATTACGGGAAATTTGCCACAATATGTGGGACACTTCCATCTCTCACTGGAATTTTGCAGGCATGAGCTGCCCTAGTTTGAAGCGGGGATCAAGATATTTGTTTCATATGATGAGCTCTAACATAATGCTTCATGAGGGGACCAGTAGGCTGCCTCTCTTTTCCAAAGTCATTAGAACTGACAGTACAGCCCATTCATTTAGTCAAACTGCAGAATAGAAGGCATAACCATTAGCTGCAGATATCCCTGCTGATTTAACAGTGCTAGAAATTGCAGCATCACATCTCTGTGCTGCCAAAGAGGGAAGGAGCTGGAGATCAAATCCAAAAATGGGTTCTCCTCTTAAGAGAAGCTTACACACTGCCATTCTGTTTGCACTGGACACCGCAGAAATTTTGAGCTGCTACAAATCCTTGTTGTGGCTGCATTTTATTCCCCTGATAGGTCTGATAGCCCCAGAGGCAGGGGATTACTTTTAAACATGAAACTTGAATTGTTAATCTAACCTGGGCTTCCATTTAGTCAAGGAAGAGATATATTTTCAAGTAAATTTTCTCTTGAAAAGTAATGATTCTATACTAGGGGGAATATGTTTTATGAACCTCAAAATATGAAGCTCTCAACTTTATAGAACCCAAAATTTTAAAAATTACAGAATTTTAAGAAGCATTTTTAGTTCATTTCAGGTGTTTCTACACTTATTTTCCNGGCATAAATTAAAAGAGTGCAAGCCATATGCACGTGGTCTGAGCAGTGAAGCAATGATGCAAACTGGGGCTTAGGAAGGGAGGTGACATAGAGGAGCTGAGATTTTTCATGGAAGTGACAGGTTTTTCTCTTAACTTGACTTTCAGATGTGGCTTCTCAGGAAAAATAAATCAACCACTATAACCCACTAATTTTCATTTCAGTTCTTAGGATCACAAAGAGAAACATCAGGGTAAAGAACAGAAGGTAAACATAAATGTTCAGGAATAATATTGGGATAAACTATGTGTCCTAACATGGCCCTGTGATATCTTTAAGTGTCCATATTCCTAACTGAACTCTCCTCCAGAAACTACACACATTCAGAAGAGCTAATGCTTCAAATAATATCTTGCTTTAGAAAAAAGTTACAAAGTTAAAATCTTTATTCTTCCATGAAACAGCTTATGGTCATTGTATGAATCCAAAATTAAATCCCTACACTTTAATCCTGCTAATGTTCAGTTTCTTAGGCAATAAAATGAACCCTTCTGTCTCAATTTTCTAACATGCTTCTATTTAAGGATTAAAACACTAACCTTTAACATTTGTTAAATGAAAAACATATGATACACTGGCAGAGGGCATCATGACACTGTTTCTTTGAATGTTTAAATTACCTATCAGAACCTAAAATATGGTGTCATCTACAACTGTTTCCCCTTCAGAGGGATCGTAAAATAAAGACAACCAAGACCGCTCTCACTCCCTCTCAAGGCCAACGTCATGCCGGTGTCTCAATAGCAATGTCACTTCCAAGGTCCAGGAGCTGAGAAAGAACCCTCGNCTCCCCCCAGGCAGTGTCCTGGCCCTCTGACTGGGTCAGGTATGGGAAAGGTGAAAGCCCCAATGTGGGTGAGCTGTTGATGAGCGGGGAATTGTTCTTATGTCTGCAAAGTGGAGAATAACCTCTCAAGGCCGTCATGAAAAGGGGCTACTCTTAGCCTAGTTACCTGCCTCCAAGCCACCTCTCATCCTGCTATTTTGTTCAGAGCAGCAGATCCCATCATTCTGGCACACTACCCATTTTTATTGAGCACGCTGGCCTAGGGCTTTAATGGAACAAACAAGTTACCTGCTTTCATGGAGACTGCAGTTTAGTGCTTGGTAAGATGTGTATAAGAGACAGCTCCAGGTCTTTCTGCCATGCTTTGCTGAAGTGGGGAGTCTAGTAAAAGGATGTGTAAATGAGATCCTGCAAAATAAATATTGAAACTTGATGTCTAATGAGATACAGGAATAAGATGGTATAGGCAATAAATGAGGATGACTCTAGTAGTTTGTGCCTAGGTAATTGTAAGCATGGTAGTGATTCTAAAGAATCAGCCTATTAGGAAAGGAGATTGTTTGGAATGCATGTGTGGGGGCTAATTCACTTCAGTCATGTCCAACTCTTTGCGACCCCATGGACTATAGCCCACCGGGCTCCTCTGTCCATGGGATTCTCTAGACAAGGATACAGGTGTGGGTTGCCATGCCCTTCTCCAAGGGATCTTCCAGACCCAGGGATCAAACCCAAGTCTCTATGCTCCTGCATTGGCAGGTGGATTCTTTACCACTAGCCCATCTAGGAAGCCCTGTTTGGGATAGAAATTATAGAAATGTTGGGTTTGTGGTTATGATACACAGTAACAGAAATGCCAAGTGGCCAGCCGGCATTATGAGAATGAAATTTACATGGAAGTTTGTGGCTAGAGTTAAAGTGTTAGAAGTCACACCCCTGGGTTTGTACATTAATAATGGATTTTATAAGGACATGGATAGAGAGAGAGAGAGAGAGAAGATGGTTAGAGCAATATTCCTACACTTTAACTGCCTGAGGATTTTGTTAAAATACTGGGAAGGTGGGTAGGATAAATTGGGAGATTGAGATTGACATATATATATACTACTATGTATAAAATGGATAACTAATGAAAACCTACTCTATAGCACAGGGAACTCTACTCAATGGTCTGCAGTGAACTTAAATGGGAAAGAAATCTAAAAAAGAGAAGATGCTTGTATCACTGATGCATTTTGCTGTGTAGCAGAAACACAACATCGTGGACTATCCTCCACAACTATATGCCAATAAAAATTAATGTAAGGAATACAGATTTTGATTTACTAGGTTTGGAGTCAGAGCTTGAAAATCCTCATTTCTAGCATGCTCTCAGGTGAAGCTGCCACTGCTGGTCGGAGAACCACACTTTGAGTAGTCAGGTGTGAGAGGACTGATCCTTGAGAAGCTACCATAGGTACAGGTGAAGGAAAAGAATCCAACTGAAAGAAGAGGGACAGAAAGGTAGAAAGATGACATAGTATCCTAAGTGTCATGGGAGATGTGGGATGGTCAAGGTGAAGAGTAATGGAGAAAATCTAGTTAAGGAGTAACCATTGGTGAACTTCAAGATGTCTGTTTCTGTGAATGGAATAGAACTTGGATAACAACAATTTAATCATTAATGATCTGTGAGATTGTAGCATTGCAATTGGAATTGAATCATGAGAATGTTGGTACCCAAGGGCTTCCCTAGTGAGTTTGATCCCTGGATTTGGAAGATTCCCTGTAGGAGAGTATGGCAACCCACTCTAGCATTCTTGCCTGGAGAATCCCATGGACAGAGGAGCCTGGCGGGCTACAGCCCATAGGGTCGCAAAGAGTTGGACACGACTGAAGTGACTTAGCAAGCATGCAGGAATGAACCAAGGAAACGGGATGATAGCCAATGGTGTGTAAAGTGAAAGACATTGACCCGTCATTTACTAGATGAGAGTCTGAGAATGTAGGCATGCTTGGATTTGGTACATGAGCACATACCAAAAATATAGGTGACCAAAGGTAGATTTCTGCAGAAAGGAGAATAGAACAGGATTTATGGAAGATGCTGGAGAGAGAGGAAATAATTGAAGAAGGAAGTTGGAGATAGGATTGAAGACACCAATTTAAAAAGAAAGAAAAGAAATACATTTTCCTTTAATATAGAAAGAAAGAAATCAGGCTCTGGTCAGGGTGGTGCAGTGAGCTTTTTAGTACACCTCCTCTGCTCCAGAAGCAGAAAAATATGAGAATGCATAACTGGGCCTGAAAGCAAGATAAATAACCTGATGGATCATAAATAGTACAGAAATTAAAGGCTGATGAGCAGGGCTACCTTCATTCTCAGGCTGGGCTCCAAAAAGGAGGCAACAAGTAGTTTTACTTTTGTTGGAGGCAGAAAGTAAGGACAGGGATTTAGCTCTTGAGGGTTCTGCATGGCCATTTGTACTGCAGATTGTTGGGGAATCATTAGCTGGGGACAAGCTTCCACACTGATGAAAAGAGTCTGAAAAAGCAGTGTTGTCAATCCCTGTATGAGAGTACAGCTAGGAGGAATCTCTGAGCCTATGGAGGGAGGGGAGAAGGATTAAGATGCAACCGTGAGAGGATGAACTGACTTAAGCCACTCAGCTAGCTGAAGACTATTCTGCTACATCCCATTGCAAAGTCAGTATGGAAAGGAGCAACTATTCAACATGAGGAAAAATAAAGTTATATCATTACCTCATACTAGTCACAAAAGAACTTATACATTCAGGTTGAAAATTTGAAGTAGAATTTTTTGTTTTCAGCAAATTTTTATTTTTAAAATGGCATTACCCTTTGGGGGCCCCAGGCCATCGTTATAGGATGGGTTTGGAACTGAAATTCTAAGAGCCTTGGTGGAGGCAAAAATAGCAACAACAAAAAGATTAGACAGTGGTGAATGAGCACAAAAGAGAAAGAGATTAAAAAAAAAACAAACCCTTCCTAGGCAAAATCAACTACAATCCAAAATTATGAACTTTGTAAAAAAAAAATAACAAATAACAATAGGATATATGTTATCCTGATTCTACTCAACAATGTTCTGGAGATTCTACCCAATTCAATAAGACAACAAAAGAAATGTAAGAATAGTGGAAAGATACATGACCTCCCTTTTGTGAATGATATGATCATCCTACATAGAGTATCAAAAGGTATTTATAAAGCTAGAATGAATTAGAGAGTTCAGCAATGTTACTAATAAAAGATCAATAAACACAAATTAATATATTCCCTAAACACCATTAGAAACTTTAATTGAAAACAAATCACATTTACAATAGCAACAATAAAATGAAACAAAATAAAAGGCAAAAGATAAGCAATTCTTCTGGAAAATACAAGACAGTATTAAGAGTATAAAATAGAATGAGTAAATGGAGCATATATCTTGTTCATAAATAGGAAGAACCAATAAATGAAGATGTTGAAGATCTCCCAAGTTTATAGATGAAATACACTCCCAATAAAAATCCCAGCAGGATTTTTGATAGTGCTTACTTGATAAGCTTAATCTATAATTTATATGAGAGAATGAAAAACAAAGAATCACCAAGGTTTTTTTTTTTNGGAAGCGACTTAGCAGCAGCAGCAGCAGTTTTTAAAGATGATACTCCATGTAGAGTTATTGTAAAATGCTGGCTGTTCTCCATGCTGTACAGCGTGTTCTTGTAGCTTACTTTATATGAGATAGTCTGTACCTCTCAGTCCTCTACGCCAGTGTTGCCCTTTCTCATTCCCCTCTCCCGACTGGTGACCGCTAGTTTTTTCTCTATTCTGTGAGCCTGCTTCTTTTTTGCTTTATTCACCGGTGTGTTGCAGTTTTTTGATTCCACATGTAAGTGATGTCATGCAGAATTCGTCCCTCTGACTTGTCTCACTTAGCACAATGTCCTCCAAGTCCTTCCTCGTTGCTGCAGACGGCAGTGTTTCCTCTTTTATGGCTGAATCGTATCCCATTATACTTCACATCTTTATCCATTCATCTGTTGATGGGCACTTAGGTTGCTTCCTTATCTTGGCAATTTTAATAAAGCTGCTGTGAACTTTGGGGTATGTATGTCTGTTTTAATTTGTGTTTTTGGATTTTTTGGATATATACTCAGGAATGGAATTGCTGGGTCATAACATAGTTCTATTTTTAGGTCGTTTTTTTGTTGTTTTTGAGAAACCTCTTATTTTCCACAGTGGCTGTACCAATTTACATTCCCACCAACAGTGCACAAGAGTTACGTTTTCACCAACATTTATTATTTGTGTTCTTTTTGATGGTAGCCATTCTGACAAGTAGGAGGTGATATCTCATCGTGGTTTTGATTTGCATTTCCCTAATGATTACTGATGTTGAATATTTTTGGACAAACGTCTACTTCATTCTTCTGCTCATTTTAAAATCAGTGTCTTTGTTGTTTTTGATGTTGAATTGGTGAGCTGTTTATATATGTTGGATGTTAACTCCTTGTCAACCATTATTTGCAACTATCTTTCCCCATTTAGTAGGTTGTCTTTTCGTTTTGTTAATGATTCCCTTTGCTGTGCAAAAGCTTTTAAATTTAATTAGATCCTTAAAAAAATTTTTTTTTGCTCGTATTTTCTTTACTCTAGGAGACAGATCTAAAACACTGCTGCAGTTTGTGTCAGAGTGTTCTCCCGACATTTTCCTCTAGGAGTTTTCTAGTATCTGGTCTTACATTTAGGTCTGTCATCCATTTATTTTTGCATGTGGTGCTAGAGAGTGTTCTGGTTTCACCCTTTTGCATGTAGCTGTCCAGTGTCCACAGCACCACTTATTGGAGAGACTGTCTTTTCTCTACTGGATATTCTTACCTCCTTTGTCATAGATTAATTGCCCGTGTAAGTATAATATAATACATATATTTACATGAGGTCCTGTCTCGATGAGAAGCTTAGAATCAATGACGGTAGTGGACACGTATAGCTCCAGCTCTTGGATTTTAAATGTCATTTGCCGCTAAAAGAAACTAGGTCTTCTTTGAGAAGCAGAAATAGCTGGATCAAGGGCTAACAAAATGTTTGATAAGAAAGTATTGAAAGAATCAAGATTTGTGTAAAGAGCATAGGAGCTATCTTGAGGGGGTTTCTGTTGGTCAAGTTTGGGACAATTTGAGCATTAAAATGCATGTATGACGATATTAAGTAATATTAATTAGTTAACACATTGAATAAAATCATCATCTGTGAGTCCATACTCCTGTAAATGAATGAATGAGAAAAACAGAAAGCTCTTCTCCCCAGCAGAAGGCCAAAGAGCACATTCAGGATAGGCGATGGTGTTCCAGCTCCATCATCTCACTGTACTCTTGCCCAAAATACAAAACCTCTAAATCTGATCTTGAGAAAATATCAGGCAAATGAGAATTGACCCATATTCTTCAAAAACATTGAGTTCATTCAAGAACGCGAAGAAAGGCTGTGGAATTGTTCCACATTAAGTATACGAAAGAGACATGACAACTAACTGGCATATATGACTTGGAATTTGAACCTCGCCCAGTGAGGAAGGGATAAAGATAAAGAAAATGTTGGGACAAGGTATGAAATTTGAATAAGAATTTATCTATTATTCCGATTATGATAACTATATTGACCTATGTCTCTCACACTCTGTACAGATTCAGTGTTTGCTTTCTTATTGTTCTTTTTCTTAGGAAATATATACTGAAGTTTTCGGTTAAAGGAACATAACTTCTTCTCAAATATTCATAAAAATATGTATTTCTAGTTTATGTGTATATATGTGTGTATATAGATGGATAGATAGATAAGACACACATGGAGAGAGATGGAAGGAGAGAGAGAGAGGAAAGTGGGGATGGAAGGGAAAGAATTTATCATGAGGATAAGGCAAATGTGGTGGTGTAGTCGCTAAGTAATGTCTGACTCTTGAAACCCCATGGACTGTAGCCTGCCAGGCTTCTCTGACCATAGGATTCCCCAGGCAAGAATCCTGGAGTGGGTTGCCATTTCCTTCTCCAGGGGATCTTCCTGACCCAGCGATCTAACCCATGTCTCCTGCATTGCAGGCAGACACTTTACCGACTAAGCTAAGGCAAATACGATCAAATGTAAATAGTTGATGGTATACAGGACTTTCTTGTCCTATTCAAGTTGAAATTATGCCAGCAAATATGGAAAACTCAGCAGTGGCCACAGGACTGGGAAAGGTCAGTTTTCACTCCAATCCNCCTGGAGAATCCCAGGGACGGGGGAGCCTGGTGGGCTGCCGTCTATAGGGTCGCACAGAGTTGGACACGAATGAAGTGACTTAGCAGCAGCAGCAGCAGCTCTCATATACAAAAAGACTTATTATAAAGTTAAACTAATTAAGATGGGGAAACAAATAGGCCAAAAATATAATAGTGTTTTTTTTTAGCACTCAGAAAACATATGTATATGTATGCAGGAGTTGGACACAACTGAGCGACTTCCCTTTCACTTTTCACTTTCATGCATTGGAGAAGGAAGTGGCAACCCACTCCAGTGTTCTTGCCTGGAGAATCCCAGGGACAGGGAAGCCTGGTGGGCTGCCATCTCTGGGGTCGCACAGAGTCGGACACGACTGAAGCAACTTAGCAGCAGCAGCAGCAGCATGCAGATATATAGATAGACAGAGATATGTGACTATGTGTATATTTTTGATATGTCATTGCAAATCAATATGAAAGGGAGAATTTATTCAATAAAATCACTTGAGGAAAAATATTGGTATCTCATACCAGGCACACAATAAATTATGAATTCTTGTTGAAATTTAAAAGTAGAAGTTTTTTTAGGTAAGGTTTTATCTTGAAATACTTTTAGATATACAGAAATGTTGCAACAAGAATGCAGGGAATTCTCTTATACAGTTCACTCAGTTTTCTTTATTGTAATCATCCAAATCACCATCCATTCAAATCACCATGATACATTTGTTACAACTGAGAAGCCAACTTCAGCATATTACTATTAACTAAACTCAATACTTCATTCTGATTTCACCAGTTTTTCCTCAAATGTCTGTTTTCTGTTTCAGAACCGCATCCAGAATACTGTATTGCGTTTAGTTATCATCCCTATTATCCCTCGTGGCTCAGTAGGTAAAGAATCTGCCTGCAACACAGGAGACCTGAGTTCAATCCTTGGGTTGGGAAGATCCCCTGGAGAAGGTAATGGCAACCTACTCCAGTATTCTTGCCTGGAATCTCATGGACAGAGGAGTCTGGTGGGCTACAATCGATGGGGTCACAGAGAGTCAGACACGACTGAGAGACTAACGCTGTCACTTTCATCCTCTTTCTTTAACTTCATCTGATCTATGAGTTTCTCAGACTTTCCTTGTCCCCGATTACCTTGACGGTTTTGGGGAACACTGGCCAGCCTTTATTCAGAACGTCTCTCAATTTAGGTTCCTTGGTTGGAGTCAGGAGTTTTGGAGAGCAAGCCGGCAGAGATGAGTGTCATTCTCATCACATCATTTCAAGAGCGTGTACTTATCACCTGGCATCACTGAACTCGCTGGCCCTGGTCACCTGGCTGAGACCATGTTTGCCAGGATTCTCCACTAAAAAGGTGCATTTTCCCCTTGCCATAGTCTTTGGAAGTAAGCTGATAAACACAGCACACAAACTGGGGAATTAAGCCCCATTTCTTTGAGTGAGGAGTGTCTACATAAATTATTTGGAGTTCTCTAAGAGAAATTGCTGCTGCTGCTGCCAAGTCGCTTCAATCATTTCCTACTCTTAGCGACCTCATGGACTGCAGCCCACCAGGCTCCTCCATCCATGGGATTTTCCAGGCAAGAGTACTGGAGTGGGGTGCCATTGCCTTCTCCGAGAGAAATTGCTAAATGTAGTATTTTTAGAGGAAAGGAGTACATCCTTTTGATGAGGGGAAAAAAATCTTAAGATATAGATTAGAAATAATATAAGTGGAAAGATTAATACATTTGATGACCTTAATTTTTTTTAATGGATATAAGNCCATTGCCTTCTCCGAGAGAAATTGCTAAATGTAGTATTTTTAGAGGAAAGGAGTACATCCTTTTGATGAGGGGAAAAAAATCTTAAGATATAGATTAGAAATAATATAAGTGGAAAGATTAATACATTTGATGACCTTAATTTTTTTTAATGGATATAAGATAGCATATACAAAATTAAAAGATCAGCCATAGACTGAGAGAACATAATTCCAAAGCATGTAGTCAACAAAGAATTTGCATGCAGAATAAATAACATGCTCCCACAAATAAAAAGGATAAGATAAACTCATATATAATAGATGTATAGTATGTAGTGTGTAGATGTAGTATATCTGTCTCTTATACACATCTCTCNTAGTCAACAAAGAATTTGCATGCAGAATAAATAACATGCTCCCACAAATAAAAAGGATAAGATAAACTCATATATAATAGATGTATAGTATGTAGTGTGTAGATGTAGTATATAGTGTGTAGATGTATAGTATGTGTGTATATATTATGTATTATTCTATAATATTATTGGACTTCTAAAGTGACTCAGTGTTAAAGAATCTACTTGCCAGTACAGGAGCCATAGGAGACTCAGGTTCAATCCCTGGGTTGGGAAGATCCCCTGGAAAAGGAAATGGCAACCCATTCCAGTGTTCTTGCCTTGGAAATCCCATGGACAGGGGAGACTGGTGGGCTACAGTCCACGGGGTTGCAAAGAGTTGGACATGACTGAGTGATCACACACATACTGTTATTATATAGGCAATATATATCCACACATACACACATAAGGTATATAATACATGCACACAACACAATGAAGGAAGCATAGCAAGAGACAGTTCATAAAACAGGAAACTCCAGTTGAGATGACGAAAACCTCAGCAGTAATTAGGAAATGCTCCTTAAAGCTATAGGAAGGTAAGACTTAGCACACATCAGCAAATATCAGATATGGAGATATGAGATAAGAAGTTCATTCATTTAGTGATCACAGAAATGAACTGGTACCATCACTATGGGGAGACATTTAGCAATACAGTGAAGGATTTCTATACATGATAGAGATAGCCTCTAAAGCCCTTCTTCTCAAACATTTTTTTTGTGCATAGAAGTCACCTGAAGAGCTTGAAATGAAGATGTTGATGCACTGGAGTCTGAAAGCCTCCATTTCTACTAAACTCCCAGCTGATGCTGAAACTGGTTCACATGCTCAGCCCTTGGGTAAAAGCCTCTAGAGCAGAGGTCAGCAAACTTGG
Source organism: Neotragus pygmaeus (assembly GCA_006410875.1). Classification (NCBI taxonomy): domain Eukaryota; kingdom Metazoa; phylum Chordata; class Mammalia; order Artiodactyla; family Bovidae; genus Neotragus; species Neotragus pygmaeus. The sequence goes on along the minus strand of SJYV01004258.1, from coordinate 692,695 downwards.
CCCCTATCTGTTTTTGCCAGTGACATTTTAGTTGGAACACGTGTGTTTCTGTGTTGTCTATGGCAGCTTTCGGACTGCAATGGCAGGATTGAGTAGCAGTGAAAGACAACTGTATGAAGTGTAGAAATCCTAAAATAGTATTCATTATCTGGCCCTTCACAGGGAAAGTTTGCCAACTACTGCTCTAGAGAAACTCTCCCATGTGCATGGAAAGAGACTCGTGTAATAATATTTATTGCACCTTTTTTTTGAATTATGACAGAATGAAAATAAATGTCAGTTGGTAGAACCGGCAAAAAATTTGTAGCATGTTCACATGCTGAACTCCATTAGTTACAATTAATGAATAAGAATTACATGTTTAAACATGGATAAATCTAGAAGACATCCTTTGTTTTAAGATATAAACTTGGGCAGTTTTCTTAACAGATATATACATCTGCAGCCAGATTATTAAAAGATGCCTGGAAATGAGCCTCATCTATCTCAGGGCAGTGGTTACCTCTGGTGAGTGAGTAGATGAGGAACCAGATGATGGATGGATTCATATGGGCTGATAGCAATAGGTGTAATGTGATCTATCTCTCTCAAGAATTTGAAAAGAATACATCAAAGTATAATAAATTGTTAATATTCGGTGGTGGGTATCCAGTTTTGATCCTCTCTATACTTTCTTATTTCGGATATTCCAAACATTTGCAAAGAATGAAAAGAATCAAAAAGGGGGAAGTGTGCTGAATATAAAGTATCTGGGGACTTCCCTGGTGGTCCAGTGGTTAAGAATTCACCTGCCAAAGCAGGGGATGTGGGTTGGATCCCTGATCTGGGAACTAAGATCCCACATGCCTTGGGGCAACTAAGCCTGCAGGCTAAAGCTAGAGAGAAGCCCCTCCCCTCTAATCCCACTCCCACCCCACATGCCAAAAGAAAAAGAAAAAAATAAAGCCAAGTATTCTGAAATGCAGGGAGGGAGATGAAAATAAAGAAAGGCTATTCATACCTGAGGTTCTCGCTCCTCTCAGTTAAGCAAGAGATGTTCCCGTATGATAAATTGTTCCTTATATGGTTAATTTTGAGAATGGAAAACCGGTTTTGCCAGGTGACTAATTTTACTCCATGGCTTATAAAGTATTTTGATTCTAAAAGGTCACTTTACCAGTGTCCTGGAGTGGAAGGAACTTCCACTGGGACTCACATTTCACTTCTTTGAGCCAAGCTCAGCTTATTGTTGGGACAATAGTGATGCCAAGGGCGAAGCCCCCAGGCATATCCTCCTCCTTTTGAGTTCGAGCTTTGCAGTATTCCTCCAGGGAGAGTCAGGAGAGACTTCAAGATTCCTTCAGGGAAGTGCCTTTTGCTTTTGTCTGAGAATCCCAGTGTTCCTCACCCTTTTATCTCACCCAGGCATGGATGCCCTCCCACTGTGACTTCCCCTGGCACGATTCCCTGAGCTAATTCACATTTCAGTTACATTCAGCCGCAACCCCCTCACTTAGAGCATCTGCGCACAGCTGGAACCAGACTTTGCACGTGGGCCAGGGCGGTCTCATCATTGATTTTCCCAGCAGTATTGAGGCAACTTTACAGGAAGAGGTGCTGTGTGCTGAAGTTGGGGATCTCAGTTCAATACTCTTAGCCATGAAATATACAAGAGGGACATTTCAGTTCCAAGTACATTTCAGTATGCTAAAGAAGCCTTTGTAGCTTGTTTGTTGCTGCAGGGATGTGGGAATACTTTGGGTCAAATCATACCCCATGAAATTTAACAGCTGCATTAAAAAGTCTTGCTAGCTGGCCCTGGACAACCTTTGGTCAAGTGCCTTTTATGTGCCAAGCAAAATGGAAGCATTGCCAACTGATAATGCAAATACTCCAGTACCCTCTTCTTCCCCAAAAGCAGCATTGTATGTAGTCTGTAGAATATTTTCTTCCTGGGAGCTCAATTTCTGAACCCAGTGCCCTCTTACCCGTAGAGTTCAACTCCTAAACTAGCTCCTTTTTCTGAGATAAGTTTGTCCTTCTGATTTCCAGCCACTTCTTTATCATTTTTAACCATAACCAGTGAAAAGTGCAAGTGTTGGTTGCTCAGCTGTGTCTGACTCTTTGGGACATCATGGACTGTAGCCCACCAGGCTCATCTGTCCATGGAATGCTACAAGCAGGAATACTGAAGTGGGTAGCCATTCCCTTCTCCAGGGGATCTTTGTGACCCATGGCTCGAATCCAGGTGTCCTACATCGCAGGCAGATTCTTTACCATCTGAACCACCAGGGAAGCCCAACTGTACCTAGAGGGCACATACACTTGGTTATCGTAGGGACAGTCAGTGAGGCTCCCTGACATGGCATTTCCTGGGCCTTAACGCACAACCTATTACCTAGTGCTGGCTTTACATTTATTATAAAGTTCTAAACTCAGATGCTAAGACAAAGCATTCAGGGATTATAAATAAATGATGGGACCAGGTGGAGGTAATAGGGAGTGGTGGGGTATATGGCAAATTAGAGAACACACACCCTGTGTAAACAAAGCGGTCACTGCTTTACACTAGCTGATGACCATTTTGCCGAAAGGCTGGCCCAGCACTGACAGAACTCCTGGATGTTCAGGGGAATCTAGAAATAGGGACATTTTAAATGTGAAATCCCCCAGCTTTTAGATGTTGCAAGCTGATTCAACAAATTTTTNAGCTTTGCAGTATTCCTCCAGGGAGAGTCAGGAGAGACTTCAAGATTCCTTCAGGGAAGTGCCTTTTGCTTTTGTCTGAGAATCCCAGTGTTCCTCACCCTTTTATCTCACCCAGGCATGGATGCCCTCCCACTGTGACTTCCCCTGGCACGATTCCCTGAGCTAATTCACATTTCAGTTACATTCAGCCGCAACCCCCTCACTTAGAGCATCTGCGCACAGCTGGAACCAGACTTTGCACGTGGGCCAGGGCGGTCTCATCATTGATTTTCCCAGCAGTATTGAGGCAACTTTACAGGAAGAGGTGCTGTGTGCTGAAGTTGGGGATCTCAGTTCAATACTCTTAGCCATGAAATATACAAGAGGGACATTTCAGTTCCAAGTACATTTCAGTATGCTAAAGAAGCCTTTGTAGCTTGTTTGTTGCTGCAGGGATGTGGGAATACTTTGGGTCAAATCATACCCCATGAAATTTAACAGCTGCATTAAAAAGTCTTGCTAGCTGGCCCTGGACAACCTTTGGTCAAGTGCCTTTTATGTGCCAAGCAAAATGGAAGCATTGCCAACTGATAATGCAAATACTCCAGTACCCTCTTCTTCCCCAAAAGCAGCATTGTATGTAGTCTGTAGAATATTTTCTTCCTGGGAGCTCAATTTCTGAACCCAGTGCCCTCTTACCCATAGAGTTCAACTCCTAAACTAGCTCCTTTTTCTGAGATAAGTTTGTCCTTCTGATTTCCAGCCACTTCTTTATCATTTTTAACCATAACCAGTGAAAAGCGCAAGTGTTGGTTGCTCAGCTGTGTCTGACTCTTTGGGACATCATGGACTGTAGCCCACCAGGCTCCTCTGTCCATGGAATGCTACAAGCAGGAATACTGAAGTGGGTAGCCATTCCCTTCTCCAGGGGATCTTCGTGACCCATGGCTCGAATCCAGGTGTCCTACATCGCAGGCAGATTCTTTACCATCTGAACCACCAGGGAAGCCCAACTGTACCTAGAGGGCACATACACTTGGTTATCGTAGGGACAGTCAGTGAGGCTCCCTGACATGGCATTTCCTGGGCCTTAACGCACAACCTATTACCTAGTGCTGGCTTTACATTTATTATAAAGTTCTAAACTCAGATGCTAAGACAAAGCATTCAGGGATTATAAATAAATGATGGGACCAGGTGGAGGTAATAGGGAGTGGTGGGGTATATGGCAAATTAGAGAACACACACCCTGTGTAAACAAAGCGGTCACTGCTTTACACTAGCTGATGACCATTTTGCCGAAAGGCTGGCCCAGCACTGACAGAACTCCTGGATGTTCAGGGGAATCTAGAAATAGGGACATTTTAAATGTGAAATCCCCCAGCTTTTAGATGTTGCAAGCTGATTCAAAAAATTTTTAAAATTATGCTAAAAAGAGATGCAACGTAAAGCCACAGATGGCCCACAGGTTGGGTGTGCAACCTCAGAATAACAGAGGAAATGATCTGAGCAGTTTAAGCAAGTTAGTTTGCAGCCAGCAAGTCTAGGCCTTTGGGTCTCACCTCCCTGGCTCGGTGCCACCAGGTTTTTGTTGGATCTGATGGCAGGAGAGGAAAGACTTTAGACTGAGAAAAGCAACAGCCACACCAAGAGGCAAAGATGAAGAACCACGTAACCAGAGTCACATCCTGGGACCATTAGGACTCTTTGATGACCTTCTTCCCATGACCTTCCAGGGTCCACCGCAAAGACAGCAAATGAAGCAGGCAGCATCAGGAGGGACATTTTCTTTACCATAATGCGCCCTTTCCTGTCACTTTTTGTTCACATAGCGACCCAAGGAGAGGGTGCCAGGGAGAGAGTTCTTCTGGGCTCCATACCTCCCATAGGGTTCTGACTGTACATGCTTGCTCTAGGTGTGACTGTGTTCTGAATAATTGCTCTTCTCTCCAAATTCATGATTCTCTCTCGTCAGGTTTACTTTGCATCCTTCTCGAGCGGAACTCCCGGAAGTATCACAGAATGATGGGGTCAGTGTCTGCATAGGGCTTGGGGTTCTTTACTTGGAAGGTCCCAGGCCAAACAAAGTGGTAGGTGTGGCTGGCTACAGAAGTTCAGAAGATGGTACAGAAGATGAGGCAGCCTGGGCATCAGCTGGCACAGGGATGTTCAGTTCTCTGGCTAGGGAAGCCATTAGTGAGGAAAGAACACTCCAGCCCTCCAGACAGGCCTTGCAAAAGGAGCCAGAGGCAAAGCCCTGCTTTCCCTGGAGAATGTCCCCATCACTGCGGCCTTGACCTCCATTTCTGCCTCCTTTTCCCAAATATCGATTTGCAACAAACAGAAGCCATATTGCAAAATAGTTAATGACAAGGAGTTTAAGGTTATAAAGAACTTAGAATATTCAGTATCAGACTCTGCCACAAAGTGAACTTGGGTTTTTTCTTTTCTTTTTAATGTATATTACTGAGCCTCAGTTTCCCCACATGTAACCCTGGGATTCTCCAGGCAAGAATACTGGAGTGGGATGCCATTTCCTTCTCCAATGAATGAAAGTAAAAAGTGAAAGTGAAGTCACTCAGTCGTGTCTGACTCTTAGTGACCCCATGGACTGCAGCNACATGTAACCCTGGGATTCTCCAGGCAAGAATACTGGAGTGGGATGCCATTTCCTTCTCCAATGAATGAAAGTAAAAAGTGAAAGTGAAGTCACTCAGTCGTGTCTGACTCTTAGTGACCCCATGGACTGCAGCCTACTAGGCTCCTCCGTCCATGGATTTTCCAGGCAAGAGTACTGGAGTGGAGTGCCATTGCCTTCCTGAGATTTAATAATATCAACTTTTAAAAGGTATTAGAGGGACTTCCCTGGTGGTCTAGTGGTTAGGGTTCTGAGTTTTCACTTTCAGGGCCTGGGTCTAATCCGTGGTTGGGGAACTAAAATCCTGCAAGCCACATGGTGTGGCCAAAAAAATTTAAAAATAAAATAAAAGATATTGTTGTTGCTGTTGTTGTTCAGTCGCTGAGTCGTGTCTGACTCAGCACACCAGGCTNGGGTCTAATCCGTGGTTGGGGAACTAAAATCCTGCAAGCCACATGGTGTGGCCAAAAAAATTTAAAAATAAAATAAAAGATATTGTTGTTGCTGTTGTTGTTCAGTCGCTGAGTCGTGTCTGACTCAGCACACCAGGCTTCCCTGTCCTTCACCGTCTCCTGGAGCTCAAACTTATGTCCATTGAGTTGATGATGCTATCCAACCATCTCATCCTCTGTCACCCCCTTCTCCTGCCCTCAATCTTTCCCAGCATCAGGGTCTTTTCCAATGAGTTGGCTCTCCTGCATTCCAGGCAGATTCTTTACTGTCTGAGCCACCAAGATACTGGAGATGCTGAATCACCTGTAAGCAGTGCCTGATGCTATTACTAAGTTATACAGATCTTTGGATTTCAGGATGATCAGTGATGTATTGAATGGTAGGATTGTTACAGACAGGTATTACCTGAGGCTCCCTTCATGTCTTCCCACCCCTTGAGGAACCATGTAGAGGCTGTGACTAGAATGCCCCATGCCTGGGGTGAGGCACCCATCAGGCTCCCCACCCTGACATCTATCCTGGGACCCTCCTGCTCTCGCTGTCTCTCTGGACAAGCATCTGCATGGCTCTGTGCATCCGATTGCCTGTAGTTAAGCCATCCATGACCTCAATGCCAGAACACCTGTGTATTTCAACCTCCTCCTTCTCACAGCCAAGGATATGTAAGTTCTAAGCATTCCCATGACATAGCAACGTGAAGATGAGGAGTGAATATATTTCAAGAGGAAATGTTGGTGAATAATCCAGTAGAGCTCCGCTTGGTATTGGGCCTTTTATCAAGGCCATAACCCAAACCCACCTTATGGTGTTTGGGAATAAAATGACCATGTCAGATAACAAAAGGAAGAAGCAGGGACAGAAGGGGAAGCCTTGAGAATCCAATTGGATGAAGAGTGTGTAGGCAGAAGATGCGAGGTGGTTCTCACAGGCAGGTGTTTGGAAGGCTACTAGCACTAGACTCCCCAGGCCAGAGTGTAAGAATGGGTCTGGGATGAACCAGAGAGCGAGATATGAATGGGATCTACAAGACTGTCGGGAAAGCAGAGAAGTGTGAAGGTCTAGGTGTTGTGCATCTTTTGTGTTGCGCAGCTAGCCCTTGATTGGCTGCAGTGAATATTAAAGAACTTGCCCCTGAGGATGCAACCTGCCTTCAGCCCCAGGGGATTGGCTCAGGAAGCTTTCATGCCATTGTCTGGGTTCTGGGTGCTCGACACTCCTGAGCCTCTTCCTTCACAGTTTCCCTCCCTTCCCCAAAACAACCCCAGAGTCTCTGGTTCACATCTCAGGAAAACTCACACCTAGACAGTCCCTGAAGACCAGGCTCTGTTCTGAACTACAGAGGGCCTATGAGAAACTTTGTGCTGGATGGCTCTGGGGAACGCTGTCTACAGATGGAGGAAAAGATTAGACGTGGGGGTCCATGGGGGTCCGGGTGCGGCTTTCTTCAGAGGTGTGTCTGCCCACTATGGCCTTCCCTCCACCCGTCTGTCTCTTTCCGTCTGTGTCCATGGTGGTCCTGGTCTGCCCTGCCTCACCCCCACCTCCCACAGCATATGCCTTTTCCTTCCTGCTCTGGGGTTGTTCTGAGTGAAAGGGGGAACAGCGGAAGATTTTGGATCTGTGCCTCTTATGCTATCGGGCTTCAGCATTTAGAATCTTGGAAAGGCTCCACCTGGGAAAGAGTTCCAGAGAAAACAAACTTCAGATCCTGGCTCATATGGGAAAAGGCTCATGTTCACGGAGGCAGCTTCAGGGACCTTGGCAAAGGCTTAGGCAGGCTTGGCTCCTGCCTTTAATGGATCTGACATGGAGTCTTCCAGGGTCTGCGTTGCTGCGTGGTTTCTAAGGGAGATTGCACTCTCAAGCTATAATGACACCTCTTTCATAGAAGAGTTGTCAGGTCTCCAAGGAGACCAGGAATTTTTGTTGTTCTGACTGTTGTGCCCTGAGACGGCCAAACTCCCCATCTCTTCTGCTCTTCATTCCCCTTTGCCAAGTTGTTTCCCTCTTGGAGAGCAGCCGAACTTCTTTCTATAGGGGGGATGGGCCCAAAAGGGGGCCTCAAGACCAGTAGGATCATCCCTCAAGTCATAGGAGTCATCCTTCCATCTCCAGAAATGACATCCAGAAAAGCAGTGGTGGGCACAAGTTCAGGGTTCCCCGGCCCAAGAAGAGGGGTGGGAGTAAGCATGGTAGGGAAAGCTTGGACAGAGCAGTTCTTTCATGCCACTGCGTGATACTCAGAAGACCATGTATCTAGATTTTATAGCTAAAATAAGGCAGGTGCCCCTACAGTTCAAGCAGTGTGAGCACAGGAGCTGGGAACACCTGGATTTCTGTTTCTGGCCTTGTGCACTTAAGAAAACCACTTCCCCTTGTCTTTGCACTTGGGCCTCCATACTGACCACTAATTTCCCTGTGTCTGCCTCTTCTGCCAGGGGTCTTTTCAAACATAGACAATCATGGGATATTAAACTTGAAGGACAATAGAGACCATCTAGTCCCATCAACTCACTATATATATGAGGAGCCTGAGGTCCAGAGTGGGGAAGTGTCTTACCCAATGTCACATGGTGAGTTGCCTCCTTTGACATGTTTGTATGCAGTACAGACTCCCCTCCACCCCTCACCAATTTTGATTCTTAAGATCTTAAGACCTCATGATGTCTTCATAGGTCCCTGAGGACTGGGGGATGGCTAGGTGCCTGATATGGGTTGGTACTAAAATCTCTTAGGTGAGGAGGATTTTCCAGGCCAGGATACTTCACAGGGCTCAGATGAGGAATCTGGGAGAAAGGAGAGAGGGACTGTGGCTTGGAGATAGCAAGGGTGTCAGAGACCCTCTAGGCAGATGGCCCAGACCCATGGCCTCTGCCACAGCCCCATGAGAGCCCTTGTCCTGGGTTAGCACAGTGATGCTATCACACAAACATCTCACGTTGAGACTGAGTCTCCCTCTAAACACGGCATCATCAGCAGGCACTTTTCCTCTGTCTCTACAATCTGACCCCAATGCCCACCGAAGGAGGGCACCCAGCATCCAAGATGACTCAACTCTGTTTTCATTGCAATGTGTCCTGAGAATGAGGAGGGGAAAGTCTCAGTGCAACCAACCCAATCTCTCCCCATCGCCTCCAATGGCCCATCACACCCTCCACATAGCTGCACACAGCTTTCCTAAAAAGATAGGCTTACTCCTGTCTTGTCTGCACGTGCAGCTAAACAAACACACACCCATTACAGACGTTATTTTATAGACATGATTTTAATGTGAGATTGGTTGAGAAACCTCCTTCTGGACATTTGATCAATATTACCCACACCTCTGGATATCTAGATTCCGTCCATGGCAGTGTGGACCAGAGACGAGCTGAGCCAGCATGGAAGTCCTCCTTGCCCGAGGCTGCCCATGGCTTGGTGATCACCAGTGCCACCCCTCCAAGATTTTTCCATCCCCTGTAAGATTTGGAGGGCTTCCCAGGTGGCGCTAGTGGTAAGGAACCCACCTGCCAATGCAGGAGGCAAAAGAGAAACGGGTTCGATCCCCGGGTTGGGAAGATCCCCTGGAGGAGGGCATGGCAACCCACTCCAGTACTCTTGCCTGGAGAATCTCATGGACAGAGGAGCTTAGTGAGCTATAGTCCATGGGATCGTAAAGTGTTAGACACGACTGAAATGACTGAGCACGTAAGACAGAATTATGGGGAAGTGGAGTGATCAGCCATCATTTCACTGAATGGGTGAAATGGGAGGACAAAGTGAACAAGAAGGTGTTTCTAGTCTTGGAAGTACAGCACCCCCAGCCTGGTGCAGTCAGAGGTGGTCCACATCATGCCAACTAGGATTAGAAATAGCTCACTAGAACCCCTTAAGAATGTCTGGAGAGCATTCTCCTCTGACCCTTTTGCTCCCCAGGGACCCTGGCGATTACGCCCCCTCCCCACTTCCCTCCCAGGCCCATCATCAGGGCCTCCTCCTACTTAGATGAGGTTGCTCCTCCTCTTCCAGGACAATCCAAGGCCATGCCCCCAAATGTTTTGCTCCCATCCCTTCCTCAGTTCAGTGGAGGCCGCAGCAAAAGTGGAGTGTTTCCAGTTTTTCTGACCATGCTTGGTTTTAAGTTAATCCCCTCCTCCTATCCTTCCCTTTTGCTGAGA